>CM053771.1:550435242-550455376 GCA_028658325.1 Potorous gilbertii | reverse complement strand
AGATATTTGGAATACAGAGGCTTCGACTCCCATGTCTTTACCTGATGGTAAGTAGACCTCCTCGTCGTCAGAGACAAATGGAGGAATGCTCTTCTCAAGGAAATAACCATCTATGGTCTTAGTTTTTATCCCTTTTCTGGGCATTTTCCCAGCCAGTTATTTGATTTCTGAGAGTCCTCTCCACCCCCTGGCGTAGATCTGCCCGCTAGTGCTTGGGGTCTGAGATTCAAATGCTGCTCCCCAGCCTCAGGGCTTTTGGCGGCAGGCTTGACTGCTCTTCAATGGGGGCTTATCTGCTGGTTCTCAAGTTGGGGCAGGGCCGCCTCTCAGGCTCAGTTCCCTCAGGGGGTTTATACAGAGATCCTTTGTAGTGGAGCTGGGGTGGAGCTCCAGGCTGCTCTGGGAGTCCCTGGCTGAGCTGCCTCAGCCTCTGGCCAAGCGGCCTCAGCCTCTCCCGCTGCAGCCACTTCCCAGGGGATCCGATTCCTGGAGATCCCCCACTCCCCTCTCAGCCCGTCTCTCTCACTGACCTGTGCATCTGTGGGTGGAGGGACCTTCGCAGCTGCCGGAGATTCAGGTCCCTGATGGCTGCTGGGCTCTGCTTGCTCCTCTCAGTGCCCCGTGGCCGGGGCGGGGGAGGGGAGGACTCCACAGGGCAGGGCTCCGCTCCTGTCCAGGGTACCTTTGCCATCGGTTTTTCAGGGCTCTCTGCAACGGAAGTCTCCTTCACTGTGTTGCGCGCAGCTTCCACTGTTTCAGAATTTGTCAGGAGTTCTTTTTACAGGAAATCTATGGGCTGTGGGTTCGGACCTAGCATAGGTGAGTCTTTCTACTCCACCATCTTGGCTCCGCCCCCCCGCTCTTTTTTTTCATTATGACTTTCTTGTAGACCAAGAATTCCTAGGATTTCTCTCCTGTATCTATTTTTGAGTTCTGTTGTTTTCCCAATGAGATATTTTTCATTTTCTTCTATTTTTTTCATTCTTTGTATTTTTTTTGACTGATTCTTGATGCCTCATACAGTGATTTTAATTTCATGAAAAATGATGTCTAGCCTCTTTTTTCTGTGATCATGACTTTCAGGTAGTCACATAATTTTTAAATTGTCTCTCATGGATCTACTTTCCAGGTCAGTTTTTTTCCAATGAATATTTCACATTGTCTTCTATTTTTTCATTCTATTTGTTTTGTTATCTAATTTCTTAGCTTCTCATAAACTCATTAGCTTCCATCTGCTCCATTCTAATTTTTACAGAATTATTTTCTTCAGTGAGCTTTTGAATCTCCTTTTCCATTTGACCAATTCTGCTCTTTAAAGCATTCTTTTCCTCATTGGCTTTGGGTCTCTTTTGCCATTTGAGTTAGTCTATTTTTAAAGGTATTATTTTCTTCAGCATTTTTTGGGGTCTCCTTTAGCAAGGTGTTGACCTGCTTTTCATGCTTTTCTTACATCTCTCTCATTTCTCTACCCAGTTTTTCCTCCACCTCTCTTAATTGATTTTCAAAATCCTTTTTGAGCTCTTCCATGGCCTGAGGCCACTGCATATTTATTTTGGAGGTTTTGGATACAGAAGCCATGACTTCCTCTGATGGTATGCATTGTCCCTCCTCATCCCCAAGGATGGAAGAAAATACCTGCTCACTAAGAAAATAATCTTCTATTGTCTTATTCTTTTTCCCTTTTGGGGGCATTTTCCCTGCCAGTTACTTAACTTTTGCATTCTTTGTCAAGGGGAGGATATGCTCTGTGGACCTATAATTCTCAGTTCCTCCAAGGTGGCACAGTCAAGAGAGAGAAGTTTATTCCTCTCTGGGTCTACACTCTGGCTTGTGAGCAGGACTCCCTCTCAAGAGCCTCCACCAGCTCCACCACGGCAGCCAGCACCACTACTCACCCCTGGACTGTCACTCAAGGTTGAGATCCAGATCAGTTGCTCATTTCCCCCAGGCGATTTAGGCCATGACTCTAACAATGGAAGTTGCTGGTGCCTGGGGCCAGGGCTATACCTCAACATTCCCTTCTCACCCAAGCGAAAGAGATTTCTCACTGGCCTTTGAAGTTGTCTTTGTCATTGTTGAGGGATCTGGGAACTGCAGCTGCTGGTGGTAGCACCTTGAAAACTGCTCCAGTTCTGTCCTTGGCACAGTGCAACCCATGCTGTGCTGCCCTCCACTCCATGCCTGGTGTGATGGACCTTTCCTGTTGGCCTTCCAAACTGCTTTGGGCCGGAAATCTCTTTTACTCTGTCATTTTGTAATTTCTGCTGCTCTAGAATTTGTTTATAGTCGTTTTTACAAGTATTTTATGGACTGTGGGAAGAGAATTTCTAAAAGTGTGTCCTTCTACTCTGCCACCTTGGTTCCTGCCAATTTTACTTTTTAAGGAACTGTTCTCTTCAGTGATTTTTTTTTCATTCTGTCAACTGTATTTTAAAAATCATTTGCCACTTTTTCTTCTATCTCTCTAATTTGGATTTTAAAACCCTTCCTGAGCTCTTCCAGTAATGGTCTTCAGACCTGAGAGCAGTTCTTATTCCCTTTTTGAGGTTTCAGATGTGGATATATCGTTAGTGTTGTCCTCTTCTGAACCTGTAATCTCATCATCTCTATCTACATGGTAAGATTGCATGTCCTTTACTTTTCTGATTTCCTTCTTATTCATGTTGATTGCCTTTATCCTGGTTTTTAGAGTGGATCTCTGCTTCTTGGGCACAGGAAGCTCTTTCCCACTTGTGCTGAGACCTTAAGGTCTGGTGATTGGTTTGGTGTGTTGTGGCCTCCGCTTCTTTCAACTAGAAGCTATATAATGCTACAACTTACCGGGTAGTTTTCTGGTTGGTGTGTGCCAACATTGAAGTTAGATATGAAGTCTTTCTGAGTTTCTCTGGAGTTCCACTGAAGCTCAATAGGGGAGTTATGGGGAAGTAGTGGTCTGCCTGCAAAAGTTCTCCTCTTCCCCTAGAGCTGAGTTAGAGCACAGGCAGGCTCAGCAGCTGGTGAATCCCTGTCTGTTCTGCTGTTTACTCAATTCACCTGGTTGTACTAAGGCATATTTGGGGTCCTGCTGACTGACTCCACCCACCTGGAGCTCAGGTTCTCCTCCTGGACCACTGAGGTCACACTTGTTAGGATGCCTATGGTCCTGCACTGGTCCCCTTCAGCCATAGCAAGAGGTTCTCTTATCAATCTCCCTAGCCTCCTGAACTGAGAGATTGCTGTACCCCTTCTGCTGATTACACTATTGTAGGATTTTTCCTGGGGAAATGTTCTCTGGGTTTTTCAAGGTCAAGAAGTGGAGAGTGAGAGCACCTATAATGTAGTCCACCATCTTCGCTCCCAGAAGTTCAGGTATGTGGCTTTCAATCATTTAATCTGTTATCTGATAGTCTCAGGAGTGACTGCTTTTGCATTTCTCTACCACTGCACTCCCATCCTGTGCTGACATGTTTGAGAATCCACGCTGCTGTTTCTTCTTCAGTCTGCCTGAGGCTATTTCCACTCTGCTCTGCTATGGTGGAGTCTGCACTGGTGCAGTCTATGCACTTTGTGTTCTCCTAGCCCCATGTAACAGATCTTTCCTATATACCTTCCAGGCTGTCGTGGGCTCAATATCTGCCACAGTCTGTCTCCTCATAGATTCTTCTACTCTAAAATTTGTTCAGATTCACTTTTGAGAAGTATCTGAAGGATTTGTTGTACAGCTCAGGTTTGTGCCTTCTTTCACTCCACCATTTTGGTTCCAACTCCCCCCCCAGCAGAAATAATTTAAAAATCATTGGACTACCTGAAATCCATGATCAAAAAAAGAACCAAACATCATCTTTCAAGAAATTATCAAAGAATACTGTCCTAATATTCTAGAACTAGAGGGCAAAATATAAATGAAAGGACTCCACCTACCACCTCTTGAAAGAAACCCCCAAAACACATTTCCTAGGAATATTGTAGCCAAATTCTACAGTTCCAGGGTCAAGGAGAAAATATTACAAGGAACTAGAAAGAAACAATTCAATTATTGTGAAAATTCAATCAGTGTAACACAAGATCTAGCAGCTTCTACATTAAGGGATTGAAGGGCTTGGGATATGATATTCTGGAGGTCAGAGGAGTTAGGATTAAAAGCAAGAATCATCTACCCAGCAAAACTGAGTATAATTATTCAGCAAAAAAAAATTGAAATTCAGTGAAATAGAGGACTTTCAAACATTCTTGATGAAAAGATCAAAGCAGAACAGAAAATTTGACTTTCAAATACAGGAATCAAGAGAAGCATGAAAAGGCAAACAGGAAAGAGAAATCATAAGAGGTTAATTAAAGTTGAAATATTTACATTCCTATATGGGAAGATGATATTTGTAAGTCATGTTACCTTTCAAGTATTAGCATAGTTAGAGGAAATAGATGGAGGGAGAAAGAGAGAGAGAGAGAGAGAGAGAGAGAGAGAGAGAGAGAGAGAGGGAGAGGGAGAGAGATAACACAGGATGAGTTGAATGTGAAGAGATGGTATCAAAAATAAAATTCAGAGGTCAGCATTAGGAGAGGAGCCCGGGAGGGGTGGAAACTCTCACTAGGATGCAGGTGTGCCTCAGAACTCCAGGGAAAATGGGAAGACAATAGGGTAGCTGGGATCATCAATCCCTGAGCTTTACTTTGCCTCAGCTCAGGTGAGGAGATCTCCCTTGACCAGACCACCCCTCTGCCATGCTTAACAATTGAGGCCCAGGGCTGATCAGGGAAACACAAAACAAAAAGATAAAAAAGACACTTGCCCTTAGTTTTTTTCACACCAGTCAGTTCAATGCCTAGTTCTGCAGTTTCTAACTAAAATTAAGAGATAAGAAAGGAATATCCTGGGAGAAAGAGAAAGGTAGAAATAGAATGGGGTAAATTATCTCATGGAAAAAAGAGAAGGAAAAGGTTTCACAGTGGAGTGGAAGAAGGGAAAGGTAAGAAGTAATGAGTGAATGTTACTCTCATTGGATTTTGCTTAAGGAGGGAATACCATATACACTCAATGGACTATCTTACCTTACAGGAAAGTAGGGCAAATGTGGATAAGAAGAGGGGGATTGATAGAAGGGAGGGCAGATTGGGGAGAACTAGCCAGAATCAAACACTTCTAAAAAGGGAAAGGGTAAAGGGACAAGATAGAATAATTTGGGAGTGAGATAGCATGAAGAGAAATTTAGTTAGTTTTTCTATAACTATTATAGAAATGTTTTGCATAGCTCCACATGTATAACATAAGTTTAATTACTTGCCTTCTCAATGAGAGTGAATAGGAATGGAAGAATGGAGAGAATTTGGAACTTAAAGCTTAAAAAAATGTTAAAAAATTGATTTTATTGGAAAACAAGTTATAAAGGCAATAGGACATAGAAGTCTGAATTGCTCTTTAAAAAAGTAAAGGAGAAGGGGATGACGATAAAAGGGAGGTTAAACTGGGGGAAGGGGTAATCAGAACGCATGCCACCTCAGGCTGGGGGAGAGTGGAGAGATAGGGAGAAAATTGGGAACTCACAGTCTTGTGGAAATGAATTTTGAAAACTAAAAATTCATTCATTCATTAAAATTTTAAAAAGAAATTGTTTAAGAGTATGCCCTATAGTTTAGGTAGTCCTACTAAGGATCCAAATTCTCCTGACCTTGCAAATTCAACATTTCTGTCTAAACCTGGATACTTCCATCTCAAGACTGACATTTGGATATCTGTATTCTGAATCCTAAAATTGAATTTCAGCCTTATGTAGGTAGAAAATGTATTGTAGGTGTTATGGGCTCATAGCTGTCTTGAGTTAAGAGTGAAAGAAAAGAATCACCCACTGCCCTCAGAGAGAGACTGGAGTATTCCTGATATGACCTGAATATGGGAAGAGAAGAGAACTATATTTAACTGAAGGCACTGAGACTCCTTGTATATGTCACTGAGTTTGAAAGGAGGCCAAGAAGCTTTTCATAGAACTGTCTCTCTCTTCATTCACAGCAACAAGTTTTAATACCAGTGACATTCTCCTTTTCTGGAGCTGTTTTGCTTATGTTCCATAAGGATAGAAATGAGAAATGAGTGGCCCATGAAGCATGATTTCTTATTGCTTACATGTAAACCAGATATGTCAAACACACTCTCGAGTGCTGCCTCACTGAAATTAATATTGAGAAATATTTAACAAAACAATTGAAAATACAAGAGAACAGAAGGTTAATCTGTGCTTTCCTAAGTCAGTGACTGTCCTGCAGGGATCCTTAGGCATGGTTGAGCGGCCTCTGATTCTATATCCCTTTGATACCACTGCTCTACTCAATGAATTCATGCTAGCCCACTTTACTGCTCTTTGATGATCTTAACCTTGAGTCTGCGAAGTTATTTTATTGATAACTGTATTTCAATAATGAGTTACTTTTTTAAAATACCTTATCTAATTTGACTTTATGCATTTTTAGTCTTAGAAGGGTTCATAGGTTTCACCAGCTTGCCAAAGGGGTCCAGAATATATAAGACACACACACACACACACACACACACACACACACACACACACACACGATCCCCTACACTATGACACGTTGCTTCTCTAAGGAGAAATCAATAATAACTTATATACTGCTTATCATAAGTCAACACTGTGCTCAGTGTTTTACAATTATTTTCTCATCTTATGTTCACAACACCCCTGTTATATAGGCGCTATAATTACATTCATTTTAGAGATGAGGAAGTTGAGTCAACCAAATGAAGTGACTTGCCCAGGGTCACACAGCTTGTAAACATCTAACGTCAGGTTTAAACTCGGATGTTCCTGATCCCAGGCCTTGCACTCTTTACTGTGCAATCATAGATATTCCTTCTATTTAATTAAACCCAATTTTTATATTCTGATTCCAACGAAAAAAGGAAGCTGATATTGATAAGATTTGAGTCCTCTTGCAATCAGCAAACCGTTGCTCATTGGACCAGGATCTCATATTTAGAGTATTTCAAAATGTCAACCATTTGAAGATCTGTGACTCTGTCATTATCCTACTGCCTCTATCAATGCACAATCCCTCTCTAGCTATAACCCCTAAGTGACATCAAAGAACTCATCCCTCTGAGATCAGCTTAGATCAGTAAACACTGTTTGCAAAGCTGGATGGCCCTCGGAAAATGGAGATCCTGTTAGAAAATGGGCATCCAGTCCACCACCAGGTCTCCACTTGAAACTTCTCCTATTGGTAGGACCAACAGAGTTTTCACTCTATAGGCCTAAATTTCAAGAACAATGGTCCCTTGCACTTGCTGAAAAGGCCCTGAGGGAGGATTTCCCTGGAGAACACTTGGAGTGCCAAGGGCTAAGCTGATATTGATGGATGGCCTAACAACTGAGTGATTCGTAGTCACTCTGACCTCTTTATTTGCTGTTCAGTCACCAACATTAGAAAGGATTACAATGACCTGAGTGTTATTTTGGATTTGTCTTTGTTTCCCTTGTGGAAGTAGGTAACACATTCGTCACCTAGTGGGCCACTGCTGGAGAAGAATCCCTCTATGCTTAACTATGCTCAAGCTCTCCTCAAAACCTTTCCAACTTAGTGGAACTTGCCAGAGCATGTGCTTAGCTTTTGTGGACTATGGGGACCCAGGGTCATGGGTAAGCATTTGAGTCAAGATTCTGAAAGCACTGAGGTATCCATGTTCCTTATATGTGAGAGAGTAGTTCAGTTGCTGGGAGGGAAAAATAGGGGAAAAAATCACAGATGGAAATAAAAGGGAACTAAAAGACAATTGGTAACTGCCATCCTATCTGTCTACTTCCTCAGCTCTACAAAGACTTTATGGGAATCATATGCATAAATACTTGAGGTGCTCTTGATGAAAATAGAGATGGAATTAGACAAGCTTCTAAAAGAGGAGGGGAGAAAAAAGAGTGAAGAATCACTTAGAGAGAGAGAGACAGAGACAGAGAGAGAATCATATCTATAAAATACAAGAAAATGACCTTGACTTTGATTCCTGGCAAAATTCTCTAATCTTTTACCAAAGATTAACAAATAACTTGAAAGAAAGTAGTGTTCATTCAGAGGTAGTTTGGCTTCATTAGGACCAGGTCAAGCATGACCAAACTCATTTCCTTTTTAGGAAGCTATTAAGAGACAGTTACAGGGGAATATTATAGACCTAGAACACTGAGATTTTAGCCACGTGTTCAACAAAGTTTCTTACCCAAGGCTCATGGATAAGAAGGTGAGATATTGGCATAAGGACAGTATAACTTGATGCTGCTGTTCAGTCATTCTGTCATGTCAGAGTCTTTGTGAACCCCTGCCACAAATTAAGCAAAAACTCACAATTTTTCCTTCCCACAGAAATGTGTAGCAAAAGATTGATGTGATCTGAAGAGAAACCAGATCATGAATGAACTTAGAACTGGTTAAATAGTGAACTCCATGAATAATCATTTAGTAGTCGATGTTAGAAGGAAGGAGGGATTAGTTAGAAGTTTCAAGGATCTGGGATTGTGCAAGCACAGGTATGGTGGCACACTTATCACATTTACATATCACAAAGTTGGGAGATAGATGTAAAACAGTGGGTGTCAGAGATAGGATTGAAATACAGAGAGAGAGAGAGAGAGAGAGAGAGAGAGAGAGAGAGAGAGAGAGAGAAAGAGAGAGAGAGATTAGAATACTAAGACAAATCCAAGAAATTTCATCCAGGGTTATAAATACATTTCACACAGAATTTTTTTAAAGTAATTTTCACATGTAGCACATAGAGGAGGTTGGGTGGGAAGTCAGTTTGTGGGATTTGAGAAATGAGTGGGATGTGAGGAAGTTGAGGCAAGGAATGATATTGTTGACTGTTTTTCAGGTATGATATGGATGATTTTTTTGGTCATGTGCAATTCATAAGCCACATGTGATTACATTGATGAACCAGAGGCAGCAGCTAGATGACCAAGTGAATAGAGTCCTGGACCTGGAATCAGGGAGATCTATTTTTAAACCAAGCTTCAGATATTTACTAGGTGTATGATCCTGGGTAAGTCAATTCACCTCAGTTTCTTCTTAGGTCAAATGGGGACAATCATCACATTTACCTTCCAGGGTTATTGTGAAAATCACATAAAGTGCATTGCAAACCTTAGAGCACTATATAAATGTCAATCATTGTGTATTCTTAAGCTCATTCTGCCTTTGAGATTTTGTATTTTTAGAAGGGAAGATGTTTTTAGCTTAAATCTGCAAGGGTCAGGAAAATCTTCTTTGAGGAAGTAGTACCTTCTTTAATACCTTAAAGGTAAATCAAAGTATCAGCTTCTTGATCATACCTTATAAAACCCATAAAGACAAAGGGATGAGAAGTTTAGGAGACACTGAAGGTTGAAGAACAAGAAATGGACAATGATGATGGGGGAGTGTCTATAAGCAGACCTGTCGAAGCCAGATGCTTCTCAGGTAGCCTGGACCCTGATTTCACTACCAACTGGGGATTCTGGAAACATCTCTTACTTTTGGACAAAACCAAAATGGTGTGACAATCAGTGGCTTCTTAGCTAATGAACAACTGTACCTCAGAAGGGCTAGTTAATAACAGTAGTAAGAGAAATGAAAACTGGAAGATTTCCATAATATTACTCACTTACTGGAGAATGGCAAAGATGAGAAACATTAGACAATCATTGTGTAAAGGGCTATGAGGAAACAGAACCTCAAACATAGTCAAAGGAGCTGTAAATTGAGACAACCACTTGGTTATCAATGTGTTATCTGAAAGAAAAATGACTAAACTGCTCATACACTTTGACCTAAATTTCTCCATATGTCCTTAGTCCCTCACTTTGTAGACCACTGAACTCCTCTCCCATTTGTTGGCAATGTTGAAGAAAGAATTCCTGACATGGGTGGGAGATTGTACTAGCTTACCTCTAGCATCCCTTCCAATTCCAAGATTCTCTAAAAAGGGAATGGGGAATTGAGGGGAAAGGAATTATTGAAATGTAGGGGAAATACAATATGGTCTTGGACTTAAAAGCCCTTATCTTGCTTGATCCAAGCTGTCAACATGAGTGTCACTCAGTCTCCGTCTATCTGTAAGAGGGTAATATTAATCCCCACACAGGGCTCCCAGGGCCCAAGCCAATTTGTAAGGATTCATAGACCTGGGCCTATGCATTCCATTGAGTTTTTCTGAAAAGATGTCTTGGTGTTTTGCCTATACTCTGGACATCATCCTCATCTACCCTTCATGGCATGTATATATGACATATTTCCTTAAAAAATGTTTCCTTAATTTCTGAAAATTTGGGTAACTCTGAGATTTGTGCTCAGCATGGTTGTGATGACTTCCCTCCTCAGATTTCATGTTGGCTTGAGACCTGAAACATTGTTCAACGCAAAGCTTGAGGCTTTGGTTTCTGGGTTAGAGAGAGGATTGTGCAAAGGGTATCCTAATTCTTCCTTGTGTCCTCAGAGTTACCCTAAGGGCACAAGTTGGCTGGAAGAAGGCGGTTTCAGAATTCAGGGTGGACCTCTTTCTAAGCCCTTTGACAGCTGGTCCACAGACCCTGAGAGGCTTGAGGAGCCAATGGCCCAAAGGGTCATCACTTCACTCCTGGCAGAGCAGGGTGTGCAGACAAAAGGACAGCTTACACACCCCTGATTGCAGCTTCCTGTCACCCAAAGTAAGAAGTCACTTATGAGCAGGGTCCTTACAAACCACAGCTCACAGGATGTGGACTCGAAGCCTTGTGTAACACCTGGCATATTGACAATCTGTATTCATCCTTCTTCAAATACAGGTTTTTTAAAAGGTTTTATGTGTGTGTGTGTATTTGAAAACCACAGGCATTAGTTTCACACTGACTTCCCCTTGGCATGCAGCATTCTCTCATCTCTAACCAGGGACCAGGTTTGTAAAGAATCTCTGATGAGCACTCAGCCCTGAACTTAATACAGGGACCTTCCTCTTTGCCAATGCAGAGAATGCCAGGCAGAGGTCAGGCTTTAGGACAAAAGATGAGGGACAACCATGGCTCTTCCACATTCTACAGCTTTCTTTGGATTGTTTAATCAAACAAAACAGGGGTGTTGGATGGGAGACCTTAATCTTTTAAGAAAATAAAAAAGTGCTTTTGGAAATTCCCTCAGAAGTCCACTGCTGCTTTTTTCCCCTTCATTTTTGAAATAAAACTAGTGACTCTTTTAAAACAAGATAAAGAGTAAACAGTACAACAATGTGGAAAAAAGTTCTTTCTCTCCTGTGATCAAGAACAGGTTGGCACTGAGTTGGATGACCTCTGCAAGAGAGAGTGAAAAAATTCCCATGAATACAAGGTCCAAAATAGTTTCCAGGCATAGCTAAGTCTTTTTGTTCCCCTCCTATATGCAAAGTGTTAGAAGGGATCCATAGACTCATCTCTGGGCATGAGTAGTACTTCATCTGATAGTGGGAACCACTATTCATATTCCTGTGAAATTCATTTGAGACACTCCCATCAGACTTTGCCTACTGGCCTTACTCCCTAGCCTAGAGAGAGAAATCGCATAGGAGATCGGACTCAGATAGACAGAAAATTCATTTACTAAGTACTTATTTTGTGCCAGACAATGTACTAAGCTTTGAGTATCCAAATACAAGAAAGAAAATGGCTGCCCTCAAGAAGTTTTCAAATTCTAATAAACAAAAACAATGCATAAAGGGGCAGTGGAAAGGAAGAAGAGATGAGATTAATACCTTATGGTTTGGAAATGGAGGATGAGAAGAGATATGCAGACCCGGGACTGGGCAATATAAGGATACAATTAGGGTCCACCATCAAAAGAGCATGGTATAATTATTTATTAAGAGTTTTATCAGATTGGTGGTCAGAATAGAGGCAACCCTCCAAATATGTGCAATATGTTGAGAATCATGCTTAGAGATTCCCAATGGTTTTGCAAAGTAAGATGAACTTTAATCTTTTGCAGCTGCTATCAGTTATGTCTCTGTCTTAGAAATCTATCATACAGTTTTCTGCTGTATCTATCATTCACCAACATCATATCCTCTATGATGATACTGGGCTGAGCATTGAATAGATAGATAGGCAGATGGATGATGCATGAAGAAAGAATAGATGAAGTGAATTCATGCAAGTTAGCTAACTACTTTTGGCAAAGAGAGTCAACTGAATAAGATTCTTTCTCATCTGGCATTGATTGAAAAAAATTAATGTCCAAAAATCTCTTAATGGACCATATCAAATTTGAAGCATAAAAATTGATGAGGGGATGGAGCTAAGACAGTTGAGTAAAAGCAGAGACTTCCCTGAACTTTCCCTGAAGCCCTCCAAATACCTGTAAAATGACTCAAAACAAATTCTAAAGGTACAGAAACCACAAAAGGACAGAGTGAAACAAATCCCAAGCCCTAGACAAGCAGAAAAGTTGACAGGAAAGGTCTTTCAAACCAGGCAGGGAGTGGAATGCAGTCTGGTGCAGGCTGTACCAGCAAAGACTGATTAAGGCAGGCCTCAGGAGACAAAATCATTGATAGCCATGGCAGTTTCTAGACTTCTCAACCCCAAAATGCCTAAAAATGTTAGTGGGGAAACTCTATGGGACCTGGATAAAAGTGGAGTGCACAATCTGGCTGGGTCTGGCCCTCTAATGTGGTGGGGTTGTGACAGCAGTGGCCATCAACAGTGGCAACAGCAGAGGCTTCTTCTGAAGTTCTGGGTCCATAGATAGTGCAGGATCGAGTGGCTGAAACAAAACCCCAGAAGCCTGGGGCAATACACCCACACCCACACTCACACCAAGCAGAGTCAAACCTTGATAAAGAGTTAGAAATTTGAGTTTGTGGCTGGGAAGATGAGCAAACAGTGTAAAAGAACTCAGACTATAGAATCTTACTTTGGTGACAAAGATCAAAACACACAAATAGAAAAGGACAAGAAAGTCAAAGCTCATGCATCAAAAGCCTCCAAGAAAAATATGAACTGGTCTCAGGTCATGGAAAACTCCAAAATGATTTTGAAAATCAAGTAAGAGAAGTCAGTGGGAAAAAATGAGGAAGGAAATGAGAATGACGCAAGAAAATCATGAAAATAAAAAAAATACTGAAGAAAACAACTTAAAAATTATACTAATCCCAATGGCAAAGGAAGTACACAAAGCCAATGAGGAAAATCATACCTTACAAAGTACAATTGGCCAAATGGAAAAGGGGGTCCAAAAGTTCACTGAAGAAAATAATTCCTTCAAGATTAGAATGAACCAAATTGAAGCTAATGATTTTATGAGAAATCAAGAAATTTTAAAACAGAATCAAAAGATCAGAAACATAGAAGACAATGTGAAGTATCTCACTGGAAAACCACTGACCTGGAAATTAGAACCAGGAGAGACAATTTTAAAATTATTGGACTACCTGAAATCCATGATCAAAACAAAGAGCCTAGACATCATCTTTCAAGAAATTTTCAAGGAAAACTGATATCTTAGAAGAAGAGATAAAATAGAAATGGAAAAAATCCACCAATCACTCCTGGAAAGAGATTCTAAAAGGAAAACTCCTAGGGATATTGTAGCCAAATTCCAGAATCCCAAGGCAAGGAGAAAATATCAATAACAAGAAGCCAGAAAGAAAGAATTTGAGTAATGTGTAAATACAGTCAGGATAACATAAGATCTAGAACCTTCTATATTAAGGGATCAAAGGGCTTGAAATATGATATTCCTGAGGTCAGAGCAGCCAGAATTAAAAGCCAGAATCACCTATCCAGCAAAACTGAGTATAACTCTACAGTGGAAAAATGGATATTCAATAAATAGAGGACTTTCAAGCATTCTTGATAGAAAGACCAGAGCTGAATAGAAAATCTGACTTTCAAATATAAGAATCAAGAGAAGTATGAAAGGTAAACAGGAAAGAGAAATCATAAAAGACTTATTAAAGTTGAACTATTTACATTTCAACATGGAGAGATATTTGTAACTCATGAGACCTTTCTCAGTATTAGAGCATTTGGAGGAAATAGATACATAGAGAGATGGATGGATGGATACATAGATAGATATACACAGACAGACAGACAGATAGACAGATAGATAGATGATAGAAAAATGGCACATGGTGAATATGAAGAGTTTATATCTAAAAATAAAATTAAGGAGTGAGAGAGAAATATATTGGAAAGAGAAAGGGAGAGACAGAATGGGGTAAATTAACTCACATAAAAGAGGCAAGGAAAAGGTTTTACACTTCAGTGGAAGAGGGGAGAGGTTAAAAGAAATGAATAAACATTACTCTTATCAAATTTGACTTACAGAGGGAATAACATACACACTCAATTAGGTATCTTAACCTAATGGAATGCAAAGGGGAAGAGGGGTGAATGACAGAAGGGAGGGTAGACTTGGGGAGAAGATAGTCAGAAACAAACACTTCTGGAAAGGAACAGGAGCAAAGGAGAAAATAGAATATTTGGGGGCTTGATAGAATGGAGGGAAATAGATAGTCTTTCACAACATGACTATTATTGAGGTGTTATGCATAGCTACACATGTATAACCTATATTGAACTGCTTGCTTTCTCAATGAGGACATGTGCAAATGGAAGAAAGGAGAGAATTTGGAACTCAAGGTTTGAAAAACAAATGTTCAAAAATGTATTTAAATGTAACTGGAAAATAAGATATACAGGCAATGGAATGTAGAAATCTATCTTGTCCTTCAAAAAAGTAAAGGGGAAGGTCATAAGAGGGGAGATGATAAAAAGGGAGGATGGACTGGGGGAAGGAGCAATCAATACCTTCCATCTTGGAGTATGGGAAGGGAAATATGAGGAGAAAATTTGGAACTCAAAATCTTGTGGAAATTAATGTTGGAAATAAAAATTAATAAATTTAAATCTTAAAAAACAATGAGAAAATTTCAAGTATAACGTTTGTATTTGTTTAAAATTATTTCCTTCAGCCTACAATTAAGGGAGATCCATGGCTCAATATCCCTTTGGGATGAAAGGTCTGGGAGTTTTAGAGCTTTGAAAGCTCAGAGTGAGGTGATGATATGATATGACCATTTATTTAAAGAAGCCAATCCCCTTACAGGCTACATGATGAGCCTGTAATTTCCAATAATCCAGAGTCAAAGCTTGACTGTGCTCTGTCCTAATCATACCACATTTGGAGTATTGTATTAAGCTCTGGGATGTTTTAGGACAGACAATGATACACTGAAGAGTGTTCAGAGTGGGGAACTAAGGTGGTGAAGGGCTTCAAGATGAGATCATATGATGGTCATTTCAAGGCACCAAGACTGTTTAGCCCAAAGACAGTATGATAGATCTACTCTTATTCTTAAAGGGCTGCCATATAGAAGATGGATTAGATCTGTTCTGTTTTTCCCAGAAGGAAGAAATGATGAAATGGGTAGAAACTGCCCATGGTTAAGTTGTAATCCACATTCCTGGAAGAAATTTCCAAATCAATGAATTGACACATTCATTTGAAAGGAAAGAAGAATTTCCTAACAGCGTCATCCCAAATTTCACTGGGCTGCCTTTGGAAATGATGGGTTTCCATTGATAGGAATTATCCTAATCATATCTAGATGACCACTTTTTGATCAATTAAAAACCCTATGTTAAATGACTGCTCTGTTCTGGGAGCTGTGCCAGTCACTCATGTATGTTGTAAAAGGGCTTCTTTTTTTTTCATGTGGGAGTAAATTAGATGGCTACTGATGTCCCTTCGAATGTCGCTGATCTTATCCTTCTACTCCATGACTTCATACCATTTGTCACTATTTGGGGTGCCAGTATTAGTGGCTATTAATCCAGTAGGAACAATTAATGAAAAGGAGTCTTATGAACCCCCTTTTCCTTCATCATTGCGCAAAAAGGAAAACAATGACATCAAGATTTGGTTTCTTTATTCATCTGGCTCCTTGATGAAAGAGGTAGGGAGTGGAGAGTCATGATGTGGGGAGGGGTAGTCATTATCAAGGAAGCAACTCACAGCAATGCTGTCCTCTAACATATGGTTTGGAGATGAAATATAATACTCCAATTATCAAACATTTCCTTAGATCTCAGGAGAAATATGGTGTCTATTTCTCACTTTCTCAGGCTAGCAGACTGGACAGAAAATGGAGATTGTGTGGAGGGGAGTGGATTCCATGGGATGGAAGTAAGTCCCTTTCAGGTGTTACTACGCTGTATCTCTACCCCACCTGCCCCACCATTAGGTAAGTGTTCACTCACCTTGTCTATGACACAATCCAACTCAAAGAGAGGTCTCTTAAGGGATTCTGGTGGAGTGGGATCAAGGTTGATGTCCTTCTCGCCCCAATAGTATAACAGTCATGGGGTGCATGAATGTTCAGGTAGGGATAGCATCTTTGGTGTCAGTGCTTTTTGTATTCTTTTTTAGGGCTACACATCCACATTTGGTACTCACCTCTCACCTATGACTCCAAGAAGCTATAGTAATCATAGCAGCTACACTCTGGCGAAGTCATTTTGGTAGATGAGGGTATCCAATGGGCCTCAAACCCATTAGTAAGTTAGGCTAGTATCTACACCAAACGCATGAAGGCTTCACTTGGTAGAATGGGTGGATAAGAATGGTTTGTTTCAATGGTCATGAAGCCTCCTGAAGCAGACACAGTGGAGAGCTTAGAGCACAGCCCAACATTGAAAATGCCAAGGTCATCCACTGAACCCCAGGTCTTCAGCAGTGATCTTGTTTTTCTTATTACTGGACTTCAAGGACTGAAAGAGAGAGTGAGGCTGACAACTTTATGCAATCCAATTCACATGAAAGTTTAAGACATCTGCCAGACATCACTCACTACCTTACCTTAACATCTTGATATCATTGATCCTCTTGGGAAAAAAATGAAAGATGAACAACAATAATAGCTAAAGGCACAAGGCAACTGTAGCCTCTATCCTACTTTGGTGAACCTAAATTTGAGTTTAGAGCTTCCTTTTCTCTTTCTTTTTCTGGGGGTTTTAAGTAGTGATGACTGAATCACAATCCTGAGGTGTATGTTCTTTGCCTTAGAGGTAATCCTGTGAGGATCCACCCGAAAATCTCAGATCCCTCCCTTACACAGTAAGTTGACTGTATCAACTACTCTAGCACATTCTGGAGAAGATGAGGAGCAGTGGCAGGGGTGTCCCACACCATGACTGACTCTCAAGAAAACATAGACCTGAAGAGATTTGTTTGTACAGTGAAGACGTGTGAAGAGGAGAAAGCCAGTACAATATTCCCACAAATTGCTTCATATTTTGATGGTTTTGAGACAGAGTGGAAGGTGATGCCAGCTGGGAATCTAAAAGCAATCATCTGCTCCCATGAGAGTTTAAATAAGAAATTCAAGAAATTTTTTGACAAAGAATATGTTCATAAAAATTTCCACGAGTGCCTTCCATTGATTCTGTTACATTGAGAATTTGACCCTTTGACCCAGTAATATTGCTTCTAGGACTGTATCCACAAGAGATCATAAAAGTGGGAAAGGGTCCCACATGTGCAAAAATATTTATGGCAGCACTCTTTGTGGTAGCCAAGAACTGGAAATCAAGGGGATGGCCATCAATAGGGGAATGACTGAATAAATTATGGCATATGAATGTAGTGGAATACTATTGTGCTATAAGAAATGATGAACAAGAAGACTTCAGAGAGGCCTGAAAATAGTTATACGATCTGATTCTGAGTGAAAGGAGCAGAATCAGGAGAACTTTGTGCACAGCAACGACCACAGTGTGTGAGATTTTTTTCTGGTAGACTTGGATCTTCATAGCAATGCAAGGACTTAAAAAAAATCCCCAATGATCTTCTAAGGTAAAATGCCTTCCATATCCAGAGAAAAAACTATGGAATTCAATTGCAGAATGTAGCAGATCATTTGTGTGTGTGTGTATGTGTGTTTAATGTTTTGGTTTGTTATAGGATTTCTCCCATTTACTTTAGTTCTTCTCCAAAGTATGATTGTAGTGAAAATGTATTCAATAGGAATGTATGTGTAGATCCTATATAGAATTGTATGCTGTCTCAAGGAGGGAAGGGGCTGGGGGTGCTATGTAGTGGGGGAAAATACCTAAGTTTTATGGTAGCGATTGTAGAACACTAAAAATAAATAAAATTAATATAAAAAAAGAATTTGGGACATTGCACTCAGACACAGTTCATGCTCACTTTAAAATGCCTTGGAGAGGTATGCCAAGGAGAGAAATCTTGAGCCTTGAATGGGAACTCAAGGAGGCCTAGTGGACCTTTTGAAACTCAGTGCCAGCAAATTCTACTTTCTTGGGGAAAGGGAAGGGGGAGGATGTTCATGCTACATTATTACAATAATTTGCCAATTTTTCCTGTTTGTGAACTGCTGCCAAAACAACTAAACAACTATTCATTCCTCCCCTATTGACAGGGCAGCTAAGGATTTCAACATTTCCTTTTGCCATCTCAATAGAAGTTCATTGCCTTGGGGATTTTAACAATATTTGACACAGTGAGTTAAGGTTGGGGGTGGGGAAAGAGGTAAACAAAAAAGGGAGTACAGGGTGGGTAGATTTGTTCCAGAATGAGGATTTGTGTTACTGTCAAAATGTGATTTTTTTTTAATATGGGACAGCTGAGAGATAAATCTGAAGAAAAAACAAAATAAGTAAACAAATCTCTTCAGAACTAACTTTTAAATTCCCTTAGAGGAGCCAAAAGGAAGTTAGTCAAAGTCTGTCATTTTTTTTTCTTCTTTCTTTTTTTTTTTTTTTTTTTTTTGAAAATCAACCAACTGTTCCCAACCTCAAGTAGAGAGACAGGCAAGAAAATTTTTTGTGGTCTGTACTATTTGTGGTCTGTGCCCCATATTAATGGCCTCTGCAAAAACAAACAAACCCAACCTAAAAAACAATTTTGTTCTTCAAAGATTGGCTGAGTCTCCAAAGGACATATTTCCATTTCACTGGAAACTAGCTCTGATGGCATTAATCCTGGAGATTAGCAGGCACCAGAAATCTGCTGGGGGTCATAACTATGTCTTCTAGAATTTACCCTGCTGTGTACAAGTCTCTTGAAGGAATTCACAGAGCAGGAGTACTGAGCCACAGAGTACCAGGCACTGGTGTGTAGTGAGCATCCAAACAGGAAGTCTATTTTATAGATCTTTCTTAAAAAGCATTCTATCAAACTAGGCCCTACATATGGAAAATGGTGGAGATATATTATGACACTCTTACCAGTTTCATTTGACTGTTCAGCTACTAGAGAGTATACTGAGATGATGTGGGAAAATTGGACAAGAGTCGTTATGGCTGCCCTATGAGAGGACTGCCACTAGGCAGAAGGATTTTTTAAGAGCATCTGCTTTCAATATCTTCCACACATTGTCTCTAACAATAACCTAAGGAATCTACTCCATGAGCCATATAGGTCTGACCTAACAGAGGTGAAAAGTTTTAAATGTGGAAACCATTGTGGCATTTATCTAGTCTAATTAATTCTATCCTGCCCCTTAAACAAAAATCCCACTATTATATACCCTACAGTCATCATCCACCCTGTATTTGAAGACTAGCCATGATGATGTAACATAATCCATTTTTAAATGGCAAGATTTTTTTGAATCTAAGAGACAGATACATATATTTTCAGATCCTAGCCATTGCCCTTCGTGATTAAAAAACAATAACAATTTTATTATTCAACATTCCATACATTCTAATATCTGAAGACAACTATAGTATATTTCATAAGCTTAATTTTTTTCACATAGCAACCCGATCCTATGAAATCCACTCAACTGAAATCATTCAAACCATACAGATAATGAAATCTGTTTTCTACACTCCTCCCTCCTGTCAGCCATCTCTCTCACTTTTCTTCTTTTTAATATAAATTTATGTATTTAACTTTTTACATTCATTTTCAAAAGATTTTGGGTTCCAAAATTTTCTCCCTATTTGTCCCCTCCCCCACCCCAGTACACTGAGCATTCCAATTTCCCCTATCACCAATCTGCCCTCTTCTATCATCCTTCTATTCTCTTGTTCCCATCTTCTCTTTTGTCTTGTAGGGCCAGATAACTTTCTATTCCCCATTACCTGTATTTCTTATTTCCTAGTAGCAAGAACAATACTCAACAGTTGCTCCTAAAACT
>CM053771.1:550376270-550434742 GCA_028658325.1 Potorous gilbertii | reverse complement strand
TATATATATATATATATATATATATATATATATATATATATATATATATATATATATATATATATATCTTTTTGGTTTCTTTATATACATTTTCATCATCTATTGATAAAAAAGGTAATCACATTATCCTAACATTTTACATGCAGTGAAATTGTTTTGTTTCTATTTTAGTAACCTGAAAGCCTTATGAATTTCAAAATGCAATTTACTGTATATCATAAACTGAATTCAAATTTACTTGGTGCTAATTATAGGATCATAGTATATTTTAAAATATGAATTGTTTTTTAAAAATCTTGCAAATAAAATAATAGGATGATAACTGTTAAAAAAAAAATTTGGATAGTTCCTTCATTTACCACCTACCTTCCTTTTTCTTCCACCAAAGACAAAGTGTTTTCCTATTGTCCATGGTCCTCTGACCTCTATTAGAGTGTTTCACTAAGCTCTGACCTTCTGGGACTTCACTTTTTTATTCTTTCTTCTTCCCTAGTCCAAAGGACATATCCTGTTTTTCATTTATTCAGGACCCTCCTTTCCACTATGCTGATTGATTAAATGAATCCATGTGATTAGATACTCACAGTTTTTATGTCTTTATTTCTTATCTGAGATAAGAAGTGTATATGTGAATAGTAGTTTTCAGTAGATAATGTCAAATAGTCAGCAACTTTTAGGAACTTGGCATCAAATAACCTACTTCTGTCTCATAGGAAGTAGACATTGATAGAGATAAACAAAAACCTATATGTCTGTATAAATTCTCCAATACATTATGTTTTGTTTGTATGTTATAGACTTGCAATGCCTATGTTGGCCTTCAGGAAGGATCCACTGACATTTTATCCACCTAACCAAGACCTAAGAAAGAAATTCTTGGTGACTCTGGCTTTGTGGAACTGCTCAAGTTATTGCTACATCTACTACCATTGTCACCATCACCACCATTATCAATGTCAGTCACATCATCAGTAATCAATTATTTTCATCACCAGCTCCACCAATCAAGATTGTTATCACACGTTTCCCACATTTCAGAATCTGATAATTACACAGTACTTTACAAAGGATATCATCTATGGGTTTCAGGTGATCCTTACAGAAATGTGATAAGATAGGTAGAATAGGTATGACACTCCCCTCCTTTTTTACAACTGGGAAAACTGAGGTATGGAAAGTATGATAGACTTGCCCTAAGTTGTATGACTATTAAAAAGCAGACAAAACCCAGGGTCTCCTTATTTATTTCTTAATGCTCTGAACTATGCAACAGTATTTGACATACCTGGTGTAAACAAGACACTAAGCTGCTGGGGATAAAAAGAGTTACAAAAGGAGATGACTCTTATTCTTAAGTATTTATTTACATTCTGCTTAAAGAAACAGGACATAGAAAAAAAGACAAAATGCCAACACAAATAGCTATGGTAAGCATGAAATGACTTACATAGAGAAGTAATGCAGCAACAACTGGAAAGAAGCTGTTCTGAGCAAGCACCAGGCTGTTGGGCGGATGGTTCTGGAGGAGGTACCATTGTTGCTGAGCTGAACTTTGAAGGGAAGGCAGGGATCAGATGAGAGGGAAAAGACAGGGGATATCATTGCATGTAGGAAGAAGAACACAAGAACAGGTGAAGTCATAGGAATATGCCTGTGCTTCAAGTCTGTGATTGTGGCACAATGAGCAAGAGCAGCCACTCAAAAGGGGAGTGTTCACGAATGGAGTAAGAATGGAGAGTGAGACCTGAGATACCAGTAGGAATCCTCTTATGTCTTAAATGCTAAAGACTTTCTGATCAAGAAGCTTCTAATTCTATCTGAGACATTTACTAGTTATGTGGCCCTAAGTCAATTGCTTATCCTCTCTCTGTCTCAGTTTCTTCATTTGTTAGATGGAAATAATAATAGTGCCTCCCTCATAGGGCTATTATGAGGAACAAATGAGGTGCAATATATGAAGTATCTCGCTCTTAAGGCAATATTTGCTTCCTGACTCATCATCATCCCCACCACCATCATCATTGCCATTGTGATTTGCAAAGGGAGTGTCTTGGGAAGATTAATGAAGCCAGAATATAATGACTGGCTTAGATGGAGGAGGTGCTGATATAGACTGGGCAATCAGTAATATGGCCACAAAAACTCTTTAGGAGGGAAATTATGAAAATATATGTAAGAATCATAACTATAGAATTGGGTGAGCTTAGAATCTATCAAATCTCAAACTGCCATTCTATATATGAGGACATTGAGGAATAGAAATAAGAAGGGACTTGTCCAAAGTAATAGAACCCAAATGTCTTGATTCCAACCCTAGGGTCTTGCCGTTAAACATCAGTGTTGTGGAAACATCATATTTTCTGTGTAGACCTTGCTGATTTTGAGCTGACCTGGACATTCATGTGAAGATATTTGGCAAACAAAGGGATATGGGGAATAGGAGAGGAGTAAGGATTTGAGGCCAACCATTTGGGAGTCTACTATGTAGAGGTCATAGTTGAAACCTTGAGGGATAAGTGACATCCTAAGAATAAGTATACATCCACAAACACTTAAGAATGGAAGGAGAATATATTTGTATACAGAACTCATGCTATATTCAAACATTAATTTGATAATATGTTTCTACTTTAATTATATGTCATCTCAGTCTTTGCATAAAGGTCTAAAATACTACATCAGCTTACACAAATTCCATGCTTCTTTATATGGCAAAAATTAAGTGACCCAGAAAATGTGTCTATATATCATAAAACTTGTGAGAGAAGAGAGGAGAGGGGAAACTGTAGAAAAGGTGGCCTATAGAACTGCAGAGGAAATATCTTAGAAATCATAAATGACAGCATATCTTTTGAAAGAACAGATTTAACTATACAATGAATGTAATTTAAAATCCTATGCTCCCACGGGCCAGGGAGTAGCCTAGTTTGTTGCGATTTCCAATGAATGACATCAACCCAGTGTAGGTCTCAATGATAATTGGTTCTGTTGACACTATCACTCCTTTTCCTCTTCCAGGTCCTAAGGAGATATTGTGAGCATTCTGAACAGCAGGCACGAGTTTAGCTATAAATGATGACATCTGGGGAGACAAAATGGAGGAGCCTGGAGTTAGAAAACAACCAAGCAGAAATGTTCTTAGAATATAGCAAAAAAAAAAGGCTTTTCCCAAGACACCAGAAATTAGAATTTGAATGAAGACAGACAGCACAGTGGCTGCTTATTATGCAACTAAGGAAGTAAAATGTGCCCCTTTGGACAATCTGAACTTCCAAAGAACCATCTTTGGTAGTTAGATGGTGCAGTGGATGGAGGACCAGACTTGGAGTCAAGAAGATCTGAGTTCAAATCTGCCCTCAGAAAGTTGCTAGTTGTGTGACCCTGGGCAAGTCACTTGACTCCTATTTGCCTCAGTTCCTCTTCTGTAAAATGGGGACACATTGAAGAAGGAAATGGTAAACCATTCCAGTAACTTTACCAAGAAGATTCTATTGACAAGTTTATGGGTCATGAAGAGCTGGACTAGACTGAAGAACAACTACTAGAATATTTAGACTCCTTCAGCAGTATAGAAATGATTGAGTTGAGATTTGGGATAGCAAGAACAATTAATTAAAATAGGAAGCACACAATAGGATACCCAGCTGCTGAAGCCTAGGTGAATCCATCCTTTGCCTCCTCCTCCCTGTGATGATTTTCCAATTGTGACTTCAAGTTCATCTGTAGGGCCCTATGAACTCCTGGCCACAAGATCAGTGTCTTAGGTTCTCTGGGAACCTTTATTCTATCCAGTTCAACTAATCTTAAAAAGTTGATTTTAAACAATTTACTGTGCCTCTTATGTCAAAGTTCACTTGCAAAGTTCATCTCATTTGCTAAATTTTCTAGTTCTGCCATATATCTGACCCAACCCATCTCTGCCTATTTTAGCAGTGTTTTTTAATGGATGGAATAAGAAAAGCATTTCTATAGCAAAGTAATTAAAAAAAAAAAAGATGATTGCATGAAACTACAAATCTGTTGTGTTTAACTTGTTATTCCTTTAAAATATAAAATAAAATTACCTTGTAAATTTTTCCCTTTTTCTTCCCTCCCTCCCCTCCCCCACCTTAGATGTGACAACATTTAGACACAAACATATATGTATGTAAAATCATTCCATGCATGCTTCTATTTAGAAGTTCTTTCTCTGGATGCAACTAATACTTCTCTTCCTATGTCTTTGAAGTTTATTTGGGTATTTATAACAGTTAAAATGAATTAGTTGTGGGGGACAAAGCTAAGATGGTGGAGTAGAAAGACAGAACTGTAGAAGATCCCCCAAGAAGCCCATAAAATACCTGTAAAAATGACTAAATAAATTTTAGAGCAGCAGAAGCCAGAAAATGACAGTGAAAGAGATTTCCAGCCCAACACCGCATGAAAGGTCAACAGGACAGGTCTATCATACCAGGCCTAGAGTGGAGTATAGCCCAGCATGGGCTGCATAGTGCAGCAAGGACTGGACCCAGAACAGGCTTCAGGGAGTCACTGGCCACAGCTATTCCCAGATTGCTCAACTCACAGACACCAGTGACAACTTCAAAAGTGTATGAGAAATTTCCTTCACCCAGGAGAAGTGAACATGGCCTGGACTGCCATCAGCAGCCATGGCAGCAGCAGCATCCAATTTTGGAGCCCTGCACCTAAAGCCTTGGGGGAATTGAGCAGCTGATCTGAATCGCAGCCCTGAGCACAGCTCTGGGGTGAGGAGGATCACTGGGTTTGTGGAGCTGGAAGCAGCTGGGGAGAGGAAATTCTACTCCCAGATTCTGGGCAAAAAAATTTTTGGTTTCCTCCAGACCAATGCACAGTCCAGGAGAGGAGTGAACTTACAGGCTCCCTGAGTATACCCTCCTCTTGACAAAGGAATCAAAAGTTAAATAACTGACTTGGAAAATGTGCAAAAAAAGGGAAAAAATAAGAATATAGAAGACTGCTTTCTTGGTGAACTGGTATGTTCTTCCATCCTTTTGGATGAAGAAGAACAATGCCTACCATCAGAGAAAAGTCAAGGCTTCTGCGTTGAAAATCTCCTAAACAAATATGCAACTGTCTCAAACCATGGAGGAGCTCAAAAAAGATTTTGAAAATCAAATAAAAGAGATGGAGGAAAAATTGGGAAGAGAAATGAGAGTGATGCAAGAAAATCATGAAAAACATATCAACAGCTTGCTAAAGGAGACCCAAAAAATTCTGAAGAAAATAATACCTTTAAAAATAGGCTAATTCAATTGGCAAAAGAGGTCCAAAAACTCAATGAAGAGAAAAATGCTTTAAAAAGCAGAATTAGTCAAATGGAAAAGGAGGTTCAAAATCTCACTGAAGAAAATAGTTCTTTAAAAATTAGAATGGAGCACATGGAAGCTAATAACTTTATAAGAAACCAAGAAATCACAAAACAAAACCAAAAGAATGAAAAAATGGAAGAGAATGTGAAATATCTCATTGGAAAAACAATTGACCTGGAAAATAGATCCAGGAGAGACAATTTAAAAGTTATGGAGCCACCTGAAAGCCATGATCAAAAAAAGAGCCTACTTTCATGAAATTATGAAGGAAAACTGCCCTGATATTCTAGAAGCAGAGGGCAAAATAAATATTGAAATAATCCACCTCCTGAAAGACATCCAAAAAGAGAAACTTCCAGGAATATTATAACCAAATTCCAGAGTTCCTCGGTCAAGGATAAAATACTGCAAGCTGCTAGAAAGAGACAATTTGAGTATTGTGGAAATACAATCAGGACAACACAAGATCTGGCTTCTTCTACAATAAGAGTTCGAAGGGCTTGGAATATGATATTCCAGAAGTCAGAGGAACTAGGATTAAATCCAAGAATCACTTACCCAGAAAAAAGGAGTATAATACTTCAGGGGAAAATGTGGTCATTCAATGAAATAGAGGACCTTCAAGAATTCTTAATGAAGAGGCAGAACTGAATGGAATATTTGACATTCAAACAGAAGAATCAAGAGAAACATGAAAAGGTGAACAGGAAAGACAAATCAACTTCCTAAAGTTGAACTGTTTACATTGCTGCATTGGAAGATAATATTTGCAACTGGAGACTTTTCTCAGTATTTGGACAGTTGGAGGGATTATGCACACACAGAGAGACACAGACACAGAGACAGACACACACACATACATATATATACATATATATATATATATATATATATACACATATATAGGGATAGAGAGGTAAGTTGAATAAGAAGGGATCATATCTAAAAAAATCATATCTAAAAATCATATCATATCTAAAAAAATAAAATTAATGGGTGAGACAATACATTGGGAGGAGAAAGGAAGAAATGAAATGGGGCAAATTATCTCTCCTAAAAGAGACAAGAGAAAGCTTTTTCAGTGGAGGAGCCAAGGGAAGAGATGAGAGGGAAAAAGTGAAGCTTATTCTCTTCACATTTGGCTTAAGGAGGGAATAACACACTCACTCAAGTTGGAATGACAATCCATCTCCATCTTACACTATAGAAACGTAGGGGAGAAGGAGACAAGTGGGATAAGGGAAATGATAGAAGGGAGGGCAAATGGGAGGAAGGAGTAATTAGAAATAAACAATTTTCGGGAGAGACAAAGTCTAAAGAGAGAATAGAATGAATGAAGGGCAGGATAGGATGGAGGGAAATATAAGTAGTCTTTTACAACTTTACTATTATGGAAGTCTTTAGCAAAGCTACACATATGTAGCCTATATTGAATTGCTTGCCTTCTCAGGGAGGATGGGTGGGGAGAGAAGGGAGAGAAGTTGTAACCCAAAGTTTTAGGAACGAATGTTGACACTTGTTTTTGCATATAACTGGGAAATAACAAATATAGGTAATGGGGTATAGAAATCTATCCTGCCCTACAAGAAAAGAGAGAAGATGGGAATAAGTGAAGGGAGGGGTGTAATAGAAGTGAGGACATATTGAGGGAAGGGGTAATCAGAATGCAAGGTGTTATGGGGGAGGGGAGAGAGGGGGAGAAAATTTGGAACTCAAAATTTTGTGGAAATGAATGTTGAAAACTAAATATAAATAAATAAACACTAAAAATGACTTAGTTGCTTAAAGTTGTTCTTGTTAGTGTATATAACATTCTCTTGGTTCTGCTCATTTTACTGCTCATTTCTTCCAATGAGTCTATCCAGGTTTTTCTAAAATCATTGAGCTCATCATTTCCTATAGCACGGCAGATTTCCATCACAATCATATACTACAATTTATCCAGTCATTTAAATTTCCAAGAGGAAAGTAGTGCTTTGCTACTTCTAGGAACTAATACATCGCATTTTCCTCACAGTAACCAAGAGAACAATGACTCCAAGTAGAATCACTATGGGGCAGTAAAAAGTGGATTTTGATCTGAATAAAGAGGTGTGAGTTATGGTTCTAACACTACCTTTTGTTAGACACCAGATCTCGAGCAAACTGATCAGCCTCTTTGTCTCCCCATTTCCTCATCTGTAAAATGAGAATGATGAGGTCTGCTCACTTGACCAGGCAGTAACCTTGTTAAGATCAAAAAGGATAATGAATGTGAAGCTTCCAAAGCAAGGTCCAAGGGTTTATAAAGACATGAACTGATTAGGATTATATCTTAATTCTCTCTTTCTGGATGCATTTATTTTATGTATTTATTTGTTTCCCATTATCAGAATGCCTAAAAATTGGGTAAGCTGATGCTGTTTGAAAGGTAAATCAAAAAGGCCCTCATCATTTAGCTATCATTTTATTAATCTAATTATTTAAAAATCAATAGCATCAGATGTTAATTAAAGAATTTGAAGAACACCAAATATGGAACAGATACTGTGCTAAACCCTGGCAATCCAAACCAAAAAAAATCCAAAACCCAAAGAAAGGAAAATCAAAAGTCAGTAGCTACTCTGATGGAGCTCACAGTATAAAGTGGAAGAAAAAAGGCAAAGATTTATATAGGATCAATTAGAGATAATTAACAAGAGGAAGTACTAACAATAAGGGGAGGATATTGAGAAAATCTATTAAAAGTTAGGATTTGGAGGAAGTTTGAGAAACTTGTTTTGGAGATGCGAAACCAACATAGCAAGATATGGAATTTGAAAATTACTAGAGCGGGGAAATGGAGGGTCTTCCTGAAGAAAAAAAAAAAAGAGGAAGTCAATGTCACTTGATCAAAAAGTACATGAAGAAAAGTAAGGTATGTTAAGACCAGAAAAGTTGGAAATACAAAGTTATAAAGATTTTTGAAAATCAAATAAAGGATTTTGTCTTTGATTCTCAATGTGAGAGATTATCTTTTTTAGCATATGGGTATGATGACTGGAAAGTAGTAGGCATATATTAAGGTCTTGCCGGTGACTGATTGGAATAAGATCCCAAGAATACTTCAAGCAGTCTTAGGTCCTCCAGATTCTCTCTCCAAAACTCTTGGAACGTTATTATTCTTTATACATGTGCATTAGCCAAGCCTTTCCATTACCTAAGAGATATTCTTTTATTTGACACCAGTGGCAAATTTTCAACTCAACAGTATTCAGAAGATAAGAATCAGATTGACTTTAATATCTGAACAATAATCCTCTGTGCCACACCTGTGGCAGGATTTAAGTACCTTTTCCTTTCACTGGTCAAGACCTTAGATCAGGAAACTTTGAAATTCTGTTCACTTCATATTCAAGGAACATCAGGTGGAGTAATAGGAAAAGGATTGGATTTGCAGCCAGCCATCCTGAATTCAAATCCTGTTTGAACTTGGGCATTCCTATCTCTGAGCCTTGGTTTCTTTCTAAATAATATGAGTGATGAAAGAGATGACCTCTAGTGTCTCTTTCAACTATACATCTATGATTCTATGACATGAGTCATTCTGATATGTATAGAATTTCAGCAGCAAGCTCCATCCACACCAGAATCTGTGAGGAACAGAAGAGTTGAGCAGCGCTGTAACGGTATTGTAATAACAAGCTAAAAAGAATGAGAAGTGAAAAGAAAGTGGAAAAAAGAGAAGAGAAAAGAGATAGTACACTAGATGATTATTGGAAATAAATTCTCTTATAATGAGCTCGCTGTGTGTTTCTTCAGCAACCTTCTCCCTAACCTGGATTAAATTGTGGGTTTTCAGTTCATTCTGAGTTCATTCAAGCTTAACAAGCACTCTTTATAAAGGCCCATTGTTCTGTTCAACCACCCACAAAGAAGCTGGTCTTGACTTTTAGAGTTGAACCAGAAGTGTGAGCATTTCATGAGTCAGAGAGCTCCAGATGGATCAGTCTGTGACTCTTGTCCCAGGCCAAACTTTCATTTAGATTTAGTTCCAACCTTTGTGTTTTGTCCCCAACTGGTTTATTGCAATTCCATGATATTATCTGGGTATTACCATGATTCGTAATGTTCAGAGTTTGAAAAATCTCTGAGCTGTTCATGCCTCACTTCTCTCCTTTCCATGAGCCTTATCCTACAGGATAATCAATCGCTCAACAAGTATTTGGTAACCACCTACTTTGTACCAAGCACTTTACGAGGTCTTGACAAAAATAACAGGAATGAGGAATTTCTTGCCTTCAGTAAGGTTACCTTCTAATGAGCAAGACAAGTACGCATCTGTCCATAAAGAATAAAGACAATAAAATGAATACAAAGCAGATAAATACAAAGTAGTTGTAGAAGAAGGTGAGATTGGGGGGGGGGGAGTCATGATGGGCTCTGTGTACAAGATGATATCTTAGTTGGTCTTGAAGAAGAAAGGGATTCGATCAGTTGTAGGTGAGGATGAAACACAGCAAGAGCTGGAAATGCTGCTATACGTCAAGGCTTCGATAGTGTTACTTTCAGAAAATGGGGCAGGGTGGGGGAATAGGATGGTGTCCATAATGGTGAGATTTGCTTGCCATTAGGAGAAACTTTCAACTGAAGAGAGGTCAAGCTACTTCTCCAGCCCTGCCCCTTCTCTGGATCCATTTTAAGACAGACCTACACTGCGAGGGGTTGGCAGGAAGCTACCCTGTCCCAGTGCCAATGAAACTAGTGATGCTCATGTGAGCTGGGGGAATCCTCTGAGCTAAATATTTGTGGTATACATACTACAGAATGACTTCTTGCCTTCCAGCCACAACCAAGCTTGCCAATCTAAGAAATCCCTCTATTTGGAATGCCACATGATGTATGTTTTTGTTTTAGCATCCTAGAAGTATAGGTCTACTTATACCAGGGACCTTAGGAGCCATTTAATCTCACTCTCATTTTACAGAGGAGGAAACTCAGGCCCAGGAATACTAAGTGCCTGGGACAAGCTTACATAGGTAATTAGGGGTAGAGTTGGACTATTCAATGCCATTCCTTCTGACTCCAAAGTCAATGATTTCTGCATTACAGTACATTGTCTCTCAGTTATATCTGCTGCCTACAGTGTCTTCTGAAGAGTATCTCCACAAAGTTTCAGAGAGAGTAGACACTCACCTGGCCTAGCCTGAGTACTGTGAGATAGTGGATAAATTGATGGATCAAGAGTGAAGAAGTTCCAATACTGCCTGTGACATTTACTAGGGGCAAATCATGGTCATATCACTTTAGCTCTCAGTTTCCCCACAGGAGAAATGAAATGGTTGGACTGGATGACCTCAGAAGTCCCCTCCAGTTCTAAATCCAAGATTCACATACTAGGTGGCACAGTGGATGGAATGCTGAGCCTGGAGTCAGGTAGACCTGAGTTCAAATCTAGCCTCAGACACTTAATAACTGTCTGACATTAAGTTTCTTAACCCATTTCCCTCAGGTCCTCTTCTGTAAAATGAGAAGAAAATAGCAAATTGCTCCAGTAACTTGGCTAAGAAAAGCCCAAAGGGGTCACAAAGTCACACAACACTGAAATGACTCAACAACAGCAATATAACAAAAATGCCAACTGTTTCCATTTTTTCTTTCTCTTTCCTATTTGAATATATAAGCATATTTATATATAGTGTTTCATCTCTCTATAGACCTGTATCTACATCTGACATAAAATACATATACATAGATGCATATATACATATACGTGTGTGTGTGATTATGTGTGAGCATATACATTGGGTTCTCTTGGCAAAAGTACTGGAACAGTTTGCCATTTCCTTCTCTGCCTCATTTTACAGATGTGCAAGCAGAGCCAAAAACAGAGTTAACTGACTTGCCTAGAATCCCATTGCTAGTAAACGTCTCAAGTCAGATTTGAACTTAGAAAGACGAGTCTTCCTAGTGCCAAGCCCAATACTCTAAATATTGTACTGCCTAGCTGCCTCTCTATATTTATACATATATTTTTTACAAATAGATATAAATACATGGACATAAAGAGATAAAATACTTGCCATTTTTGAGGATCAAAATCCAACTTCAAATTCATTGAATTGAAGACCTACAACAATCTATGATTCTGTCTTTCCCTAGAATTCTGGTCTTAGGTTTCATTAAAATTTATTAAATTTCATAATTTATCATAATAAATTAAATTTATTAAAATTTATCAACTCTGAATGGAAGGGTCAATAAAGAAGGTAGATACACTTTCCCCTACATGTACTTTGGCATTTCATCAGAGGTCAAATGTGTTTAGTTTTCAGCAATTTCTCTTTGCCAACCATGAAGAAGGAAGTTAATGGGATTGAGGAGAGAAATAGCACATGTGAGGGTCAAAAAAGGGGACAGAAAGGCTCTCCTTTGGAGAATTTCTGGCAGCTGAGCTCAGGCTGGGTGACAGTAAAGTCATGTAACCTGACATGAATGCCACCTGCAGCATATTTCTCTGAAAAATCTGCCCCCCTCATTCCTCTCTTTCAACAAAAGAGGATCAAGTTCTAACATCTCCGGCTGCATGCACACTGCTGGTGGTTTGACGTTTTTGTTTCTCTAAGTATCCTGCCCATAACCTCCATTGTTGCTGGGCCCTTCACAGGAGCTCACTTCAAATGCCAACAAAACTTCCCACTCATCATCTCTCCTTTCACTGGCAAAGCCACCCCTTGCTTCCTGTTGACACAGGGTGACAGGAACAGGTTTTATGCCTGGGGGACCAAATTCCCTTCATGGGTGAGTCCTTCCAACCCTCTAGCCACAGGCTGTTGCCACGTGCACACTGCACAATAGGAAACATTACCAGGACTTCTATCTCCAATGAGTCAGGCCTTCACAGTCTGGGTTTGAAAAGCTCTCAATCCCTAGGAGATTACTTCCTGGGATTTTCAAATACAGAAAGGTGAACTAGCAGGCACATGGGCTAAAGAAGAAAATCTATGGTAGGAAGACAAGTAAATGCTTTGGGATCCAAATTTGAATTAAGAGCTAGTGTGGTATTGTGGAAAGAACACACCCATGGCTTTGGGATAAGAAGCTGCCTTCACTCCCTCATCTGAAAAATGGGGGCGGGATCATTGCACTAGGTACCTTAAAAGGTTACAATGAGGATAAATGGGAAAAATGGAAGGGAAGAGCTATATTTGTTCTAGATGTTGGATTATAACAGGATGGGGAATCTGCAGAATAGAAAGTGCTTCCCCCAAGGTGGATCATCAGCTCTCCCATATTATCATCAACACCAATGGAGTCTTGCTTGGAGAGCTGCCCGCGACTTGGAGAGCCTAAGGATATTATCAATGGGTATTTAAGTAGTATGTATCAGAGGCAGGGATTTATGAACCTAGCTATTCTTGACTCCAAAGGGCAGATGGGCTTAGATGTACCTCATACTCATCCATCACATCCCTCTACCTTGAAAAGCCTCTAGAAATGCATAAAATGAGCTAAAAATAATAAAAGATTCAGAAATATTTAGGGTCTCATTTATCATTTATAGCATCTGTAAAGAAAGATTCATGGCCCAAAGGAAAGAATACTGAGCTATTAAATAGACTTGGATACTGACCCTGGACCTGTTATTTACTGGAAGTTTGGTTTTGGATGAGTGAGTGGAAGGATAGTCACTTTAATACTTTGTTAGGGGAACTGTGAAATGGTATAACTATTTTAAGAAAATAATTTGGAAGTATGCAAATAAAATGACCAAAATATCCATACCCTTTGAATGACTGATTCTTTTACTAGGCGTATACTCCAAGGAAATCATTGATTGGGGGGGGGGAAAAGTCCTCATATACTCCAAAAGATTCATGACAGCACTTTTTATGATAGCTAACATTTTTATCATTTCTTATGGAGCAATAGTACTCCATTACATTCATATGACTACATAACGTCACTATAGTGAAAATATGCTCAATAGGAAAGTATATGTCGAACCTATACAGAATTGTATGCTGTCATGGGGAGGGAGGGGGGTAGGGGGGGAAGGTATGGGGGTATAAAATCTTAATTTTAAGGAAGTGATTGTAGAACATTTATAAATAAATAAAATAAAAAAAAAGTTTCAAATACATTTTTAAACAAAGTAGATGCCCAATGGCTGAGGAATGGCTAAAAAAGTATGATATGTGAATCTAATGGAATGTTACTGTGCTGTGAGAAATGGCATGTGATGGATGCAGAGAAGTCTTGAAAAATCTACTGAACTGTTGCCGAGTAAAATCAATAGATCCAAGAAGACTATGTACACAATGACTAAAACTGTGGAAATGAAAAGAAAACCATAAGCCAACAAATCAAAAGGAAATGTAACCAAAGTGTAGAGATCCAATAGGACTGAAATGAAGAGAGATGCTCAGACATTGCCAAACTACCCCTTCATGGGGGTGAAAGGTCCACAGGTGTTAGACTTTGCAGATAACTTTTGGATTTTTTCAATGTACTGAACAGTTGTTCTGACCTTTTTTTCCTCTGTAAAAAATACTATTTTATTCAAATAGGATGACTGAGTGGGGGAAGGAAGGAATAAGCATGTTGGGGTAAGTATGCTGATGTAAGAACCAGAAAATATTGATAATTAAAAAAAAACTGATACTAGGTTAAGTATCAATGGTCCAGTTCAACTCTCATTTTACTGTTGGGAAAACTGAAACTCCCATAGAGGAAAGAGTATCCTGAAGGTCAAAAAGGCTTGAAATAGCACACTGAAGGTAGCCGAAATAAAATTAAATAGTCTGGGTATACGCCATCATTTACTGCTTGTAGCATCTACATCTTTGGACACTTGTGACTCCTGAGCCACACTTTCCCAGGGGAACCATCCAAAGTCATACCTACCTTACAAATTTCACTGAACTTTTCACTGCTCTTCTTCATGGGGTGTTCTGTAAAAGTAGCATAAGGAACTTCAGTTGACCAAGGGTTCCAGCGGGACAAGAGAGACTGCTCCTCACTCTTTCCCCAAGAGATGCGGATGCCTTCACCCTGCCTCCTTAAAAATGAATGGTTCAGCATCAGATTTATAAAGACACAACCAAAGGAAGACAATTCAAATGAGGTTTCTATAACTTAGGTGCCCTTGACTAGGGAGATTCAATTATAAATACAAATAGTTATGATAACAAATATTTATACAAGAATTTAATGTTTATAAACCACTTTATAGAGATTGTCTTGTTTGGTCTTACATTTGTGGTAAATACTATTACTGGTCCCGTTTTACAGATAAGAAAATTGGACTGAGATTAAGTTCCTTGTCCAGCGTTACACAGAAGCATCCAAAGCAGGATCCAAATTCAGATTCCTGATTTCTAGGCCAGTCATTCCATCCATGACGTTGCCAATCCCACCCCTTTCCAACAAAAAGATACTCTAATCCCAAGCTACTTTTGGTAAAAGACAAATGACATCAAGAACAAGCTACCATTGCAGTTGACCTTTAAAATCTCAGAAATGGCATATTCTGAAGGTGAATTTAAGGAAAGTCCCTGAGCTTGGAAGAGTAATACCCACATGTAATATCATGTGAAGGAGAAATGGAGTCATGGAAAGCTAAGCCTGACAGAGACATTTGAAATTCTTTCCAATAAATATTTACAAAGTGATTCCTTCATGACAACCCTTGTGAAATAGGTCATCCAAGTACTATGTCCCTTTTACAAATGAGGCAACCTATGCTCAGGGAAATTAACTGCTGGCTCAGAATCACACAGATCATGGCTCAGAACTGACTTCAAGCCTGGTGATTTTTCCACTGCATGAGTCTTCCTTCTTTATGGTCTTCTGTCAGTCTCTGTGTATTGTCCCCAATGCAGAAATAAATTTATTTACTTAATTCATTCAAATTAAGAAATGTTTGCTAAGGTCATGCTATTCAAAGTCCAAGAGCCAGAAGGCATTATCCTAGACACTGAGTAGAAAAGTATGGTTCTCCAAAAGGAGTCCTAGATGAGTTGGAGAGAATCTATGTCGTTGAGACCTCATGTGGCTCTCTAGGTCCTCGAGTGTGACCCTTTGAAGGAATACAAACTTACCAAAGCAAAGGATTTGTTCTATGAAGTTGGGATTCAGTCAGAGTCACACTTGAGGACCTAGAGAGCCACATGTGATCTTGAGTACACAATTACCTAACCCTCATCCCAGACCAAATGCTCAGAAACACTTCGAATACACCCAAAACATTAGAATGGCTGAGAAGCAGGACAAGCAGAGGCAAGTAAACGGAGCCAGCTCTCTTCCCTCTCCCTTTGCAATCCCCCAGTCATTATAAATAATGGTCTGAGACAAACCTGGCCCTTGAAAGAGAAATGAAGAATTGGAGGATTGCTAAGCTTGGAGACAAAAAGATTTCATAGCGACAGATTAGCCTCCTTCAAGTATTTGGGGATGTCTCAAGAAGGAGAAATTGGATGCATTCTATTTAACCACAGGGCATAGAACTGGTGGGATGGTCAGAAGTTAAAAACAGGCAGATTTGGGTCAAATGTAAGGACTCTTTTCCCAGCAGTTACAATGGAGCTGTTTAAAAATGAATGGGCAGTTTCAGAGAGAATGTGAAGAAATGTCTTTCTTTAGAATAAGATCTATCTGAAGACAGAAGACCCAGATTCCAAATTTGGCTTTCTTGCATAACTCCTCATATGATTTTGGGCAAATCACATCTCTGGTCATCAGTTTCCTCAGTTTTCTCATTTAGTGAAATGAGGGATCAATGATCTTCAAATTCCCATACATTGATTAATGTAGTCATTCAAGTTGAGATTGAATGACCAAACACTTCTCAGGAATGGTTGAAAGGGGAATGCAGTTCACATTGAACTCAGGGGTCCTTTTCAACTCTGTGCTACCGATTCCACAGAAGACACCATGATCCCATAATTTACAAAATCCATGAGTGAGTCAATCTTAGTACTTGTTCCACATTGATATTTATTATCCAGGAAAGGGGCTTTCAATTCCATTACATTTAACAATTATTTGATTCAGTATGGTGGACCAAAAGCTGTCCTGAAGGAAGGCAGACTTGGAATCAAGCCTTAGATTTAACATTCTGATTATGTGATGTCAGGAAGTCACTGACACTTTCAGTGGGATATTGAAGGCAACTAAAAAGATAAATTTGTGACCAACAAATTTTTCCATATTTTTCTAAGAGGAAAGATATTCTTGGATTCGATGCAGTTGTTATATGCAAAGTGCTTTGTCTTTTTTTCTGCCCCAGATACAGTTCAAAATCCGTTTCTATTCTTCATGGATGCTGTTGGCCTGGTCTTTCACTTTTGGCATTCCCCACTGTCCACATATGTGCCTGATGCATAGAAGTCATCTGTATTGATATCTTTAAGGGATATCAGTTTTCTCTGCTGTGGGTATCCTATTTCATCTACATATAAAAGACATTGCACAGGAATAAGAGGGTGTGATAACTAAGTGGACAAGGTGGAAAACAGAGAGGAAAGAATCAAGGAATCCAAATTTTAGAATCCAAATGTCCTGGAGAATAAAGTGGCCATTACCCAAAATGGGGACCCTAAGAAAGATAGTAATGTATGTGGCACTAGGACATTGGTTTGGAACAGATTTTGAATTTCAGATGATGGCAAGCTCTCAGGTAGAAAAACTCAGCTGCCGTTTGGAAAATGGAAACTGAGGTTTAGGAGGAAAGCAGAGCTAAGAGATGTTTATTTAGAAAGTGTCTGCACTGGATGAGTGTTGAAATCCTAGCAATGGATAAGATCTTAGGGAGGAAAGGGTAGAAGAGGAACTGCAGAATGCAGATATGATGCCTGCACTTTGGAAAATTCCTTGCCCCACATGGAAAGTAAGAGGAGAAAAAGAATCAAGAAAGAAGGCAGAAGAGATTTAGTGAATGGGTATTGGAAAAGCACTAAATACTTGAGGAAAGAACAAAATCACCTGCTGGGATGATTTGGCATCAAAGCTATATCCTTCAGAGAGGTGTAGTAGGATAAGGATTTATGGAAGGAAGAATATTGGGTTTGGCAATGACTTTGGCATTGGTGACCTTCCTGAATCACTGTTGATTCATCTTGTTTCAGGAAAGCAGTTTGGGTAGACTGATCTAATTCTTCCTTTGAATCAATCCAGCATGGTAAAATTCCATTCCTTTCAATTCAACAAGTACACCTTAAATGTCTACTGAATGACAAGCACCATGCTTACTTGGCATTGAGGATACCAAGCTACCAATGAAACAACACCTTTGTGCAAAAAGCTTGCATTTTGCTGGGAAGTAAAGAGTGGTGTGGGGTAGATACACCGAGTGAATAGAATATAGGATAAGAAAAACGACAGGTGGGAGAGAACAGTAAAAATTAGGGAAGTCAGGAAATCAGGGAAAGTTTTTCAAAGGAGGAGAAGACATAGTTGAGCCCTGGAGGAAGACAAAGGCTTTGAAAGTTGGATGTAAGGAGTGAGCATGGTCCAGGCAGGGAAGGCAGATTGGATGAATGCAGAGAAGTGGGTGATGGAACGTCAGTGCATTCCATCTGTAGCAAAGCAATATTATACTTTGCCCTTCTGCCACCAACTTATTATTAGTAGTATTGTTGATATAATATATACAGCACAGGACAGTCCATCTTCCTCCAGAACAAATCTCAAAGGCCCAGGTGCACCGGGCGTGGTGTGCCCAGCATTGCCAGAGAGATTTCTTTGATAGAATTGAGTAGCTGGAGTGGTGGCAGGCTTGGGGGAAAGGGGCACACTGAGTAATATGCCTAGAATGTCCGTGGGTTTTACTTTTGGCATGCATCCTTCAGAGTCTGTGCTCTGCGGTTTTAGCCCTATCTGGATGCAGCGATGCCTGAAGGTTAATCCAAGCTCATGGGTTTTGCACCCAATTGGGACTAAAAAAAAGCCTGAAACTTTAGACACCCCAACCAAGTACCATGGATGTCTCATTTCTCTTGGAAACCAAATCCTGGGATTTCTGGAGTGAAAAGCCAAAGCTTAATGGTGATGCCAATCCAAAGCTGTCACTTCCTGAGTTTGTCAGTTTGGGGAAGAGAGGTTGTTCGGGTTTCTGAAAATGCAAGCCAATTTCTTCATGTGTGTAGAATGCACTACAAACTCACATGTCCATACATATAATACACACACTGAGTACACACTTCAGTGTGTACAAGATATGATTTGGCTACTTTGAACAACGAAGAATGAAGAAGAGCATTTGGCACAAGTTCCCACCCTATTCTCAGATTTTGACAACTAGTTTTGAAAGCTGAAACCCAATCATTTCTATACTTAATCCTTTGGGAGAAAAAGAAAAAGAAGCAAAAAAGTTCTAAAAAAAATTTTGCATACCTCTAAAGTCTTCTTCCTCCCTCCCACCTCCTCAGGTGTTGAAGACATTTCTAAACCTCCTTCATTATACTGTTTTCTTTCTTCCTTCCTATTTTCATTCCTTCCTTCCTTTCTTCCTTTCTTTCTTTTTCTTTCTTCCTTCCTTCCTTTCTCTTTCTTTCTTTCTTTCTTCCTTCCTTCCTTCCTTCCTTCCTTTCTTTCAACAGAATGCAAACTCAATGAATATTCTATGGATGTGTGGTTAATGGAGCATTTTGGCTCAAGTCCATTAAAACATCTTGCACAATGGAATTATTTACTGCTTCATATGTCAATTTATGTGCTGTGTGCAAATTTGCTTCTATCCAAAGGGAATGAAAATTTGCCAAGCTGGCTGAAGTAACAACACATTCCCTGTTACTCCCTCCATGGTTGCCCCCAAATGAAGTTTAAAACTGCATGACCAGGGAGATACAAGTGAGTCTATCTTCTTAGACCCTACACCTAAATAATAGAATCCACCAGTGTTTTCTATTTTCTAACTGGAAAAAAAGTGAAAGTTTGAGTTTGAGGTTTAAAGTGTAATAGTCATTTTGGGATCATTGGACCTAGATTTGAATACTGTTTCTGATGTTCTCGTTATCTTACTTTGGACAATTCACCACCTCCCTGGGTCTCAGTTTTCTCATCTATCAAATGAAAGGATTGAAATAAATAATTTCTAAAGTTTCTTTGAGTTCTAAATCTGGGGCTTTCAATGAATCCTCTCCTTCAACAGTTATGATTGACATGGCTGGGAAATCATTTCCTGGCTGACCAAACACACTTAATGTCCACCAGTATTTTCCATGAAGGTGGAATGGGTTGAGCTGGTAGGCTGTAACAAGTATAAGAGACAAGACTTGTTCCAGTGGCCATGGGGTAAGGGTTTGGTGGGAGGGGCTATATCTACTCAAAGATTTAGATTTGGGCCAAGTGGAGTTCAGTAGACCATTTCCAATAATGCAGAAATAACCAGGACCCTTTCCAGAGTGCTGATTCTACCGCTATAAAGGACCTTGGAGGTTCTCTAGTACAAACCTCTCCTTTTCACTGATGAGGAAACTGACAAAACACAACCAGAGTCAGGTTCAGACTAATAGGCTTGAATCTGGGGGGAAACTAATATGTGGGTGTAGAAAACAGAAACATTCTAGAGGAAGACAATTCAGGAAACCACACCAAATCAAGAAGTGGATATGGGAGAATAAGGCTGTGAAAGCTTTACAGTTGGGGCTCAAAAGTTGGATTAGGCTAGAGCTGGGGAGACAGACCTAAGGAAACACCCATTGATACTGAGGTTCTCTCTCTCCCTGACCCTAGTTCCTGGCAGCCCACCTTACCCATAGATCATGACCTACGAACTTGCACTTCAATTTAAATGTACTTGACAGATACTCATTCTATAGGAAAAGGCTAGGCAACCACTTGTTGTATATGTTACATGAGGAATATTTTTGGGAGAAGGGATGTGAGATGGATGAGGTGATCATGGAACTCACTTCCTCTTCTCAAATTGTGTGATCCTGAGTCCTGGGATCAGGATTATAAAATGATAGACTTTTGAGAGCTAGAAGGAACATCAGAGGGCATTTAGACATATGAGTGCATATGTGAAATATAAGTGTATGTGTGTACACACATGTGTGCATGTGTTTGTGAAATATGTGTTGTGTGTGTATCTCCAATAGGTGGTCAGTCAACTATTGCTTTATGAGGGGAAACACTCTTTCTGAGTTCAAATGCCCACTTGGCTATGTGTGTAACTTTAGATAAAGTACTAAAGCGATTTTTATAAAGTGTTGTCAGAGCCAAGTACAATGCCTTCTTTCTCTCCTGTGCACAGTTGGTTTGTGGCCAAAATGGCCAAGGGCTCAGTAAGCTTAAGCATCTAATTAATATAGGTTGTCCAGAATCTCACTGGCCCCCGGAATTTATTATATGCTGGAAACACAAGCAAAAGATGAGTACAATCCCTAACTTAAAGAGAATTCAAAAGCAGTTGATAAAGATACATGGATAAGAGAAGAGCTAAGCATAAAGATGAGAGGAATTAGGATTCCTAGTGCCCATTGAAATAATCCTTCTGGGTTGATTGATTGAGAGTGTGATTAATTAAGGGTTACTCTTTCTGGTCTGATTTCTCATCTCTAACAGTTTAAAAATGGGCAAATCACTTCAGATTCTAAGCCCTGTGTAACTGAAAGTCTCCTCCATATTTAATGCCCAAAAATTCTAAGGACTTAATTGTATCTAAATCCATCCAAGGTGCAGTCTACTACATGACTGACACTCTATTAGATGCTGGTTCTTACTTTTTCTCACAGCAGGACATAACAAGCTTCCTGCCTACCCATTCCACTTCCATTCTAGCCTTCACTGGTTCTCTTCCCCCAAACAATGTAAATGGAAGAAAAAGTGATTCAAAGATCTCCATGAAGTGGAATAGTAGCTTTCATTACCTCCATCAGCTACACCTCCTTTCTGCTCCTCTCAAATCTCAAAGCTTAACAATTAAAAAGATAGCTTAAGGCACCAGATCCCAATTTATGGGGAAGCACAGACATTAACTTTTGCTCTAAGTGCTGGGTGTGTTCTTGTAAGACAGAATGAGCAAACAGTGTGTGTGTGTGTGTGTGTGTGTGTGTGTGTGTGTGTGTGAGAGAGAGAGAGAGAGAGAGAGAGAGAGAGAGAGAGAGAGAGAGAGAAAGGAGTTAAGGGGGAAAAGGGGGAAAAGGTGGAAGAGAGAAAGAGAAATCACACTATTTTCTTCTCCATTCTTTTACAATCTGTGTTCTTGAAAGACAGGCTTTTGGGGATTCATGAAATGTTAGCTCTTTGCTAATTTAAAAAGCACAAAAGGGGGCACCGAATTGGCACCTTGGAGGGTATTAAATGCTACTTTGCTGACTATATGACCTCAGATGAAATATTTTCCATGACAAGAACCCAAAAGACGCTGGCACAGAGTCAAACAATAAGGTTTTCAGAACGTGTTTACATTCTATTCATGGCCCCCGGCTGTTCCAAACCCATCAGCAGGTGCTGCCTTTCTCTCCTCTTTGCTCACCTGGCTCGGCACCAGAAGGTTCCAGGGCCTTGGGCTCAGTGAGCTTAACCATTTATTGACATGGGTGGCCCTGAAACTCAATAGACTCTGATTTATTCCACACTAGAATCAAGGGAGAAAGTACAGCACAATTCCCGAACTTGGACAAGATTCACAGGAAATTCATAAAGAAAGCTGATGGGGGAAGGGATAGACTAACTACAAAGATTAAAGGGACTTTGTTTATTCACATTGACAAAAATATGAAGTGTAATTTAAAGTATCTACAATGTTCTTAGAGGACATTAAAATCATGGTGTCTCAGGGTTGGAATGGAACTCAGAGCTCAATATGCTCAATCTCTGTCTCAAGTACAATCATCTCCAGAAGATTGATGAAAAGTAATCATACAGTGTCTGTTTGAATATTTTCAGTGATGAGGAACTCGCTGCCTTTCACTTCCCTTGTGGATTCGGTGATCGTTCAAGAATGATCCTTTGCATCGAGTCAAAAGCAAACTGTCAATAGCTTCTATCCCTTTCTCGTGCCCTCTGAGTTCATCAGGAATAGATTGAAGCCCTCTTTTACTAGATAGCAGCTCTTCACTGATTTATTTGAAGGGTCCCATGAGAGGTGGGACTTTCTGAAGTATCTTGGATCTTGTTGTCCTTGACAGGGGAGAGGAGCTGCTCATTATACTGAAATGGAGCAACCTGTGACTGTCACTGAAGTTATGTTAAAGGAATCGCCTGAAGGACCTCTACAGCAAAACCTCCCAACAGAAGGGGCCCAATCCCATGATGAGAGGAAGAGATGACCGGCCCAGGGCCAACCCTGCCTGCTGCCTGCGGCATCCTCATCACCTGCCTCCAGAACCACCTGAGAATTGATTATTCGTAGGATTGCAGAGAATCCATGAAATATGCAGGATTCCTGAGAATTGAGAAGAAAAGCAAACAGAGGTTGTGATGGCATGAAGTTGTCAAAATTGGAGCCGCTGCCCAGAGGGCAATCTTGGATTCACACAAGCATTTCCCAAGTGTTGAACAAATCAGAGAAAAGACACCTTCCCTGGCCCCTAAGGATCCAAATGTCTTAAATGAATATGGTAACTCTTCATGACTGCTAGGCATTAATGAAAATGAAGCACTTTCACATACACAACTGGATGAGAGGCAGGTTTTTTTGGGGGGATGGGGTAGTTTTAAAGGATAATGGTTATAAAGAGGAAGCTAAGTGGTGAAGTAGATAGAGCACTGGACCTGGTGTCATTAAGACCAGAGTTCAAATTTGACCTCAGACACTTACTAGCTGTGTGAGCCTGGGCAGCAATGTTAACCCCTGCCTATATAAACCTGGAGAAGGAATGACAAACCACTCTAGTATCTTTGCCAAGAAAACGTCACAGACTGTTGGTTCAGGGGTTCATGAAGAGTTGGACACAACTGGAAAACCAAGGCTATAGAACAACCCTCAAAGTCCTGGAAGTCAAGTCAACAAGCATTTAGTAAGGGTTTTCTATGTTCCAAGCATTATGCTAAGCACTGGAGAGACAAAGAAACAACAACAAAGAGAGCATTTCTCGCTTTCAGGGAGTGCACAGTCTAATGGCGAGACAACATAAAATCTAGTTACAAAAATACACACATATATACATGCATATATATGTGCATATATACAAATATACACATATACATGTACATACACATATTTATATATACATACACATATGAGTATATGTGTGTATACACATACACACATACACACACCAATGAATCAGAGAAAACTCTAAATGGAAGGCACAGGCATTAAGGGTATTGGGGAAAGGCGAGATTTTAGGTGAGAGGGGAAGCAAGCCAGATGGTGAAGAGGAAGAGCATTACTAGCATAGGGGGCAGTCAGTGAAAATGCATGGAGTCACCACATGAACTGAGGAAAATCAGGGAGGAAGACGGAGGTTCAGGTGCTGCTTCCCCATATGCAGCAGAAGCTTGGACAGGTTGCTTCACCTCTTGGTGCTCCGGCCACCTCTAAGACTTGAAGTTGAACAGGAAGTGCCAACTGCATTGGGAGGACCTTCTCAATGGGGATTTCTCTCGAGTTTACACCAGTGAAATCCCAGCTTTGTTCCCTGTGGCTCTCAGCATGGTGAAGAAGGGGATATCTTATTCCTAATTTAAAGTCTCAAAGAGGATGGATCACTTGCTCATGATCACATAGTGGCTGAGTCTTGATTTGAGTCCCATTCTCTTGATTCTAAGTCTTCCAGTAGGTAACTTCTTGGAAAGCCAGTGGGATCCAATCTAACAAACATTCACTGAACTTTCCCTTTGTGCATGACAACAAATAACAAACCCCTAAAAAGGTCCTTTAGACCAACTTTCCAAAGAAAGTAACTTGTAAGGATTTAAAGACCTAGTTTAAGGATGATAGTTGTAAGAAGGAGAAAACCCGGCAGTCAGAGAGATCAGGAAAGAGGTGGAATGTAGATTTAGGGGATGGATCAGAGGTTTCAATATGGAGTGGGCTGTTCCCTTCATTTACAAAAAGACTCAGGAAATTTATGAGTTATACTTTAAAAGAAAGTGGAGTGCCCTAAGAAACAAGTGAGGAAGCAATACATTTAGGCATGGAAAATAGACTTAGGGTGGGGAAGTTTTGGCCTCAAAGTCACATGTGGTCTCGAGATCACAGGGATGCCACCTCTGATAGTACAAGGCACACAGAGGCTAGAGATACAATGATCTTTTGAGGAGCAGCAAGTAGATGAGTTCAGCTGAAATGTAGATGCTGAAAGAGGAAAAAACGTATGATAATTCTGGTAAGACAGGCTGGTCAGACTCGAAAGGACCTTAAACACCAGTCGGTAGCTTTTATATTTCACCTTATTTGCAAAGAGAATCAATGACTAGAGTTACTTGAGGAGGTGACATGTTTAGATTTGTGCCTGACAATTATTTTGGCAATGGGGTCAGAGCTGTATTTAGGGGTGAGGGAGACAGAACAAGAAGCTTAGAGTGGAATCATAGAGGAAATAAAGGTCTGAATTAGGATCAGGGTAAGAGATAGGGGAGAGATGTTCATGACAATGTGCAGACCAAATCAACAGGACCTGTCAACCTCTAGAAATGCATCAGGGCACAAGCATTTGACTACAAAGACAACAATGCATCAGCTGAAAGAATTAATGTCCCTAAACAAGAAAATCCCGCCTCTGATTCTCTTATAACCTGGTTGCTATACTGACTGAGTGAATCAGGAAGATTTTGTTTTATTTTTTACTACTTCCTCTGACTAGATCTATGATTTCATTGATACAGAGAATCCCCAGGGTAGAAAATCCATCCACTGAGGCAGAGAAACTTCTCCCTTGCACCTTGCACACTTTGAGAGTTGCCTGTGGTCCCAAAGTAAGGAATTTTGCCCAGGGTTTCATGGCCAGTCGGTGCATGTCAGTGGTGGAGCTTGAACCCAGACCTTTCTGAATTTCAAGCAAAATTGCTTGAAAAAAAAAAATTTACCCTCTGACACGCTGTTTCACAAAGAAGAATTTATCAGATTTGAGGGCAGTTCCATTTTACCAATGGAAAGCACTTTCATTAGGGCTCTTGTAGTCATATTTCATCTACCAGATATTTATATTCCCAGGGTTCATTGAGCTAGAAACAGCCTGTTGTGGAAATAAATCTGTTTAGTGCTGTGTGTATGTGGGTTACCTATGGCACAAGAATTCATCTGTGCTGACGCCTCCACAGTCCACTGACTTCAATGTTGTGCAGTACACTTCTCCACCTTTATGTCCCCTTTCCCTGTACCTTCATTCCCCACTGAGAACCCACCCTTCTGCCATGTGTGTGCAGGATTCTGGAGAGGAAGGCTCATTTTCTTTCTCACACCTCTTTATGTTCTCCAGGCAAACCCCTTTCTGCACACTGCCTCTTTAGACACTCAGGGAGGTGAGAAATTTGACTTCATTGGTCTGACTGCTTAGGCAGTGGGATGCCACAAACTGATTGCTGGATCCATAGTCAGACAGTAGCATTTGAAATACTAGCTCTTCCACCAAGTGCCTCTATGAGCTTGGGTAAATCCTTTCACTTCTCAGTTACCATCTCTCCATGTATGAAATGGAGAAGTTGGAATCCATGACCCTCCAACTCTGAATCAATGATTTGTAGAGATAACTTTTACATTCAGAAACTATGTCTCTTCAGGTCTCTAGGACTAAATTCCCTCAACTGTAAAATGAGATAGTTGGACTCACTTTTGTCTCTGAGTTTGTAGATTATATGATTTGGATGGTTGGCGTTTACATTCAGAAAATACAGTGACTGTCCAGGTGTGGGAATGGGCAGCCAGGAACCCTGCAGTGAATGAACCCAGTCAAGTTTGTTTTGTTGATGTCTTTGCTATTCCAAATTCCATTTGTTGGCGTTCCTGTCTACTAGAATATAAGCTCCATGAGGTCAAGGAAGGCAGTGTGGAAGAATAAAGAGTACTTTATAATTAGAGAACGTGGGTCAACATTCTGTCTTAGCCTCATACTTCCTGTCAGACTGTAGAAATTCAGTTAACATGGACAGACCTCTGTTTTCTCAAACACAAAATAAAGAAAGGTTGAGACTGGCCAATGATTACAACTGTCCCTTCTCCTTTAGTCTACATCTATGTGGTTGACCTTTGCATTTAAAATAAAAAGATGACGTTGGTCACTCTCTAGGACTGATATGGACTGAAGTGAAAGGTCTCAGCTAACCATTCTTAAAATGGAGTAACGGGAAGACTTGTGTCCTAGCTAATCCAAGCCCCCCTTGCCCTCTCATCTACTAGTCTATAAGCTCCATGAATGTAGGGACTTTTCTGCTAATCTGCCTCAATGCATCGCACAATGAAGGTGGCCTTTCATGAAGGTTTATTCAATACGCCATGGGCATTTTGAAGTTATACAGTCTTCAGAGAAGCATCCTGACACAGAATGGGCTGATGCTATTCCCTCAGGGGACCAGTGTCCTTTCTCTGAGTATGTTGGTCATTGACATGCCAACTCCTGTGGAATAGACTAGCAAACTCACCAAGGACATATGCAATCATAGAAAAGGCATTTTCGGGTCAGTCTTTCAAGTAAAATGAATTGAGACATTCAGCAATTGTACAGCCTCTGCTTTGAGTATTTTATTATTATTTTTCCTCTAGGCATGAAAGAACCAAGTCTAGGTATACCTGAGATCTCCAAGGAGAAGGAAGAAAGATGATGTTCTAAGAAATGTTGTTCCTCCCACCTCTCCAAACCTAAGCAGTAAAAAGGTAATTCCCTTACCCATCTTCTCCTGAATTTTGCAGGCCGAAGTTTTGTGATAAATGTTCCTTTAGTGGCAAATAAATAAGTTCCATGAGGGCAGTCACTCACTGTTCCATTTTTTTCCCTTCCCCCTTTGTTTCTCCAGTGGTTATCCAGTCTACCCCTCTCCCTTATTTCTGAGTTGAGGAATCTGAGGCATTGATGTGTGAAGTGACTTGTCTAAGCTCACAGACATAGTAAGTGGCAAGGGCAAGATTTGAACCCAGGATCTGGGGCTCCAAATCAAAAGCTCTTCCCACGCCATTCTATTGTCTTTCAGGAGATGCTTAGTCATGAAGTAACAGAAGGACATAGATCTGCAGTTAAAAGGGACCTTGGAGGACATTTAGTTCAACTTTTCATTTTACAAAAATCCTTCCTTCAAGAGAAGGGCAGCAAGGTGGTGCCATAGTGCACTGAGCACTGGCTGGAATGGAGTCACACAGACTCATCTTCTTGAGTTTAAATCTGGCATCAACACTTATTAGCTGTGTGACCCTAGGCAAGTCATTTAACCCTATTTGCTTCAGTTCCTCACTTGTAAAAAGAGTTGGAGAGGGAAATGGCAAACTACTCTGGCATCTTTGTCAAGCAAACCCCAAAGGGGTCATGGAGAGTCAGACACGACTGGAGAAGAATTAAATAACAACTACAAAACTTCTACAGAAACTTTTCCACACACCCCCTCATGCCTCCTCTCTGTGGACTCTCTCCAACTTATCTTGTTTGTATGTAATGGGATCACATTGTCTGCCTGTCAGTCTGGGGCCTCCTGGAGGACAGGGACATGCTTTTGCAATTCATGTACATTGGCAAAGCTTAGCATATAGTAGGTGCTTACTTATTACTTATTAGCTGACTGACTGACCGGTGAAGAAACAAAGGCCCAGGAAGGGTCTTATAGGGAGCAAGGGACAAAAATAAGATTGGGGTCCTGGACCCTTGACCCTACAGTCAGTAATCCAATCAGATACAGGTGGTTCTGTTTTGAACCATGTTTTGGAAATATGAATTTGTTCCAACATGATTTATATATTAAAAAACAGTTTGAACATAGAAATTTTCATTCTTCTTTCCATTATTATGAAAACTGAACTCTATTGGTGGTATCAGGGAGTGATCTGTATAGATTGGTTTAGGGAATGGGGGATGAGCCCCCCAGTATTCAGTGGAATCTCCCAAGAAAATGTTCCTCCCTCTGTCTCTGTCTCTCTATCGCTGTCTCTCTGTCTCTGTCTTGTCTGTCTCTCTCTCTCTCTCTCTTTCTCTCTCTCTCTCTCTCTCACTATATATAATATATATATATATATATATATATTTCTCTCCCCCTCTCCCTCTTTCCTCCTTTTTCCTTTCTTTGTGTCCCCAGTGGCTACTGTAGTGCCAGGCACATGGTAGACACTCAGTAAATGCTTAAACAGATACTAATGGGCATATAAACCCTGTCACTCTCTTGGGAAGTTCCCAATGAATTCCTTTTTGGTATCTGAACTGAAGGAATCAGTTCTTCCCGTCTGATTCTGCCAATTCCTCAAGAATGACAGCTGCCATCACATAGGCAGAATGGACTTATTTTCCTGCCAGTTCATAAATACAGTCCAGGAAGGAAACTGTTGATTGAGTACAAAGTTAAGTTTGTAGCCTTTAGAAATGTGACCAGCAATCTGCAGTGTCTGGACAAACATTGGATTGAAGTAGGTGCACCTATTCGTGAACCACAGAGCTAGGAATTGGGTTAATGTTTCTTGACAACTGTTTGGAGTTATACAAAGACCTTTCCTTTCTACTTGACTCAGGGATACCACTAACATGGCTTTATCCCAAAGAGATCATTAGCAACAAAATGATCCATTTGTAGGGGAATATTAATGTATTCCAATATTCTGAGATATCTTTGATCTCATCTATGAAGGTGTTCCCAACAAAACAGACTGCAATTCATTGCAGGGTAGCTATGTTACCCTCTCATGTGTCCTTCCATCAATTCACTAGACAATCCATCCATAGTTTTGGAGAACTTTCTCCTAATCACTTGATATTGTACAATATCACAATCTGCTCTTTCTCACTAGGTAACTGGTCCACTTTTATGTTGTGGTTAATCATGGAGAAAGAGTCACCTAAACTTGTCTAAATCAACAAGAACTAGGTAGAACAAAATCTCAACATCCCTACTGAATCAGTCAAAAACATTTCTCCATAACATGAAGCACTACTGGCTGAGGAGACTCAGTGACAACCATTCTGTGGGTCATTCCTGAACTTATTCTGCCTATTATCCCCTTTAAAAAAACTACTCAGCACTCCTCTGGAGATTTACTTTCTCTAACCCTTTAACTTTTTTAAAATTTGTGTCATTTTATATACATACACACTCACACATAATATATATGTATATATGACACATCTTAAACTTAATAATTTATTGTAAATTTATGGGTTTTTCCTGCATTGAAATTTTGAGAACACAATATTGCATCATGTAACCATAGAGTATTACATTGTTCACAAGTTATTACATGCAAATATTCCTGCTGACTCATGCTGGGCTTCCTGACAATGTCCTACAAGCTCAACTATTAACATTTATACTTGTTAAGACCTATGGGTGGACTTGACCACTGACCAATTATAACTTGCATTTTTTTGTATTTATTTGGAAATTAATATAATCACTATGATTTAAACTCTGTTACACAGCAGATGAAACAGAATTTTTTTCAAAATTTCCTTCTCTTCTCTTCTTTCCTCATGCTTTCACAGTCTCCTTATTTTTTAATCAATTCCTCCCCCAACAATTGAACTGGAAGCTACTACTTCCCCCTTGGATCATTTCAGTGCTTCTCAGGGGCTGGTATCACCCACTGTGGGAACCTCTGACTCATGTTTGCTGGGAAATGCTATTTGAATCAAAACAAAATATATCAATAAATTAATGGCAACAACAAAGATATAATATGGCAAATAACAGAAAAAAAAGCCTATGTCCCTCAGTGTCATCTATCAGCCCATACACTTCCTGACCAAAAATATCCATCATCACAATAATCCTATCAATGATAGCAATGTAATATTTTCTTTAAATAATTTTTCCTTTGCACAAGGGCCCTCATTATTGTAGTTTTAAACAAAGAGGTGTGAAACCAAGCAAACACAGGCCACTCTTCCATTCTTCTGGGACTCAGTGGCAGGTAACACTCCAACCTTTCTCCTAAGCACATCTTAGGAAATAAGCCTCTCTCATAGGGCTCTCACATGTCTCTTCTCACAATCTCTGAAAGGTCAACGGGCCAGGGCATGTTCTGAGAATTGTACTGTGCCAAGTTCAGTGAGTTCTGATGGGTACCTTAAAACTGCTCCCAATTGGAGAGGATAAAGAGTTTCCGTTTAAGAAATAACATGGATGCTGGCAGAAATGCCCACTCTCCAGCCTTCCTCTGCTCCCTTCCCAATTAGCCTTTTCTCTGTTTACTCTATCAGAACCTCTCCAGAGGTTACCTAGCTCTTAATTACCACTGCCCCCAAATCCTGATGAGCTCATTGAAACAGTTGTATGAAAGAATGCTGCCGGTAACACTCCACCCTGGCATGGCTCCAGCACCCATTCTCCAGAGTAGAAAAGGGGGCAAGAGGGAAAGGCGGCTTAAAAATACTGACCAGGCCCCTGCTCTGTTTACATTGGGGGCTGTTCTAAGAAACCTGGCACAGTGTCGTCATCTCATTTAGAATAGGGGAGACAATAGCGAAGTCATGGGTGGTACAGGATCTCTCCCTACAATCTGGCTTCCAATCACTGACTTACAGATTTTAAATTCCTGATGAATGACATGTAACAATTAGGAACCTGCTTGTAAAAGCCCACCATTAAGGGGGTGAAGGGGAAGGGCATGGCATGAATTTCTCTGAACCAGGCCCAAGGGAAGGGGGACCACCACCCTCAGAATACTCTCGGGGCTGACTGAGTCTGGGGTTGTTCTGGAAGCCAGCTGCATTCCCTCCATTCCCCCACCCCACTCATGAGGCTTGGCACTGGGCCATCCCACCCCCAAGGACGCTCTGGCAGACAATGCCTCAAAGTCCCCTTTCCCTGATAATCCAGCAGGGCTTTTCAGCTTACTGCTGGCTAGCATTTTAATTATCAACTCATGCAGGAGCCATCTACTATAGGAGAAAAGGAGGAGAAAAATTGTCTCCCTGGAGATCCTGTTCATTTTTTTTTCCAGGAATGGGCTAGCTTGTCACCTCAGAGTTTGCTTGCTCTGGTGGGTTTTAGACTGCGCCTGTTTTATACCCAGGAGGATTTCTGAACAACAGCCCCTACATTTTTCAGCCTGAAACAACTTGGCTTTAAAAGATATTATAGAAGGAACTGCAAGAATATTTCTGATCTCATACAGTACTACAGAAAGACAGAGACCTTCTCTCTCTCTCTCTCTCTCTCTCTCTCTCTCTCTCTCTCTCTCTCTCTCATAGTACCTTTCACATGTGTTTAGTCTCCTCTCTCTTTCTCCCTATCTTGCTTCTTCCCTCTTCCTCTCTCTTTGTCTCTCTGTCTTTATCTGGTTCTTCCTCTGTCTCTTTCTTTGTCTCTGTCTCTCTGTCTCTCCCTCCCCCCTCATTTTCACACACATGCACACACACACACACACACACACACACACACACACACACACACACTCCAGTTTCAGAAATTCCTGACAGAGTAACTGCATTCATGAAGTATAAAACTGATGAAGTTTTTGTCATTACAATCATTTTAATTTTTCAAACATGGTTAAACTCAACATTTTGCAGCTGAAAGAAAAAAAGGAGAAGGTAAAGAATCAGCTTCCTGAAGGCCCCAGCATGACTCCTTTTCCACTCAATGCACTCATATCCAAGGTTGTGAGGACCATGGAACAAATACATATAAAATCATCTTTGTTTTGCAGCAGAGGATACTGAAGCTCAAAAACCTTAAATAAGTTGCCCACAGTCCCCTTTGCCACCCTAAGTGCCCAGTGCCATCTCTTTTACCTTTCAGTTCATAGTCTTATTTTCCCAGTTACAGACAACGGAAGCATCAGAAATCATCCTTCAGATATCTCACAAGAGGCTTGGTTAGTCTTCAATAGCCCACTCTGTAAATGTGCTGGTTGGGGATTGACAGAAAGGACTAGTATGCATTCCAAATGACTCTGATTTTCCAGAACAGGGACACATTCTAAGGCACAGTGGGGACCATTCTCCCTTAACCCTCTTCATGCCCTCATATATCCATTCAAGTTTCCACACCCAGACAAATCACCCACAAATAACAGGGAATCTTCCTTCAAATTGTTTGAGAATCTGTTCTGAAAAACTCCTGCACACACATACACACACACACACACACACACACACACAAACACACACACATGCAGAGCTACATGCACACCTGAGCTCCTCCTAACTAATCCTCCTTCAGTGAACAAACGGAGCATCACTAGCCAGTCACTCTCTCTGTCTCTTATTCTCTCATTTGACTTCTGTTCTGTGTCTCCATCCATTTAATGTCTACAACACACACCATCACAAGCTTTCAAGGCCTGTGTCCTGGCCATGTTTACATTATAAAGTGCCAGTGGCTCCTTCATAGGTCAGAGGCTAATTACCAAGCAGGTATATGGTATCCTCTTAAGTATCGGAGCTAACCTTCAATAAATGCAGGTTTTCTGATCCTAAAAATAGTGTGGGGGTGTGTTAACGTTATCTCTTGTCAATTCAAGCAAAGAAGTATACTTATTAAGTTTTCTACTGCAAGTTGAAAAATAAAATGCTGTTGATTCAAAAGAATTAAAAGCTATGGTCCCTTCACTGGACCATCAGGTCAACTATATGCCCTCGATGGGCAGACTCGAAGGATTCCTTTCAGGCTGATTGGACTCATATCACATCAAGACTTCTACAGCAGATTCAAGTTGATAAAAATGATAGCCGGCAAAAAGGAGTTGGTATAAAACCTCCCCACAGAACTGTGACACATTCTACCAAAAGTGACACGGAGTCCAAGGGAGAGCAGGCTCCAGCCTAGGGGGTGAATATGGCAAAGGGGTAAATTGCTTGCACTTGGAAGTTTTCTTGTCATAATCGTGAAGTGCTAGAAAAATTCTTCACATGCTTTGCTCAGTTTCTTTGCTGTTAATCTATTTATAATCTGTCCTTGATTCCTAAAACAAATACTGCTAGTAGATAATCTGGAGATGCCTCAAGGCCACTAACGGGATGATGGGAAGCACTCCCCCCACCATCCTTACATTCAAGCTTGCAACATCCTCCTTTGGTCAAAGGAATGGGTTAGTGGGGCTAGGGGGATCAGAAAGAGGAAACCTAAACCAAGGTCAAAGATGAGGTCCATCCATTCTCCCAAGATGCTTTCTCCTCAGGAGATTCCTGGAATATTCTCTGGACTGGTTTGTCACACCATAGAGCTCCTTCATTCTAGCTAATTGAATGCTTAATTTGTCACCAATCTATATTCCTTTAGAATTCTCCATCTTGCACCATAATTGGAAGCTCATCTCATCTTTTTCTCTTCCTTTCTTTTCTATGTTTTTTTCCCACATTAGATTATAAGCTCCTTGAGGACAAGAATTATTTATGCCTGTCTCTCTGCAGCTTCCCCCTGTCAGGATATATTTTGAAGTCTTACATGCTTGGGCATCATCTTTCTAGGGAAAGAAGATCTTTGGATCTCCTTCAAGCAATGCTTCAAGGTTGGACCTTTTCCTGGCATGACCAAGCTCCAAAGAGATCACCAAGAGACAAACAACAGGTCCTCCATACCAATAGATGTTCAGCATCCAGGCAAAATGCAGCATTTGCTCAGACATACCCTGATTGCTAACTGATATTTTCGGAAGACAGGCTTCCCAGCATGACCAGGAACAGATTCTTAGGGACTTCATATTCATAGTGAAGTTGTGAACATTTAGAAAAAACTTTGAGAGAAAAGGCTGGTGCTCATTGTACCTGTTCTTTGAAGGTCAGACTGCTGCTTTCTTTTTCATCAGACATTATTTTAACTCCTTTGTCAATTTACCCCACAAACCCCCTTTCCTATGGTCTCACACTCAAAATAATCAAGCAGCCCAATGATGAATACATGGTTATGGACATTTTGGACTCCTTTCAGAATCCGCAGTCTTCTCTTTAAAGATTTCTAAGTTTCAAAAGGTGAGATCTTCAAAGGATCCTAGGTTCTGAAAGCCCAAATAGTCTTCTGGTGGTGCTAAATGCCATAGTGCCATGATGCTGACAAAATAACTGTGGTATAGGGGACAGTGGAAACTTGCACAGAAAATGTGAGTAGGATGCAATGTATTGGCAGTGAGAAATTGAGAGAAATGACATAAAATACATCAAACAATATATGACAGTATAAAGAAGGGGGCTGATTCAATAGCAATGGTGTAGGACAACCTTTGGACACCCTATGGGCTAGCCACATACTGCAATCACAAAACAAAACAAAACCTCAAGAAAGTCATCAAAATTAATGAGTGATGACCAGTGAAGGACTTTTCAGGAACAAAGGATGACAAGGTATGTTTAAGCTTCTATTGGTGGGAGTATTCATAACAGTAAGACCACATATTCATTGCAACATCACAACATTTCTAGAAATTAAATGAAATCAGTTAAATTGTATAGAGACATATACATACTTACATATCTCTATTTCTTAGATCTATGGCGAATTATATTAATACAACAAAAGTAACAATAAGTGTATATCAGCACAGAGAACTTAAACTCTGTAGTTAGTTAAAATAAACAAAATCAAAGACCATTTATTTCTCAACTACTCTAGACACAGAACCAAGTAAGTTACCAGAGGGGATATGGCAGATATGCAAAACACAGCTCTATTCTTTAGGAATTTGCAATCTACTAAGGAAGACAAAACCACTGCTATCTAAAAGGCATTCAGTCTCCTGGGATTTCAGAGGAATCACCTCATATTCTCAGAACTGGAAGGAACCTCAGTGATCTTGCAGTACAGCCTATGCCCCGCAACATTCTTAGCCTATAGAACCTACACAGACTTTCCTTAGTATCGTCTAGGTGCCCTCGGATTCTTGCTTGGAGATGACCTTGTCGTCTCTTGAGGCAGCCTGCTCTTCCTTAGGATGAGGACATTTGTCTTGACCGTGAGCTGAAATCTGTCCCTCTAAGCAGCCCCTTTTGGACCCCCAGCAGAAAAATAATAATCTGGGTTGTGTAGGGAGGCAATGAAAGTATTTGAAGAATTACCCTGCTCAATTGTGTTCAAGCTCTGGGGGGCAAAGAAAAATCACTTTGTGCAACTAACTCTGTCCCTTGTCTCTGTCTTTAAAAATGGTGAAACTGAGGCTGAGAATGAGTAGGTGACTTACTCTAGATCACACCAGTTCAGAAGGTCACAGAAGGGCTGAAAGAGACTTTGGGGACCAATGAGATCAACTGCCTTCATTTATATTTAAGGAAATTGAGAGTCAGACAGGTAAGTGTCCTCTCCAGGGACACACAGTTAGGAAGACCTTGAGCTGAGATGGAAACCCAGGCCTTCCCAACTTGTAAGTTGAACACCTCCTGCTCTAAACCACTGTATAGTTGGAATTTTGACTCAGGCCCCTGGATCCAGAGGGTCTCTCAATTCATCACACTTTAAGTAGAGTTCATTTTCTTGCCCACCATATAGCAGATGGTTAAATGGAAGGCATGGGATGTCACTGAGACAAAATGAAATATCTAAATGGAAGAGAGAACATTTCAGCCCCACAAAGGGCATTTGCCCTTCTCACGTAAGGACTAAGGAACACGATCAGAACAAGAACTAGGGGCTGCAGAAGACATTTGTTCTAATGTTTTTCACCGACTCTGCTGAGGCAACATTTTTTTCTAAACTGTGTTACCCAGCCCTGCACTGTCATAATCATGCAATTATACCCCAAGGGAATGGAATGGAAAAAAATCAATTCTGTCCATTTCACCACACTCAAATGGGAAAGTCGATGGATAATGTTTAATTATGTGAGGCACTAACACATTTAATTCCACCAAGGAACAGATTCTTTAAAAGCTTCCTTTTAAAATATGCATGGTTTCTCACTAATAATAATGAGAAAGAACCACAAGATTCCCCAGACACAGCCTCACCCTCCCTAAGCCAGCCCTGGCATGCCAGCCTTCACAGGACTGAACCCACACACCAAGAATCTAACTTGAGCTTGGGGCGGGGGGAGGAGGGTCTGGGCCAAGGTTTTCACTATTCAGAGACAGAAAATATTACATATCATCCACCCCATCATTATCCTCTCTTGCCCCTTTCCCTCTTTCCATCTGATCCTTCTACCCCCCTCTCCAGCGGGCCAACAGAGAGGTAACGATTTGCTGAGTGGATCATGATTTGGAGTGAAAAGAAAGAAGCCAGCCATGTGTGCCTGCTCTGAGTAATCAAAACAGAAAATTGGGAAAGGTTTGCCTTCAAGTAGCCCAAGGCACTTCTGTAGAAATTGCAGAAAATATTCTTTCATTAAAGAAGATATTTTACACACATACACACACACACACAAACACACACATACAAACACACATGCTATGGGAATCATGTTGAAATGAGTTAAATATGATTCAAAATAGTCTAAGCCATGTCCTACCTTGCCTTTTAATAATAAACTTAAAGATAAACATAAGGAGGAAGTACCAAAGTATTGAATGAAAAATGTCTGATGATTTCATGGCACAGCAAGCAATCACCTAGATGGAAAGATGACAAGTGGGATATTGGAAGGCCCTTAAATTATTCCTTCCTTCATCCATTTGCTAAAAGCTGGAAATCCTTTGTTAGAGCTTCTTACATTTTGCTAGATTTTCATAATTTATAACAAACAAAGAAATAAAGTCAAGTGGAAAAAGTCATGCTAGGAAAATAACCCCGTTTTACTGGAGAATAGGGTGATACCCATCTCTCCAGGACACCAAATGTAAGGTAGAGGAATAGAAACTGTATTCAGCTGGAGCAGGAAACTTGTTTTCTTAGGATTCTGAGCAGTGGGATTTGGGTATAAGATAATCCTGACAGGGGCATGAAAGGTGTGAGAGAGAAGACAGATAGCCTTGATCTCAAGCTGTTGGGTCAAGTGAACACTCATGCAGACTTTTCTAGGGTTATGGCAGTGAGAATGAAAAAAGGGGTGTAGCTCTTTGCCTCAGTGTCAGGCTGTCAAACACTTCGGGGTAGTGGATGAGAGGAAATCTCTCTTCCCTCTTTACCAGCATCAATTAGGACAATGAGCACATGACTAAGAATATTTGTTGCCTTTCTGAGTAAACCCCAGAGCAACTTTCATATCCTTAGGGGCCTCGTTGTCTGTTTCTTTGAATACATGTGGATAAATGGCCATCTCCAGATGGGTTTTCTCACCTTAGTATCAAACTTGTTAGTTTGAGAGATCAGGAACCCTTGGATCTGAGTGTTGGTGGACCAGCAAAAAACAAATAAAAACCAAAAACAGTGGGTAGGAGGATAACCACCAATGAGAGAATGCTACAGATGAAAAGATGAAGAAAGTCCATGCCAAAGAAAGGCATGCCAGAAGATCCAGCCTGGGGAGTTGTGTAGACAGGATAAGATAGAATTGAAAGGGGCATACATTTAACAATTCAACAAAATATTTCATGCTATTATATTTTAAGTATCAACCTTATAGGAAAGGATATTAAGATTGACTCTCTCTTGTTTTAAGTACTTGTCATGTTTATTTAAAATCATTTGTATTTGTGAGAAAGAGTGGTTACAAACATGCCAAACTAAAGCATACAAGGGATACATGCTTTCCTGATATCAGCTCTAAATGTTTTCCTTTGTGACTTTTTCACATTGATACTGCTTCTGCCACCAAGGAAAATGTGGTTAATCCTCCTTCCAAATGAAAGTGCTTCAAAGACATCTGTCTTGGCTGCCCCATTTCTTCCCCCACGCTAAGATGCACATTCAAGTTGTTTCCTTTTCTAGGTTATCTACTTTCAGTTCTTCAAGCTGACCCTTGGGACCCATTCTGGTCACCCTGCTTTGGAAATTCTTGGGTTTTCATGTGCTGTTCTGATGATATTCCCAGAAATGAACAGTGTAGATTTACTCTGATCAGCACAGAGTACAAATCACAAACCTGACACAAGGTCACAATGGCAGATTTCAATTATCCAGATATCTGCTCAATTACTCCCCACCTCCCCACTCCCTGCCCCTGCCTCCTCTTTCCCTATCTTTCTATTTCTCTTATGTTTTAAAACTCCTTAGAGGAAGCCAGGCCAGGTAAGATGAGAAGTGTCAAGAATCACATTCTGAAGACATAGAGGAAAAAAAATCTAAAAAGAGTCATGGTTTACAGAGCCTAATGTGGAAGTATAGGAAATTTACCAACCAAGAGATTTTGACATTTAGAGAAGATGGAAGCAAGGGTAGCTAAAGGAGGCCGGACACAAAAGCATCCTATAGTACTGTAAGAATTCTTTCAGGACCACAAATCCTCAGAATGGGCTGAGGTTGATGAGAAATGTTAAAGGGGAAAAAATAAAGCACTATTGGGGGAAAGAGGAAACTCAAAGAAGGCATGCATATAATTACTATTCATGATTGCTAAGCTCCTAATAATAAGCATGGAGAAAAGGCACAGTCATTTAGCTTGCATTTTGTTTCAATTTTCTCTTCTAAGGATGCTTAGCTTAAAAATAAGGACAAAATCATGCTTAAAAGGAAACTGATAACCAAATGCTTAATGAAGAGAGAGCAAGTAAGGTTAATGAGAAATAGTAAACAAAGAGACAGATGAAACCAGTGGCAATTCAAAAGGATAGAATCCTAGTGCTCTGGATAACTTTAAGTCAGCTGGTCTAGATAAACAACTTTCAGGGATTCTGAAGGAATTGATAGGTGTGATTTCTAAGTCATATGATTGTCAGCAAAGTTTGTTCACATTTTCAACAAAAGGGAGGGAAACAGAGACTTCAAATTCTAAGTTAATGGATGCGATTCTTGTTAGAATAAAGTTTTTCAGATATGTTAAACTGATTTAACGCCAGATACAGTGGATAAAGTTCCAGGCCTGTAGTAAGGAAGTACTGAGTTCAAATCTGGCCTCAGACACTTACTAATTGTGTGACCTTGAGCAAGTCACTTAACCATATTTTTTTCAGTTTCCTCATCTGTAAAATGAGCCAGAGAAGAAAATGGTAAACCATTCCATTATCTTTGCCAGGAAAACCCCAAATGAGGGCACTAAAAGTCTAATACTACTAAATCACTCAAAAACAACAAATAAGTCAAATTTCCCCATGGTCAGAGGGACTAGTTTAAACCTTCACTAAAAATTCTGAGACTTTTATATTTATCTCAATTCAGCAAGAGATACCACAGGCTAAACTGAAGGGAATTGTCCTTCTGACCCAGGAGTTTTTAATTGGTTTGCAAGAGACTAGAGAAAAAATAGATAGGAATAAGAGGTGAGCTAAGGCAGAAGGGACCAGGGGCCTTGTTGGAATGATTGGATCCCTGAGGACATTGGGAAAATCTTGTTTGTTCTAGAATTGGTGACTAAATATGACAAGCTGGACACCACACAAATTTCTCATATGTTCAAGAAAACTTTTGGATTGTGATTGTGGTAGATTATACCTTTAAAGATTGAAGTTAAGTGGAAACATTTCACTTTCTCTTTTTCTTCTATTTTCTATTGAAAGAAGTAATTTAAATCCAAAGTTATTTATTTTAAACTTTTGGTTTGCTATTTCCCATAATACTTACTCTAAAGCTGACTTTCTCTACATAAAGAAAAGATCTATATAGGTTAAGTCATGTAGATCTTTAATTTGCATTTAGAGAATAGAAAAGAGGACACACCAGTCACTAACTTGAATGGACTAGAATTTAAACATGTCAAGGATTATTCTAATGAACAGATTGTGGTTCTTACCTGGGGGCTAAGATCTTGTATAATTTTTTAATGATATAATGCATGTATTGAGCTTACTAAAACATCAGAGAAAAGGTTCTAAATGGGTCGGAGGGTCCTTGTCTAAAGGTTGATGCTGGGAGTCCTCTATTTGCTGCATCCAGATCACTTCACATGTTGGCACTTCAGGCAAAAATCATTAGGTTTGATGGGAAGTTAGGAGAAGAGGGTGGTAAGCAAAGATCCCGTCATGAGGATGCCCAGTGGGAGGAGATGCATTGTCCGAGAGAAGGACTCTTTTCATCTAGGAGAGCTGGGCTCAAGATTCTGCATTAGACCTGAAGAATGAAACACATAGTTTTGGGGCATTGTGGATGATGAGTCTGTTTTGCTTAACTCTGTTTATTGCTACATGGTAGAGTTTCAAGCTTTGTTTTGTTTGGGAGTAAGACTTGAGAAGATGGGGCAATATCAGTGATGTAAAAAAATGGTAAGACCATAAATGAATCATTTAAAAAGTCTACAAAATGGAACAGAAGGAAATTTAGAGAGAAACACAGATGAGTAGGCATTGAAGTTAAGGTAATGATGGTATTATAGAATTAAGAAAAACATGAGATGAAGGTAGCTAATAGAGATTCATATTGTCATGTATAATCCACTTTTTTGTGTTTTCTTTTCATGTATTGTGGGCTTTTGTCTGTCAAATTAAAAATAAGACAAAATGTATTTATGTTTTTAAAAAATCAACAACTGCCACGCCCTTAATAAAAATAAATAAGGACCCATAAGCATGTAACTCAGAGAAGTTATGACAGTGAGCTCTAGATATTGTACCCTGTACAACCAAACATTTAATTTCTCAGTGAGTTACTTGGACTATTTACATTTTAAACTGTTTACACACACTCACAACACAAATATGTAGATAGACATAAACACCCTATAGACAACATGTTCAGCACATGTACAGACACATGTAGAGACACAACACAGGGATCTACACAGCCCACTTACCTCATGCAGTCAAACCCATATATACACATACACACCATTTTTACTTTCTATTTTCTTAGTTAGTTACTGCACAGAATCTACTTTATCACTACTCCAGGTAAACCACAGTATTCAATCTAAATTTTAACCATGATCAGCCTTGGGCAAAATTTGAAGTGTGCAGTGTTCATCTTCAGTCCTTCCTCTTCATGTTAAAACCTCTACTTGGAAGGCCTAGTGAGTCCATCATCAATGCCCTACCCTCCCTAGCCCAGGGCCCTCACATTGCTGTGCTGTCCAACACATTGGCACAGAGACTTACCTTTCCTGTTTCTACTATCTCCCAGACTTACTCTCTCAATGAGATGATCCAGTGCTAAGTAAGGAAGGCTGGAAGGCATCCTTATTTTAATTATTCTTTTCAGTAGAAACTGTGGACCCCAATGAAACACTTATGGGAATGGCTATAAAGAAATGTGAGATCAAATCCCAGGTGCAAAATCAGTCCCACTAGTCATCAAGTGCAGCCCATACTTGAACAATAATTCCATCTATAGCATTTCCAATCAGTGACCATCTAGCTTTTTCTTGACTGCTTTCACAACCACATATTTCCTCCTTCACCAGTTTTATCATTTTTCAGACCCCCTCCTCCATTAAGTAATCATCACTAAAGTAGCCTGCTCTGAACCCCATGGAGACACATCCTCAGGTCAGAGCAGATGCTCAGTAATTTCCCACCTCCTCTACCATATTGTAAAGCCTGGATGCAGAAGCCAATAGAGCAGAGGGTCTGTGTATGTGTCATGGCCCTCACAAGAAGCTTGGGATCCCCATCTCATTGGCATGTTTTAAATGTATAAACTAAAACACAGCAAGTGACAAAGTAAACCAATTATATTGGCATAGGTTTTTTGTTTTGTTTTGTTGTTAGTTAATGGACCTGAGTTTAAGAACTCATGTCCAAGGCTCACAACCATTCAGTTAGGATCAGTTTTATTTTAATTGTTTTTTGGGGGGGAGGGGGAGTTGTTCTGAAATTAATTATGAACTCATCTCACTTTATTCCAATACAGAATCTAGATGGCATCCTGAGCACGGTTCTAGATGCAGACTGATTTTCAATCCTGCCTTAAACATTAATTGTCAATAGAACCCTGGGGGGGGGGGAAATCACTTTACCTCTGTCTCCTCATCTGTAAAATGGACTTGATAATAAAAGAGCCTGTCTCACAGAGATGGCTTAAGGATCAAATGACATAACATATATACAGCACTTTACAAACCTTAAAGCATCACATAAATGCTAGGGGTTATTATGAATTATATTTGTCAACCGATTCATTTCACTTGTTGATAAACCTGTAATAAAGGATTCTTCCAAAAACCTTGCTGGAATCAACATGTGTGTTAGTCCTTCATTGTGGAAAAAGACCATGCTACCAGAGAAATAATGACGTGACTTGCATTTGACCTTGTTTTGAGTGAGGGAGGGCTGTTCAAGCCACCAGCCTCACTTCTCCTCCAGAGCCATCTGAATTCAGTGACCAGATATTCATCGGGATGACTGGAGATGACCCAGGATGAGGCAATTGGGGTTAAGTGACTTGCTCAAGATCACACAACCAGTGAGTGTCAAGTGTCTGAGGTGAGAGTTGAGCCCAGATCCTCCTGATTCTTGAACTGGTGCTCCATCCACTGCACCCCCTAGCTGCCCAGTAATCGTTGTACTCTCTGATGACCCCCACCAGCCTAATCACCTACACCAATGAGTTTCTCACCAAAGGAAATGGAACTGGTTTCATTGAATTTATGCTCACCAACTATATGATGATTTCTGGGGCTGTTCACTGCCTTGTTTAAGTGCTCACACCCTCTCCCTATAGTGACTTTGTAGGGAATTTTGGTGGGGATTAGCATTAATCTTATTGGTCTGGAGTTCTTAAAGAGACATACCAAGGAATGGAAGGGAGAATATTCCCACCTCTCATTATAGTATTTATTCTTTCATTAGTTGTTAACCAATCAGAGTTGATTTCCACCTGTTGTTCTCTATTGGGAATACTCGTTCTCCAATTTAAAAGCCACTGTGATTTGCCTTTGGTCCCCAAGAGGTCCACTTAGCTCCTTTATTATTTGCTAGCTATAATTAATAAAACTATTATTAATTACTCAGAAATTGTCTCTCAGACATTTCATATGTCACATTGTTCAGTCGTTTCATTCATGTCTGACTGTTTGTGACTCCATTTGAACTTATCTTAGCAAAGATACTAGAATGGTTTGCTATGTCTTTCTCCATCTAATTTTATAAATGAGGTGGAAAAGGGTTAAATTACTTGCCTAGTGTCACATGGATAGTAAGTGTCTGAGAATAGACATAAACTTGAGAAGATGAGTCTTCCTGATTCCAAGTCTAACACTCTAACCTCTACACCACCTAGTCACCCAAAACCAGTAAAGAGTGAGGAATTGCCTGGCTCTACCAGATCTCAAATTGTAATATATAGCAGCAATTATCAAAATCTCTTGGTACTGGCTAAGAAACAGAAGGGACGACCAGTGAAATAGTCTAGGTACTCAAGACATGCAATCTACTATTTGATAAACCAAGGATCTCAGCTTCTGGGATAAGAACCCACTTTTCGATAAAAATTGCTAGGAAAACTGGATAACAGTGTGGCAGAAACTAAGCATAGACCAATGTCTGACACTGTACACAAGAATAAAGTCCAAATAGGTACATGATCTAGGTATAAAGATTAATACTATAAACAAATTAATGGAGCAAGGAATAGTGTATTTATCATATTTATGGAGAAGGGAAGAATTTCTGACTAAACAAGAGAGAGAAAGCATTATGAAGTGTAAAATGGATAATTTTGATTACATTAAACTGAAAAGTTTTGCACAACCAAACCCAATGCAACTAAAATTAGGAGGAAAGCAAAAAACTGGGAAAGAATTTTGCAACTAGTGTCTGTGATAAAGACCTCATCTCTAAAATACATAGAGAATTGAATCAAATGCACAAGAATACAAGTCATTCCCCAATTGATAAATGGTCAAATGATATGAACAGGAAGTTTTCAGAGGAAGAAGTTAAAGATATCTATAGTCATATAAAAAATGCTCTAAATCACTATTGACTAGAGAGATGCAAATCAAAACAACTTTGAGATACCACCTCCCACCTATCAGATTGGCTAACATGACAAAATAGGAAAACAATAAATGTTAGAGAAGATATGGGAGAGTTGGAAGACTAATTCATTGTTGATGGAGATGTGAGCTGATCCAACCATTCTGGAGAGCAATTTGGAACTATGCCCAAAGGGCCACAAATTGTGCATACCCTTTGACCCAGCAATACAGCTTCTAGGACTGTATCCCCAAGAGATCACTAAAACGGGAAAAAGTCTCACATGTACAAAAATATTTATAGTAGCTCTTTTCGTGGTGGCCAAAAACTGGAAATCAAGGGGACACCCATCAATTGAGGAATGGCTGAATAAATTGTTTTATATGAATGTGATGGAATAGTACTGTGCCATAAGAAATGATGAACTGGAAGACTTCAGAAAGGCCTGGAAAAACTTATATGATCTGATGCTGAGTGAGAGGAGAAAAACCAGGAGGACTTTGTACACAGCAACAACCACAGTGTGTGAGGATTTTTTCTGGTAGACTTAGAACTTCACTGCAATGCAAGGACTTAAAAAATTCCCAATGATCTTTTAAGGCAAAATGCCTTCCACATCCAGAGAGAGAACTATGGAATTCAATCCTAGAATGTAGCAGATCATTTTCTTTTAGATTACATTTTGGTTTATTATATAATTTCTCCCATTCATTTTAATTCTTCTGTGCAATATGAGTATGGTGAAAATGTATTTAATAGGAATGTATGTGTAGAACCTATGTAAAACTGTATGCTATCTCAGGGAAGGAGGGGAGAGGGAGGGAGGAAAGAGGAGGAGGGAGGGAAAAAGTCTAGGTTACATGATAGTGATTGTGAAACACTGGAAATAAATTAAAAAATGAAAAAAAGAGAGAGAAATTGAAGATAAATAAGAGCCTGGGGATGATATAAAAGGACATCTCCTAGAGAAGAAAGGATTGAATGGAGTTTGCTTAAGCAAAGAAAAGGGCTGCCTCCTCATGTGACAGGGGTGAAAGAAGAGATTGCAGAAGGCAACTGGGTGACATGAGATGAAGGGTAAGGGAGAAAAAGGAACTCTCTGAAAACGGTCTCAACATTTTTCAGTAAAGTATGAGACAAGGTTCTTAGCTGAGAAAGGAAAGCATGGGAGGTTTTAGGAAGGATAAAGGAAAAGTTGCTGGGGTGAGTTAGATACTAAATAATTTAAGGAGGATAAAGAATGTTCTTGTCATGGTGAGGGCCCAGTTCAGATTATGGAACTTATGTTTGTACTGGACATAGTATTATTTGGTGATTTTCTTCAACTTTGATCTGCAGAATGTAAGTGGGCAAGAAGATGGTGGGTGTAAGTCAAGGTTGGGGTTTGGTAGGACAAGGTCTTTGGGAGGAAAAGAGGGGTAAGTAGTCTGACAGAAGAGTATGGTATAGCGCTGCAGTGGTTCACTAAAGATTCAAGATGAACTGGTAAGAGAGGATAGAGCCAGTGCACAAGGAATACCCTGGGAAAGGCCTGAGGGGTGTAAGGATTGAATGGGGCAGTGAGAATGAAGAGCAGGGCATGGGGCTGCAAGGCAGAGGAACTGGTGGAACTTTAATAGATTGTGATCAGATCAGGAAATTGCAGAATGCAGGAATGTGAATGTAGGGCACTTAAAGTGATGGTAAGAGGCAAGAATAAGGGATGATAATCTCTAATTGTTCTAAAATTTGGTACACAACAGCTGCCAGAATCTAGATTGGCTGATAAATATGGATTTAATGAATCTCAAAGGAGCAGATGATATGGAATGATGATGGCAGAGGGGGAGTCTGGCAATGGTCATGGTGATCAAAAAGTAATTCTACTCTACTACAATGACCAATGGGTCAAGGGGTACGTGGACAGCCAAAGTGTTTGGAAAGACACAAGCAAAGCTGTCTCATCAGGAGGGATCAAGGACTCAGTGAGTGCAAGAAAGATGGAGTGAGAAAGGACAACTTGTAAGATAAAATCTAGCGTGTTACCTGTAGAGCAGGCATTTCATAGAGCCCAGTGAAAAGGTTGAGTATTTTTAGAACAAGATGTTTTAGGAGCTGGATTAAAGAGGATGAGAATAAGACACTGACGAGTCAGATTTAAACAATGGGAGGAATTCAGAATCACTGGAATGGGGAGGTATACTGGGCTGAATGTCTATTAATCTCTTGAAGAATGAGTTCAGGTAAGTTATCATTGAGAATAGCTATTTGACTTCAGGCAGAATTGTCCTGGTGCCATGGGGACCCATAGGTTTCACCATTCTTTAAGAGCTCCCATGATCACCTTTCTCCACTTCAGTGTTTTTGTCCCATCAGCTCTTTTGGTTTATGCATATTTACCCACACAGAGTGTATCTGAGACAGTCTAGGTAGATTTGAATATTCTTTATGAGTCTCCTTGATTCAAGAACAGGTCAATTCCAAGAAATAACATCGAGGCAATACTATTATTGTCAAATAAGTATGGTCAGATAGATTGGAGATGTGTAAAGCATATTGTTTCTTATATAGTCACAAGATCCTCCTGTCCCCTGATCTCAGAAATAGGACTCCCTGTCTAAGGCTAATGAATGACAATCTCTCCTCATCCCCACCCCATCACTAAGTGGTAAGCCATGCCACTAATCTAGATTTATTTTTGTCTTTTTTGTAACCTAAGGAATTGCTAGAGGCCTCATAGCAGATCACAGAAAGTCCTGATTTACTGCCAAAGGCTTTCACAGAATCCTGGAGCCTCTGAAATCTCCTCCACAGGTACCCTCTCCCCCAGTGATTAATGTCAATTGGTAAACATAATCTATCGATAGTAGAGGCCTCAGAAACAAACCATTCTCAGTAGGGAGTAGATTGGGATGTAAGAAAACAGGTTACCTGGCCATCCTTAATCCACCTTTTAAATTGGCTTTAAGACAAGCAAAATAACATCACTACATAGGAACAGGCAGATCTTGGCTAACCTAGCACTTATTTGAACTGGTCAATGGAAAATGCCCGGGAGCTGTCTCTAATATGCCTAGGCATGTTTCAGAATGAAGTGAGCGTGCAAAAATGCACTCTTTTTTTTCATGAATGGATTGTACTCTCATGTTAGCGTTAAGCAAATGAGAACCCCAACACAGGTAAGCAATGTGGCTGAAATATGATGAGTTCCAGTCTTTTCCAGAGAGATTCCATTTCTGAAAAGGAATAATTTTTGTCCAGCTCAGTTAAGTGAATGTTCAGGTTCCAGTAGAGCAATGGATTCTCATAAGACACTTTTTAAAGGCTTTTCTATTACTCCTCTACCTCATTCATTGTTGAATCCAAGGGAAAAATCATACCTATAGATTCCTTGCTTTTACCATCCTGTAACTTGTGCTAAGGGGCAGATAGATGGCTCAGTAGATAGTGTGCTGTGCCTAGAGTCAGGAAGACCTGAGTTCGGATCTGACCTCAATAGCTGTGTGACCCTGGTCAAATCACTTAACCCTGTTTACCTCAGTTTCCTCACCTGGAGATGGAAATGCCTAACTACTCTAGCATATTTGCAAGGAAATCCCAAATAGGGTCACAAAGAATTGGGCGTGACTTAAACAACTGAACAACAACCTGTGATAATTAATGGAGATTTCATTTATGGAGTGTGTCTTAGCAACAAACTCATAGACACAGAGAAAATCAAAGACACTTCCTCAGTCCTTTACTGACAACCGGCCATTTCTAGCTCCCTTTATATGACCAATGGGCATGGCTGAGGATCTGAGAAACAACTCAACTTGGAGAATTTTTACAAAACTACAACATTCAACCTGGTTTTCTTACATGTGGAGATGGAAGGGGACTTGGAAGTTATATCATCCAACAACTTCATTTTTTTACATTTGAGCCAACTAAGGCAACAGAGACCTTCTCACCCTGAAAGATCTTTCTGAGGCTGTGGCCACTCAAGGCTCCATTTTCAGAAAATGCCAGGGCAGCAATGTTTACTCCTCTCCCTACTTTCAGCTTCCTGTCATGTGTTATCTGCCCTCATTAGCTCCTCTGCCTTTTCCCACTCACCTCAATGGGTTATTTAAGGACCAAATTAGAACAGATTTGTAAGATGCTCTTATCACTGTGCTTGGCCCCCAGTAGGTGCTATGTACATGTTTATTCTTTTCCTTTCTCTTCTCTTATATTTGTATTATCTGGACTTAGCAAAGTTCCTGGCACATCGTAAATGCTTAAAAAAGATTGTTGACTTCACTTGATCATAAGCAACTATGGAAGATTGTACTCCTCTGAGGATTAGAAGAAGAAAATAATTATTCTATCTGGTTTTCCCTTAATATTTGGTTGAGTATCCTGTCCTAATTCAATTCCTTGCTCTTTGATTTATTATTTCTGCCCACTCAGTTAGCAGATGTGATACTGAATGTGGACTCAGTCATAATTTCCTAATTGTCATTACCCCTATACCTCATGCTAAACCTGGTGATCAAATTCTAAAAATGTGTGTGTGTTCATCCTTCATTGCCAAAGAAGATCATGCCATCAGAGAAATGCTGACATGACTTGCACCTGACTTTGTTTTGAGTGAGGGAAGGCTGTGCAGGTCACCAGCCTCACTACACCTCCAGAGTCATCTGAATCCAGTGACTAGATATTCATCAGGATGACTGGAGGTGAAACAGGATGAGGCAATTGGGGATAAGTAACTTGCCCAAAGTCACATAGGTGGTGAGTGTCAAGTGTCTGAGGTGAGATTAGAATTCAGGTGCTCCTGCACTGGTGCCCTATCCACTGCACCACCTAGCTGCTCCTCTAAAAATGTAAAAAAAAATTGGAAGATACCATAAAGAATAATAGTGTGGAATTTATATGTGGGAAGGCCCTTAGAGATGAACTCATCCAAAAAGCTTATCTTTCAGGCAGGTAAAATAGATGAAGAGACATTAAAAGGTTTACCTCTACTCTCTCAGGTAAAAAAATAACTATAACTTGAACCTAGCTCTTCTGTCTTGAAATCTTCATTTTAAAACATATGCTATGGTCATCATTTGGGCTATTAGAATAGAAGTTAATTTAGCTGTGGAATATGTTAGGGCTTGAAAATGGATGGGACCTGTCAGTCAGAATGTAACTTAGGAAGGCTAAGGATTGTTCATACCCAACAGAGAGTCAAGGATATTTTGTAACACAAAAGGGAAATTAACTCCATAACAAATTGTGATATTCAATAAGTTGATATCTACATAACTTAGAATTTTATAGAAACAATATGAACATTATTATTAAAATTTCTTCAAGGAATTTCTTTTTTTGCCATGTGATACACCAGAATACTGGCAAAAACGTTTTGGGAAATGCTATTTTAGTCTAAATATTGATAAAAAATTATATGAAAGATTTACTATTAACATAATGGTTGAAATTGTCATTGTCTTCATGACCAACTTAATTTCCCAGACAGAGTCTGAGGCTAAGAACTGAGACAACTCATTCGAGGACTCAAAAGCAACCAAACAGTAATGGCTTGTTTAGGAATCATGGGAGTGACGTGGAAAAGAACAATACTTGGAGTTAGGAGATCTGATTGTGAATTTCTGACTGCTCATTGCTATCCATATGAGCTTGCGTTATGGTTACTAACTTCTTACTATTCTAATACTGAGAAAGGTCTCATGAGTTACAAATATTGTCTCCATGTAGGAGTATAGACAGTTCAACTTTGATAAGTTCTTTTTTGGTTCTCTTTCCTGTTTACTTTTTCATGCTTCTCTTGATTCTTGTATTCAAAAGCCAAAATTTCTGTTCAGCTCTGATCTTTTCAACAAGAATGCTTGAAAGTGCTCTATTTCACTAAAGTTCCATTTTTTCCCCTGAAATATTATAGTCACTTTTGCTCAATAGGTGATTCTTGATTTTAAAACTGTCTCCTTTGACCTCTGGAATATCATATTCCAAGTCCGCTAATCCCTTAGTGTATAAGTTCCTAAGTCCTGTGTTTCCACAATACTCAAAATGTTTCTGTCTGGCTGCTTGTAACATTTGCTCCCTGACCTGGGAATTCTGTAAATTGGCTATAATATCTCTAGGAGATATTATATTATATTAATCCTTTTGGGATTTCTTTCAGAAGGCAATTGATGAATTCTTTCCATTTCTATTTTACCCTCCTTTTCTAGAATATCAGGTCAGTCTTCCTTGATAATTTCTTGAAAGACTATGTGTAGGCTCTTTTTTTGATCCCGACTTTCTTGTAGTCCAATATTTGTTTTTAACTATCTCTTCTGGACCCATTTCCCAGGTCAGTTCTTTTTCCAATGAGATACTTCACATTGTCTTCTATTGTTTTCATTCTTTTGGGTTTGTTTTATAATATCTTGATTTCTCATAAATTCATTAGCTTCCATTTGCTCCATCCTGAATATTAAAGAATCATTTTCTTCAGTGAGCTTTTGGGCCTCTTTTTCCTTTTGGATCATTCTGCTTTTGAAAACATTCTTCTCCTCATTGACTTTTTGACCTCTTTTGTCATTTGATGTAGTCTAATTTTAAAGGTGTTATTTTCTTTAGCATTTTTCTGGGTTTCCTTTAGCAAGCTTTTGATTCATTTTTTTATGATTTTTCTTGCATCACTCTCATTTCTCTTCCCATTTTTTCCTCTACTTCTTTGACTTGATTTTAAAAATTCTTTTTGAGCTCTTCCATGACCTGAGAACAATTCATATTTTTCTTAGAGGCTTTGGATGCAAGAGCTTTGGTTTTCTTGTCTTCTTTTGGATATGTTTTCATCTTCCTCGTCACCAATGACATAAGAAAATACTTCACCAAGAAAGTAAGAATCTATAATCTATTTCTTTTCACCTCATTTTCTCATTTTCCCAGACACTTACTTGATTTTTGAGCTTTGTTAAGTGGAGGGGTCCAGAAGAAACCTCCTTTTCCGCAGTGGCTTCAGTCATACAGGGGCTGTAGCTGGGGTCAGGGTCAAGGTTGGGGCTGGGCTGGGACCTGACCATGTTTCCCTCTCAGTCAGGTGAGAGACCCTTCCCACTGACCTCTGAAGCTATCTTTAGCATTTGCAGGTTCAGAAGTCAGGAATTCATAGCAGCTGCCAGTGATTCAGACCCATAAAGTCTTCTCCTGCTCAGTCTGTGCCAGAGAGGCCGACCCAAACTGTGTTCCACTCTCAGCCTGGTGTGACATACCCTTCCCTTCAACCGTCTAGATTGTATAGGCTTGGAAATTTGCTTCAGTCTCTCAATTTGTGGCTTTTGCTGCTCTTGAATTTGTTTAGAGCCATTTTTTCAGGTTTTTCAAGCAGTTTACAGGGAGAGCTATAGGAGGTCTCTGCCTCTATTTTGCCATCTTGGCTCCATCCTCCTCAATAAATAGATTATTTTAAAAAGATAGAGATCACACACACACACACACACACACACACACACACACACACAGAGAAAGATTCCTCCCAATTCTAAATCTATGACCCTATGTCACAGTAATACACACTTTTCAATTCTGCTCAGTACCAATGTCACCACTGCTGGGAAGCCTTTCCTCACCCTCTACTTGCTTATCTCTACTGCTTACTGTTGAAATTGCTTTGTATATTTTTGTATATTTGCTTATATATGTACATGTTGTTTCCTCTAAATAGAATGGCAGTTCCTTGAGAGCAGGGCCTGCTTCATTTTTGTCTTTGCAACCCCATTATCTGTCATAGGGTCTGACCCAGAGTAAGTGACTAGGAAATGCTTGTTGAATGAATGAATGCTTTGCTTGGAGGCTCATAGTGATGACTAGAGATATTTCAGTTAAAGCAAAATAGGAAGGACCATCACTTTCCTCAAGAAACTCACCAGACAAGGCTGTGCTGTTAAAGAAGCCAAAGTTATTTCCTTCTCTTTCCGCCTAGAATGATACAGACTAGCTCATTTACAGACTAAGATGAGCTTCCAAATGTCAGCATTTTCTGGTCCATAACAGCTCTTCACCTTCAAAGAGCAGATGAATATTAGGGGAATATGGATGGGAGGCACCTCAAGCACAGATCTCAGGGTCTCCCCATACATTCTTTGGGTAAGTTTCTGTGGCTACAAGCAAGGTATCATTATCCCTTGGCCAGCCTGGAGAAAAGCCTTCTCCAGAGTGAGCTTGGCTGCTCCTCAGGCCATAGACATGCAGTCTACTATTGGGCATGTCACTGAAGCCCTGCCAGCCTGCTGGGACCTGTCAAAGCTTGTGTCTTCTGGAAAGATTTCATTGCCAGACCTAAGGGACAACTCCAAGGAGGACTTGGGTGGGAGGGGCAATGAGGAGCGAAATGCCTTCTTATTGCCCTCCCAGTCTCTTAAAAGAACTATTCCCCCCTCTCTAGGAGACAGGAGCAATCCCTCAAGGACTCTCAGAATGTGTGGCTTTGTACCAGCCTCATCATGCAGAGCTAAGCAAGACTGACTAAATGTACTGGGCAGTGGTTTGAGCACATCTGCTGCCACCCAGCAGCTGCCCAAGGGAACTGCATGGATGGCACAGAAGAGTCCTTTAAGCAGAGAAAGGGGACTGGAAAAAAGGGAGAGAGAGAGAGAAAGAGAGAGAGACACAGATAGACAGAGACAGAGACAGATAGAGAGAGAGAAAGAAAGAGAGATGAGAGAGACAGAGAAAGAGAAAGAAGACCCCTGAGCACTAAAGCAGAGGTCTATAGCATGACCTCCAAAGTCATAGAAGCTGCACATAAACCCTTGCTTTTTCCATGTGTTATGATGCCCTCCAAAATCCATTAGGCCTCCTTTTCCAGGGATTCAGTATTTATAAGATGAGGAATATAGATGGCCACTATTGGTCCAACGTGAATAGCTTACTGTGAATTTAAAAAAAAAAAAGCACTTGGCTACTCCTGAGGAAGTGTGGTAAAAGAAGAACACAGGGCATGGGCATAGGAGTTTGGAGAGCTGGGCTGTGTACACTCTATATAGCTTTGTGACCTTAGCAAAGAGGTCACCTTTAAGAATTCCTTCCCAGTAGAGTATAATGAGAGCCAATGTAGTGCAGAGGAATGTCTGCTGGCTTGGGAGTCAGGGGTACTGGGTTGAAATCCCACCTCCATCGTTATGTGACCTTGTAAAAATCATAGCTTCTCAGGGACTCAGTTCATCACCTGATAAATAAGGCCCCTTCCAGTATGAGACCCTCTTCTGGGTAGTCTTGGGTCCAGTGAAACGGGACCCTCCTATGAAGAGTCTGATGGATGACATTCAAATACTTGTATGTGAATGAGGCACAGCAGGTTCCCTGCCCCTGGTATGGACCACACGTGTCATTAGGGACCACACTGTCTTAGCAGGCAGCTTCCCAAGAAGCTCCCCATGGTTATACGGTTATACCTTTATATACAGTGTTTTCTACTGACCCAGATGGTAAGCTTATGTAAATTTTTTAAGAGAGTTTCAGCAATAAATAGGCATTCAGGCCATTTAGCATCTGGGTGTGGAGGGAATAGGATGGAGTCACAGAGACCTGAGCTCAAATCCTGTACAGACACATAGGAGCTATGTGACACTGTCAAAACATGTTTGCCTCTGTTTCCCCATTTGTAAAATGGGAATAACAATAGTACTCCGAAGGAGAGAATCTTCATAAAGAGCTTTGCAAACCTTAAATCCCTGTATGTGAATGGATCAGGAACCTACTCTTAGAAGAGGTGGGGAGGGGATCCAAGTCATCCTGTACCCCAGACTGGCCCTCCCACTCTTCACCAATTCTGGGTGAGTGGAGGTGGGTTTGGGCAGCTCATATACCAAAACTGCAATATTGCAGATAGTAGCATGGGCCCCATACAAGGAGAACAGGCAAATCCATGAAGCATTCCATATTAAAAAATAAAAATAAAAACAAAGCTACAGTGGTACCATTCATCATATCACTAAACACTAGAATCAAGGAGAATGTCTGAGATCATCTAATATGCCCCCTCATTTTGAAGCCAAAGAGCTGGGATGCAAAGTGGTCCAAAAGATTTCTCAAGTTCCCACCAGTAGGAAGGAGGGGTCAGAGGCAGGATTCGAAGCCATTTCTTCTGACTCTAAATCCATTCAGTGCTCTTTGTATTCTATCTGATTACACATGCTAACAAAGTCAGGTGCAAGTTACGTGATCATTGCTCTGATGTCCTGATCTTCTTCAAAAATGAAGGACAAACACAGACCTGTGAGTAGATTGAGTTCTCTAAATGAGGACCCAGCTTGCTAGGTAACTCAGCTTATTTGCTCCCTTCTGCCCCCCACTTTTCCTCTCGAAAAGAAGGTAAATTTGGATGGCCAGAGGGTGCCCAGTTAGCTTGGGGTTTACAGACCAGATTTCTTTCTCTTTCTTTCTTTCTTTCTTTCTTTCTTTCTTTCTTTCTTTCTTTCTTTCTTTCTTTCTTCCTTCCTTCCTTCCTTCCTTCCTTCCTTCCTTTCTTTCTTTCTTTCTCTCTTTCTTTCTTCCTTAAATGCAATGTACTCTGAAGCCCATTCATTGAACAACAATAGGTCCTTGCTCAAACTCTACTTAATGGTTCTTTTCAGTACCCTCCTGGATTGAAGTGGTTATCAACAGTAACTGTTGCTGTATCCCTCCCAGCTTCATGTACTTATTTTTTTTTTCTTTTGCTCACTAAAGGAGCCATTCCTTGATTACTTCTTAAAGAGAAATAATTCACTGAATGGGTATTCCCTTCACTCTAAGTGAGTACCTAAATAGACCAAGGTCTCCCATTACATCCTAGGCCTTCTCCAGTCATCCTGATGAATATCTGGTCATTGGATCCAGATGGCTCAGGAGGGGAAAGTGAGGCTAGTGACCTGTACAGTCCTCCCTCACTCAAAACAAAGTCAAGTGGAAGTCACGTCATCATTTCTCTGATGTCATGGTCTTCTTCAAAAACAAAGGACGAACACAGACAGATTATATACGATAAAAAAGAAAAAGAAAATCTAGCTTCCCATTTAATAAAACACTTCACTCCCATTATTTCATTTGATCTTCACAACAATCCTCTTATACCAATTTAACAGATAAGGACCTTACCGTTCCCTGCCATTGCTAGTGAATTCCCGAGATTGACTATTATCCATGCACTAAACTTCTAGTACAAACATATTTACTTGCGTGTTGTGTCTCCCATAAGAATGAGGCAGCTAGAGGTCCAATGGAGAGAGTTGGACTTGGAGTCAGAAAGTCTCCTCTTCCTAAGTTCAAATATGGCCTCAGAAGCTTCCTAACTGGATAACCCTGGGCAAGTTACTTAACCTCTGTCTAAGTTTTCTCAACCATGGAATGAGATGATTTTTGTAAAGCACCTAGCAGAGTGCCTGCTCTTTACTTTGCTTTACTGAAACCAGTCTTTAAGGAATAGGAGATCCATTTGGCCATCTTGACATCTGCCTGGATTCAGAAGCAATAAATTCCAAGGATTATTCATTGAAACACAGCCTCCTGGTAATCAAAGTTTGGGCTTATGGGATCTGGGTTCAGATTTCACCTCAACTCTTTCCTACCTGCAGGACCATTAGCCTATAACTTCCCTTCCCTTATCCTCTTCTGGATCCTTAAATGTAAAACCCAGTGGTGACATATATGAACCCAAGTCCCTCCTCCTGTCTAAGGAAGCTCCTTTAGTTGACAGATAATTCAGATCTGACTTACAGGACGTCACCTCTCCCCAGACAGGGATTTAGATGAGAAGCTGAGTCCACTCCACTGCCTTGCCATGACTTAGCTGCTTGATAGACGGCCATTCTTCTCATTTCTGGTAACAGGATTCCAATATTTGAAACATCTAAAAAGGTTGTATAAATGAGACATCATATCTTCACTGTAGAAGGAAATGGTATTTTTCTGTACTATCATTCAAGAAGCTGGGGGAAATTTCCTTCCCTTATTTATAGATGTGTAGTCAGGTGGAGACTGGGGAAGACTTGCAGAAGAGGAATCCATCTCAAGAGATTTGGTCAAAAAGACACTCTTCCTCCTACCCAATGTAGTAGAGTTAAATGGATGTGCTCCTGCGCCCTGTGATGAATATCATAAACATCTCTGCCCACCCATCCTGGGGGGCACTCGGCCTCGGTTTCCTGTAAGCTTCTAAGAGGGAAGCCTTCCCAACACACAACAATGCACTGGGAACTTTATTCTTCTTTTTGACCTTTCAAGGACACAAATGGAAAAGGCAGCCTGTTCCTCAGTTATTATTTTTGCTCTGTATTCAGTCCAATCTCAAATGTCTGTTAAAACAATTTTCTTCCTACTCCTCCTTCTTCCCCTCCTCCTTCTCTCCTCTCCACCTCTCCTCTCTATTCTCTCTCTCTTTCTCTCTCTCTTACACACACACACACAGACAAACACAGCATTTTTATCTCCTCCCATCTTTCCCAATACACATGACAAACTCAGTTGAAATCCCTCCCCAAAGCTAAATTTAAAAGTAACACTTTAATGATTTCTTTGCCTATGTTGAAATTTGAAGAGGCCTATGAATTAGTTTTTCGAACACCTGCCTTCTGAGGAATTTGAAGTCAGTCATTCAATCAAGGTACAACAACAAGAAAAGAAAAAAGAGAGCACATTAATTTCTGGACAAGACTATAACAATAGACTATCATATCCTTGAGGTCAAGAACCGTGTCTTCTTCATTGCTTTGAATAAATGGGATGCTCCATAAATATATGAGTGAATGAGTCAACACACGATCATTCCTTCACAAATGTTGCTGAATTCCTATGGCCCTGAGGGGTTTTGACATGAAATTGTTCATAATTACCCAGAGATTCCTTGTTCAAAGCCCTTCTCCAAGAGGAGTGGAGCCAAGAGAACTTTATGCACAGCAACAGCCACAGCCACAGTGTGCAAGGATTTTTTTCTGGTGGACTTGAAATTTCATCAGAATGTGAGGACTTGAAGAATTCCCAATGATCTTTTGAGGTGGGGTGCCTTCCACATCCAGAGGAAGAAATGTGGAATTCAGTCTCAGAATGTAGCAGATCATTTTCTTTTGTATTACATTTTGGTCTGTTGTATGATTTCTGCCATTCATTTTGGTTCTTCTATGCTACATGACTGTGGTGAAAATGTGTTTGGTGGGAATGTATGTGTAGAACCTATGTGAAATTGCATGTCATCTTGGAGAGGGAAAGGAAAAGGAGGGAGGGAAAAAATCTGGATAATATTGTTGTGATTGTGGAGCACTGAAAATAAATAAAAGGAAAAGAAACCTTTCTCAAAATTCTTTTTACTCCCACTTTACTAATAAGATAAAAGTTTGCAGGGGCAGAGCCAAGATGGTGGAGTAGAAAGACTCATATATGCTAGCTCTGAACACACAGCCCATGGATTTCCTGTAAAAAGAACTCCCAACAAATTCTGGAACAGTGGAGCCGTACAGCAATCAGGTGAAGGAGATTTCCGTTCCAGAGAGCCCTGAAAAACCGATCCCAAAGGTCCATTGTACACTGGACAGGAGCAGAGCCCTGCCCTGCCCTGACTGCGTAGCTCAGAGAGGACCAAGAAGATCTGAGCAGGCTTCAGGGACAGAATATCCAGCAGCCGCAAAGGTCCCTCCACCCACAGACGCACAGGTCAGTGAGAGAGAAGTCTGGACAGGCTGAGAGGGAAGCAGGAAGTCTCCACGACTCAGGCCCCCTCAGGAGGGAGCCGTAGAAGCAGTGGGCAGCCACAGGCTCCCAGAGTAGGCAGGAGCTCGGCAGGAGCTCCATTACAGAAGGTCTCTGCATAAACACCCTGAGGGAACTGAGCTTGGGAGGCGACCCTGCCCCCACCTGAGCACCAGAATTTAAGCTCCCGTTGAAAAGAAGCTAGGCCTGCCGCCAAAGGCCCTGAGGCTGGGGAGTAACATTTGAATCTGAGACCCCAAGCACTAGCTGGGCAGATCTAGGTGGGGGTGGACAGAAAACTCAGAAGTCAAGTAACTGGCTGGGAAAATGCCCAGAAAAGGGAGAAAAAATAAGACCATAGAACGTTACTTTCTTGGGGAACAAATGATTCCAACCTTCCTCTCTGACGAGGAAGAACAATACTTACCATCAGGTAAAGACATAGGAGCCAAGGCCTCTGTATGCCAAACATCTGAAATACGTATCAAATGGGCTCAGGCCATGGAAGAGCTCAAAAAGAATTTTGAAAATCAAGTTAGACAGGTGGAGGAAAAACTGGGAAGAGAAATGAGAGAGATGCAAGACAAGCATGAAAAACAGGTCAATACCTTGATAAAGGAGACCCAAAAAAATG
>CM053771.1:550288882-550375770 GCA_028658325.1 Potorous gilbertii | reverse complement strand
TTTTCTTCAGCATTTTTTTGGGTCTCCCTTATTAAGGTATTGACCCGTTTTTCATGCTTTTCTTGCATCTCTCTCATTTCTCTTCCCAGTTTTTCCTCCACCTGTCTAACTTGATTTTCAAAATCCTTTTTGAGCTCTTCCATGGCCTGAGCCCATTGGATATCTATTTCAGATATTTGGGATACAGAGGCCTTGACTCTTATGTCTTTTCCTGATGGTAAGCAGTTTTCTTCCTCATCAGAGAGGAAGGTTGGAATCATTTGTTCACCAAGAAAATAACCTTCTATGGTCTTACATTTTTTCCCTTTTCTGGGCATTTTCCCAGCCAGTTACTTGACTTCTGAGAGTCTTCTCCACCCCCGCCTAGGTCTGCCCAACTAGTGTTTGGGGTCTGAGATTCAAATCTGCTCCCCAGCCTCAGGTTCTCAGATAGGGGCAGGGCCCCCTCCCAGGCTCAGGTCCCTCAGGGGGTTTATGCAGAGACCTTGTGTAATGGACCTGCTGCTGAACTCCTCTCTGCTCTGGGAGCCTCTGGCCACCTGCTGCCTCTGCTTCTGCCTCCCGAGGGGGCCCGAGTCATGGAGACACCCCACTCCCCTCTCAGACTGTCCAGACGTCTCTCTCACTGACCTGTGCGTCTGTGGGTGGAGGGACCTTTGCGGCTGCTGGAGATTCAGTCCCTGAAGCCTGCTAGGATCTGCTTGTCTCAGTGCTGTGGCCAGGGCAGTGCAGGGCTCCGCTCCCGTTTGGTGTGCGATGGACCTTTGGAATCGGTTTTTCAGGGCTCTCTGGAACGGAAATCTCCTTCACTGTGTTGCTGCACGGCTTCCACTGTTCCAGAATTTGTTGGGAGTTCTTTTTAGAGGAAACCCGTGGGCTGTGGGTTTGGAGCTAGCATAAGTGAGTCTTTCTTCTCTGCCCTGAAGAACAGCTCTTTCTCCCTTGGTTTTTCTCTTCTTTTATACCCTCTTCTCTTCCCACTAAGAGATCTGACTGCAACAAAACTTTTGATCTCTCATATAACTTAGTGAACACAATGCTGGACCTTGAAGACGGAAGAGATCAGTTCAAATCCTTCCTCAGACATTTATTTGCTGTGTGATCCTGGGCAAGTCACTGATCCTATCACATTTTCAGTTTACTTATTTGTAAACTGGGAATAGCCATCCAGACACCATCTGTAGCAACTAGGTTGGAAGAGCAAAATGGCAGCTCACATTATTTGAATAACATACAGTCCCCAAATTTAATCTTCCGACAGGATGGTCAGGCTTTACACCTGCCTTGATATTATAACCTCCAGATCCCTGAGCATTGTCCTCTGAATTATCAATGTGCTCTAAGGTCTTCTGCACCTTGTCATTGACCTTATCAGTACACCTCACCATTCCTTTCCATTTACGCCTTATTAGTGGACTCTCTTCTCCATTAGAATGAATTCCTTTGGAGACGGAACTATCTTGCTTCTTCTATTTGACTCTAACTTTAATTAATTTTTTCACTCATGAATTCATGTCTCCATCCATCAATTCATTTATTTTTTTCATCCTTTCATGCATTTAGGATTATACGAGAATCAAATAAGATTTTACGTGCTTACTTAAGTGGCAAGTGCTTTGGCTTCCTTAGAGTGCTGTTTAAATGTTAACCATTATCATCCTTAAAAAGCAGTGCCATAAGACAGAAAAAAGCAAGGTTTACATAAATAGGCTGAGGTCTCAGGATGGGGCTAATGAAGCCTGTACCCTCATCACATTGATGCACTGGCTGGCTAGCCATGGGCTAGCTCTAGCACCTCTCACTCTTGGCTTCTTCATCTATTCCTCTTCACAATTTTGAATTGTGGAAACTATTGATTTCTTTCTCTGTAAAATTATATGCCTTAACTACCTCTTCTCTGTGGCTCCATCAGTGACTCTAATGCTCTCATTCTAAGGTTGCTCCACTCACTGGCAGAACTGACAGATTTTTCATACTGATTGACTTCTGCCAAACATCATTGCCCTGTTCAGAAAATGTAAATCATATAGAATGGGATCTTGGTTGTCAAGTGTGCAAGTGTCGGATGCCAGAGTGGGTGTGGAGGGTATTCATGTTCTCCCCAATTGGTTATTACCACTGGTGATGTTTACTGCTGCAAGCTCCAAACCCTGCTGGGCTGCAGGTCCAACTGTTCCTTTGTGAAGGCAATTTAGTCAAGTTGAACACCAAAGTATTTGTTTATAATTGAGCCACAAAGGTATTCTGAAAAGGTAGGTTATCTTTAGCATGCCCAGAGTCCTGCACAAACAACTGTTCTTCTGATTTTCTTACTCTGCACTTCTCCTTTGCTGCATACCAGTACCACCTCACTGCTTGCCAATGAGGCTACTGCCTGGATTCAGGAATGATTAGGGTCCAAGAGTCCTATAATTTTCTTTGGAGAGATGGAGGACTGTGTGTACTGTTCAATGTGTTGGTTAGTTTTGTGGAAACATCTTTCTTCTGCTGCTTTTTAAAAATTGCTATGTTCCAAGAAATGGCTCACTTGGTAGGAAGGATAGTAAGAGTTCTCTCCAGATGTGAAGGTGATGAGAAACCAAAACAGTAGTTTTTTTTAACTCCTCAAGGCTCCTTCAACAGTTTTACTTTACAACTGGACTTCTTCATATTCCCTTTACTTCTTTGGTTGCCATTCCTCCGCTGCATCCCCACTTCCCTGGAGCCAAGGGTAGTTGCTTCCTTAGTACCTAAACTGCATTCAGTGATGTGGTGCTCTCTACTCTAGCCATGTTTAAGCATCTGTTCAGCAGTTTTTATACCTAAGCTCCCCAATACAGGTTATCTGTCTATCTTCCATATTTCAGTCCCTGAAACAGGGCAGCCCTGTTGTAGCCCTGCTCCAGGAAGTCATTATACATGCCATTTTCTTAAAGCAAGCCAAGATCTTTTCAGCAAATGATAGATAGGAAATTGTGCAAAGTTGGCTATGATTCAGTTGAGATATCTGTTCTTGAGAGACAGAGGGAATTTTAATAATTCTCTCTCCCACTCCTTCCAGATTGACCTTCCAGCTGACCATCCTTCCTTCCTTCTTTCCTTCCTTCCTTGCTTCCATCCTCCCTTCCTCACTCACACCCTCTCTCCCTTTCTTTCTCTTTATTTATTTCATCATATTTTGGCATGAGGCTATTCAGTTCTACTTTCATGATATCTCTTGCTCTTTCACCATTTGTATAGTGAATGTCCTAGTTCAGGACTTCATCAACTTATCCAGAATATTGCAATGGATTCTAATTGGTATCACTATATCTAGACTTTTCCTTCCTCTACATTTAACCTTCCTTACAAATAATGAAATTATTTTTTTTAAAGGATGGGTCATTCTAATCACATCAGTGCTCCAATTTAAAAAAATCATGAGAGGTTGCCCTAGTCCCCTCCAAACCTAGGCCACCCCCACTGTCTTCCAGACCAAGGCCAGCTCCTCACTTGACTCTGAAAGGCTTTTTCAGCAGTTACATTGGTAGAAGAAGCTCCCTCATTACTAATTAACTAACACAAGCATAGATTATAAAAATAATCACTATAATTCCTTTTCTGAATTTTATTAGCCCCATTTCTCCTATTCCAATAGGAAGGCTTGCTCCCCAATAGGCATTATTGTCCTAGAGAGTATATGATGCACCTGAGATGAAGCTCACATAATATGACAATTAGAGACAGTTTATCCCTTTGCGTGGCAGTTCTGGGCTCTGATTGGGATGATCCATGACAATCCTTGGTCTCTTTCCTCCCCAGACACTCCCTCCTTGCTGACTGTGGTTTGTTGACATTTTTTAGAAAGTCAGCCCTGTTCTGGGATACAAAATGGGAGTCATTCTGACTCTGGAGACTGAATCATAAGACCTTCTCTTTGTTATTGCAAGACACCTCAGAGACCAGTGAGTCTAAGCCTATCTATAAATGTACATATGAAAAAACTAAAGCAAAGAGATAAGAACCATATTTCCCAACATCACACAGGTCACACATTCAGCTGGCCAGGGCCTGAGGAAACCAGATTTCTTCCAGGCTCCAGAGCTGGCTATCTTTTTATATTATTTAATAGGTGAGTGACTTCACATCCCTGCAGTTGCCCTATAGAAAGAGAAATTTCCAGAATTCTAAAGCGAGACCTTCAGTCACTAGGTAAAGCATCTTATGATATAGAGAGGAGCCTCATGAGAGCACTATGGGACTGTTCTTTCATTCAGAGAGAGCTGGAGAATTTCCTGGATCAATAACAATTTTTCTTGGGGGCAGCAAAATAAAAAAAAAAACCACTGCAATGGACATATCTGGCCTATACTTTACTAAATGTGAGGAGAGGAGAAAGGGAGGCAAAGCATATTTAGAAAGCAAAAGGCAGCTTTATATAATGAACATGTCATAATAGACATCCAATGACATCTAGATTCCAATTCAGCCTCTTACTCTAATACTATGACCATGGTCAAGGCACTTGAACATTAATTTCATCATTAAAAATGATTGTAATATTTCCTAGGTGGAAGGCATCTTAGAGGCTCTATAATCTAACCTTTTCATAGTATATATCAGGAACCTGAGTCTCAGAAGCTTCCTTTACCATAGATAGTTGTGTCATGGCCATGTGTTGATATGTTTTGAACGATGCTCAAGAAGACCTAAATTCAAATCCTATCTCAGACACCAGCTAGTTGTGGGACTTAGGCAAGTCATTTAGTCTCATTTCCTCATCTATAAAATAGCCATAATAAGAACTCCTGTCATCCGAGACTGTGCTGATGATCCAATGAGATAACCTGGAAAATGCGAAATACTTGGAAAATCCTGAAGTCCTATATAAATGCTGTATTAGCTGTTAGGAGATTCAAATGAAATAACCTAATGCTTGTAGCTTACAGGCAGCCAGGGGAGTGGAGGAAGGGCACGCATTTTGATTGAAAGGGCCTGTGTTCATGTAAACTTCTATGTGATGCCTGTGTGATATTGCGAAAATTGCTTCACTTCTCTGGGCCTCAGTTTTCTCTGCTGTAAAATAAGAGTGTGAAACTAGATTAGGTTCCCACCATGCCTAACTCACAAATTCTGGGATCTTCTGACTATTCTGTGCCTTAGTGTAAAAAGTCAGTCCCTGCCCTCAAGGATCTAACATTCTAATGGAGGAAGATAATACTGAAATCTCAGAGTTTCAGAAGGACCATGAAGGAAGGCTATCCCACATCTGTCCACAAAGTGGAGGCTCTTGAAAAAACAAGGATACTGAACTGGATGATGCTAGACTGCTAGATTCTGAGCTGAAATGGACCCCAGGAGGTAATCTGGGTCCACCATGTCATTTGACAGAAGAGAAAATGGAAACTGAGGAAGGAGAGACTTTCCCAAGGTTACACATGGAGGAGTTGGCTGTTGGGATTTGAAATTTGGAACTACAAAGCTGGCTCCTGTGTCATGCAGCCTCCTCTAAGGAGCTTAGAGTTCAAAATCTCTGATCCTGGATAAAGGATTTTGTAATAATGTCATCTATATTTCTTAGTAGAAATGCTCATGTCTCATTGGTGCGAGGATAGATACGTCTGAACCTATGTGTTCATCATATAAAGCATCCCCTAGAACCCAAAATTATATAAGGTGTGGAGAGGGAACCCAAAAAAGAGATGATTCCCACCAGCAAGTAAGGTCGTGCTGTAAGTAGTGTCTGAGCTGGGTAGAAGGTCATGCCTACTGACTCTCAGGCTCATGTCCTTTGCTCCTCTATCACTCAGCTTCTGCAGCAGAAGGGTCTACTCCAGGAGGAAGGGAGGTGTCAGGAAACTGAAAGATACAGTATGAACTCACCACTTTTTATTTAGGGGATGGAATAGCAGGCTGGCAGATTACTGTTCCACTTTGTAAAATGTGAAAATGTAAAGAGCTGTTTGCCAAATCCCCTATTTCAATTGGCATGGTGACATAGCTTGTCAGAGAACTGAAAAGTTGGACCACTGAAGGCCGTTATTTGGGATGGAGAGAGAGAGAGAGACAGAGACAGAGAGAGAGAGAGAGAGAGAGAGAGAGAGAGAGAGACAGAAAGAGAAGACAGAGAGAGAGACAGAGAGAGAGAGAAAAGAGACAGAGAGAGACAGAGACAGAGAGAGACAGAGACAGAGAGACAAAGATAGAGAGAGACAGAGACAGAGAGAAACAGAGAGAGACAGAGAGTGAGACAGAGAGAGTAGAGGAGAGGAGAAAGGAAGTGGAAAGAGAGAGAAGAGAGACACAGAGAGAGACAGAGACAAAAAGAGATAGAGACAGAGAGACAGAGACAGAGAGAGAGAGCAAAACAGAGAAAGTAGAGGAGAGGAGAAAGGAAGTGGAGAGAGAGGGAGGGAGAGAGAGAGGGATAGAGAGGGGGAGAGAGAGAAGAGAGAGACAGAGACAGAAATAGATAGAGAGACAGAGACACAGAGAAACAGAGAGACAGAGAGAGTAGAGGAGAGGAGAAAGGAAGTGGAGAGAGAGGGTGGGGGAGCGTTCTTGTGGAAAGACTCCACACATAAATTCCCATAAATTACTTCCCTTAAATGTCAAAATAAGAAGCTGATTCTTATTTTCATGATATGCCTTGAGTGCATTAACACCCACCCTCCACCCAGTGGCGGGGAGTGAAAATTTGTATCCAAACGTACATTCAGCACCTCTGAGTCTAGAATAGCTCCCGGCTTCACCAGCGCTTCCAAGAAGTTTAGGTGGGAACAACACTAAGGCTTACTACCAATCAACCACTAACCAATAAGTACTCACTTCCACAGGGCCAAAACAGCTCCTATCCCTCAAAAATGCCCTGCCACATCTGTGTGAAGCCCACCTCTATTCTTCCTCTCCCATTGCTGAATTCCTCTTGGACCCTCCACTTTGTGGACAGATGTGGGCTAGCCTGTCTCCATGCTCCTGAAACTCTACCCAAATTTTAAGATTTCAGTATTGATTTCCTTCATTGAATGTCAGATCCTTGAGAGCAGGGACTGGCTTTCTTTTTGACTTACGCTTGTATCCCCAACATTTAGCACAGTGCCTGATCTGGAGCACATGCTTTAAACATGCTTGTCATCATCCTTCCCATGCTCCCACGCACCTCTTCCTCTTCCCATATGCTTGCCCATTCCTTCTCTATCCTCTTTGTTGAATCATCATCCATATCAAGTCTTCTAACTGTGGGTGTCTACGAAGTATTTGCATCCCAGGTCTCCTTCTCTGTAGATACTCCCTTCCTTGTTGAACTCACCAGATGTCATGGGATTAGTTTTCATCATCCTGCAGATGATTACCAGATCAATATCTCCAACCCCAATCCAAACCTACATCCATATCTCAGCCCCACTGTGATTCAGTGTTATCAGTTGCCCATTGGGCATTTCCAAACCATGCCCATTACACTCTTTCCCTCCTCCCTCTTTCCCCTACATCTCCTCCTCCTCCAGGAACTCTGTCCCTATCCCTGAGACCCTGGTTCTGATATGTAAACTTTTACCCAAGCTCATCTGAAGCCAAGATCCCACTCCACTGCATGGACATTTCCAAACCACACCTGTACTCCTACCCTCTGATAGCTGTTTTATGTGTTGTCTTCATCCATCTAACCTATTAAAACTCTAGGAATATCCAACTTGCTTGTGTTTGTATCTGCAGAACGTAGAGCAGTGCTTGGCATATGAGAAGAGGTTTTTGTTTCTTAACTATCTTTTGGTTTGTTTTCATTCATGTGTTCCAAAGTGAGTGCACAACGTATCTCTCAAACTCAGCATTTTTAAAACAGAACTCTATCTTATCCTCAATTCCAAACATCGATATTTCTGTGGAGAGTCACTGTCCATCCTGGCTTTCAGGTTCTAATCTCAGTGCCATTCCCTTATTCTCACTATCCCTCACCTCACATAGCCACCCAGTAATCAAGTATGATCATTCCTATCTTCACCCAATACCTCATATCTGTAGTCTCCCCACTCACAGAGTACAGACCCATTAGAGATCCACATCACTTTCCACTTGGACCATTGTAATAGCAACTCAATTGGTCTCCCTGCCTCCAGTGCCCTTCCTTTTGAATTCCTTCTCTTAGGACCAGCAGTGATTTTCCTTAAGCATGGGTGTGACTATGATCAGAAGGACCACAGGTCTCTCTCTCTTCTTTTAGTTTTTTACCTACAAATAATTACTTTATTTTCATTTTCAACAATCACTTCAATAAGTTTTAAATTTTCTTCTCCTCCTCCTCCTCCCCTCCCTCCCCAAGATGGCATGCAATCTTATATGAGTTCTACACGTATATTCTTGTTAAACATATTTTTGCGTTAGTCATGTTGCATAGAAGAATTAAAATGAATGGGAGAAACCATGAGAAAAACAAAACAAAACCAAACATAAGAAAAGAGAAAATAGTTTCTTTCATTCTGGATTTCAATTCCATAGGTTTTCTCTGGATGTGGATGGCATTTGCATCATGAGTCCTTTGGAAATGTTTTCAGTCCTTGCATTATTGTCAAGGGCTAAGTGTATCAGAAATAACCCTTGATCACTATGGATGTTACTGTGTGTAATGTTCTCCTGGTTGTGCTCACTTCACCCAGCGTCAGTTCACATAATCCTTTCGACATTTTGCTGAAGTCTTCCCGTTCATCATTTCTTATAACATTCCATTACATTCATATAACACAACTTGTTCAGCCATTTCCCAATGAATGGACATCCATTCTGGTGCTTGGCCATCACTAAAAGAGCTACTATAAATATTTTTGTACATGTGGGGCCATTCCCCATTTTTATGATCTCTTTGGGGTACAGCCCTAGAAGTGATATTGCTGGATCAAAGGGTATGCATATTTGTATAGCCCTTTGGGCATAGTTCTAAATTGTTCCCTAGTATGGTTGGATCAGCTTACAGCTCCACCAAAAAAATAATTTGTGTTGCAACTCTCCCACATCTTTTCCAATATTTATCATCATCCTGCTTTGTCATGCTAGTCAATCTGATAGGTATGGTATGATATCTCAGAGCTGTTTTGATTTGCATCTCTCTAATCAATAGTGATCTAGAACATTTTTTCATATGATTGTAGATAGCTTTAATTTCTTCCTCTAAAATCTGCTGGTTCATATCCTTTGACCATATATCAAATGGAGAATGAGTTATATTCTTGTAAATTTGAATATGAATGAGACCTTTATCAGAGACATCAGTTGTAAAAATTCTTTCCCACTTTTCTTCTTCCTTTCTATTCTTGGTTGTATTGGCTTTGTTTCTATAAAAACTTTTCAATTTAATGCAATCAAAATTATCCACTTTGCACTTCATAATGTGCTTTATCACTTGTTTAGTCATACATTTCTCCATTCTCCAAAAATATGACAAATGCACTATTCCTTGCTCCCCTAATTTGTTTATATTGTCAGCCTTTATACCTGGATTGTGTACCTATTTGGACTTTATTCTGATGCATGGTGTCAGACAATGGTCTATGCCCAGTTTCTGCCACACTGTTATTCAATTTTTCCAGTAGTTTTTATCAAACAGTGAGTCCTTATTTCAAGCTGGGGTTCTTGGGTTTATCAAAGAGTAGACTGCTGTGATTATTGACTACTATGTCTTGTGCACCCAACCTGTTCCCCTGATCTATGCCTCTATTTCTTAGTCAGTAGTAAGTGGTTTTGATGATTGCTGCTTTATAATGCAATTTGAGATCTGGTATGACTAGGCCACCTTCCCTAGCATTTCTTTTCATTAATTCCCTTGATATTCTAGACCTTTTGTTCTTCCAGATTAATTTTGATATTATCTTTCTAGCTCTAGAACATAATTTTTTGGTAGTTTGATATGACACTGAATAAGTAAATTAATTTTTGTAGAATTGTCATTTTTTTTAATATTGGCTCAGCCTACCCACAAGCAGCTGATGTTTTTCCAATTACTTAAATCTGACTTTATTTGTGTGAAAAAGTGTTTTGTAGTTGTGTTCATATAGTCTCTGATTTTGTTTTAGCAGGTAGATTCCAAAATATTTTTTAATGTCTACAGTAACTTTACATGGAATTTCTCTTTCTATCTCTTACTATTGGGCTTTGTTAGTAATATATAGAAATGCAAATGATTTATGTGGGTTTATTTCTTATCCTGCAACTTTACCAAGGTTGTTTATTATTTCAAGTAGTTTTGTACTTGATTCTCTATGATTCTCTAAGTATATCATCATATCATCTGCAAAGAGTGATAACTTAGTTTCTTTCTTTGCCTATTCCAATTCATTCTACTTATTTTTCTTCTCTTATTGCTAAAGCTAAAATTTCTAGTACCATATTTTATATCAGTGATGATAATGGATGTATTGTTTCACCCCTGATCTTATTGGAAATGCATCTAGTTTGTGTCCATTACATAAATTCTTGCTGATGTTTTAAGGTCAATGCTACTTATTTTTTTAAGGAAGACTTCATTTATTCCTATGGTCTCCCGGGTTTTCAATAGGAATGGGTGTTGTATTTTGTCAAAAGCTTTTTCTGCATCTATTGAAATAATCATATGATTTCTGTTAGTTTTGTTGTGGATATAATCAATAATGCTGGTATTTTTCCTAATACTTAACCACCTATGCATCACTGGTATAAATTCTACCTGATCATAGTGTATTATTTTCATGATAAGTTTCTGTAATCTTTTTGCTAATATCCTATTTAATATTTTTCATCTATTTTCATTAGAGAAATTGATCTATAATTTTCTTTTTCTATTTTGGCTCTTTCTGGTTTAGGTCTCAGAACCATATTTGTATCACAAAAATAATTTGATAAGATTCCTTCGCCAGTTTTCCCAAATAATCTATATGGTATTGAAATTATCAGTTCTTTAAATATTTGATAGAATTGGCTTGTAAATCCATCTGGCCCTGGAGATTTTTTTCCTAGGATAGTTTTTTCAATTTCCTTTTTTGAGATGGGGTTTTTGAAGTATTTTACTTCCTCTTCTATTAATCTGGGCAATACACACACATACATATAGATATAGATATATTTTAATATTCTTCCATTTCACTTATATTGTCAAATTTATGGGTATACAGTTGGGCACAATAATTTTAATTATCTTTTTAATTTCCTCTTCACTGGATGTGAGTTTATCCTTTTCATTTTAGATATTGGTAATTTTCTTTTCCTCTTTCTTTTTTAAAATCAAATTCACAAAAATTCCACCAATTTTCTTGTTTATTTTTCATAAAACCAACTCTTAGTTTTATTTACTAGTTCAATAGTTTAATTTTTAATTTTACTTTTAATTTCATTTTTTAAAAAAAATTTAGTTTTATTTTCAATTTTATTAACCTTGACTTTGGTTTTCAGTATTTCTAATTTGATATTTGCTTGGGAATTTTCAATTTTTCTCTTTCTAGATATTTCACTTGCATGTCCAATTTATTTCTCTCTTCTTTCTCTATTTTATTCATGTAAGTTTTCAATGATATAAAAGTTCCCCCAAGAACTGCTTTCACTGCTGCTCATAGGTTGTGGTAGGTTGTCTCATTATTGTTATTCTTTTAAATGAAGGTACGGATTGTTTCTATGATATGTCGTTTAACCCCCTTATTTTGGGGGATTAGATTTTATAATTTGAAATTAATTTTTGATCTATTTTTCCATAACCCTTAAAAACATATAATTTTGATAGCATCATGATCTGAAGGGGATGGTTTCATTTCTGCCTTTCTGAACTGGAGATTTTATGCCCCAGTACATGGTCAATTTTTGTTTTTGTGCCCTGTGCCACTGAGAAAAAGGTACATTCCTTTATATCTCCCTTTCATTTTCTCAAGTGGTCTATCATATCCACCTTGTTCAGAATTCTATTCACCTCCTTGACCTCTTTCGTTTTTTATTTTGAGGTTAGATTTATCAAGTTCAGAGAAGGAGAGGTTGAGGTCCCCCACTAGTATAGTTTTGTTGTTTATTTCTCCCTGTAACTCCTTTAATTTCTCCTCTAAGAATTTGGATGCTATGCCATATGGTGCATATGCATTTAGTAATGATGTTATTTCATTGTCTATGGTCCCTTTAACTGGATATAGTTTCCTTTCCTTTCTCTTTTGACTAGATTTTGCTTTCCTGAGATTAGTGTTGCTACCCCACTTTTTTTTTCACCAGCTGAAGCACAAAATATTCTGCTCCAACCTTTTACCTTTCCCCAATGTGTCCCCTGTTTCAAATGTGTTTCTTGTAAACAACATATTGTGGGATTATGTTTTTTATCTAGTCTGCTATCTGCCTCTGTTTTATGGGAGAGTTCATCCCATTCACATTCCCAGCTACAATTACTGTCTGTGTTTTTTCTCCATCCTATTCCTCCTACCTCATTTATTTTTTTATTCTCCCTTCTCCCTTACCCTCCTCAAAAGCGTTTTACTTTTTATCACAGCCTCCTACAATTTTCCATCCCTTCCATCAGAACCCCTCCATTTTATTTCCCCTTTCCCTTACTATTCCTTCCCTCCCTTTTATTCCCTCTCACTCTCCTTTCTTTCCATTTTCCCCTTGTACTGCCTGTAGGGCAAGTTAGATTTCTATCCTTAACTGAGTGTGTTGTTCCTTCCTTGAACTAAATCTGATGAGAGTAAAGCTCGAAGAATGCTTTTCTCCCTCTCCTCCTTTCTTCTATTATAGCGTTTTTGTGCCTCTTCCTGTTATGTAATTTGCCATTCTTTACTACAGTCCCTTCATACCCTTTAATTACATTTATTATGATTACATTAGACAATTTATAACCATTCCCTGTAACTATCTATCTATCTAATCCCTTTCAAATGCTATATTAAATAATAATTCTCAAGATTGACAAGTATCATCTTATTATGTAGGGATGTAAACTGCTTGCCCATACTGAATAATATTTTTTTTCTTTTTTCTTTCCCTGTTTACATTTTTATGTTTCTCTTGAGTCTTGTATTTGAAGATCACATTTTCTATTTTGCTCTGACCTTTTCATCAGGAATGTCTGGAAATTCCTTATTTCATTGAATGTCCATCTCCTTGCCTGAGAGATTATGCTCAGTTTTGCTGGGTAATTTATCCTTGATTGTAGTCTAAATTCTTTTGCCTTACAAAATATCATCTTCCAATCGCTCTGATCTTCTAATGTAAAAGCTTAAGGTCCTGTGTGATGCTGACTTTAGTTACTTGATATTTTAATTGTTTCTTTCTGTCTGCTTGTAGTACTTTCTCCTTAACTTGATAGTTCTGTAATTTGACAACAATATACCTTGGGGTTTTCATTTAGGGATCTCTTTCAGGAAGCAATCTGTGAATTCTTTTGATGAATATTTTGCCTTCTGGATCAAAGACCTCTGGGCAGTTTTCCTTGATGATTTCTTGTTCTCCTTCAAGTCTTGTTTCAGTCTATAAGGTAGATGTTATTCTGCCTGCCATTCTCAGCCACTGCAGCAGAAGATGATAGCTCTCCTTCCCTCTCTCCTTTTCCCATGATGGTTCTTCAGCTGGTCTCTGGATAGTCTCTGTTCTGTAGGAATCCAGCATATAGGAATGACTGGCATTCCCTGTTATTGCCTGCATAGGAATTCCTTTAGTCATCTCAGTGATGGAGTTCCTCAGGTGAAACACTTCCTTGGAATCCTGTCCCATAACTGAAAGAGGGACCACCAAATTTCTTTTATTTTGTTTTATTTGGTTGTTTTTTTTTTCTTTTCTGCTTGCATCTCAGACATAGTGCCTCAAGATAATCCCTACTCTGGGTTTTTCCCTTTCATGATGATTCTTTATGGCTTCTGAACTCATGGAAACTTGCCCAGTGTTCACCTTTGAACATTACTTCTCTTGACTTTCTTCAAGACTCCACTTAAATCACATGTGATTTAGGAAGACTTTCTGCCCCCCCCTTCTTCTAAGCTTCTAGTGCCTTCCCTCTAAGATCGCTTTCCATCTTCTTTGTAAGTTTCTTTATGGGTCAAGACAATTTTTTTTGACTGTTTAAAATCATCATCAGCTTTTACCACAGTTTCTCACATATAGCAAGCACTTAATATATGTCTGTGAAGGATAAATGAAGGAAAGACCACTTGAGAGATCATTTTGCCAAGTCAGTCTTCTTCCCCATTGCCAGTGTAGATAATGATGACTTTACTACCCCAATATACAGGCAGGGCCCCTCCCACTCAAGTGATAAACTTCTGTGGAGTCTCAGACTCAGCAGAACTCACTATTTTGTCCCTCAATTTCCCATAAGGCTATTTGGCAACAATTTGGCATATGATTCTCTTGCAGCAGCCTATATAGGGGGAAGGGGCAGGAGAAAAATACTTCTGGCACTGATACATTTGATTCATCTTCTCCCTTTGAATTTAAGTAGCTGTGACATTGTCTTAAGAAAAATAATAAAGTCTCCTTTATTCTGCTGCTGAGAAACTGGGTCCCCAATGAGTAAGTAGCTGAAGATGACTCCTAAAATAGGTAGATACCCCAAAAGACATTCTTGCAAGTTGCTGTGTGGCTCTGAGATCAGCCATCCAATATGCTCATCAACAAGCAGAATATTAACTTATCTGCTTCCCTTCCTGGTGTTGGGGAAAAGCTGAATAAATAGGGAAAGCAGGATGGGAATACAGTATTTGGGCTGGATTTGTTGCCAATGTGAATTGGGCAAGGTCTCATCTTTCTGTGTAACTAATGTACGCATAGACCTTAAAATCCACTCAATAAGAAACCTAGGAATGGCTAGAGGATGAGGGATGGGAGATCACCTCAAACTCCAGTGTAAATAGCTGAAACAGGGAAGCAGAAGCCTCCCCTTATTTCTTCAATATGATGCCCAGGTAACTGGAGCAAAGTTCAGATTTCTCTGGGATTGGCCATCAAATTCCCCATACTCACTTCCATAGCCTGTAAAAGACTCTGAGAGATGTCTTTTCCCATGCACCCCAAGGACCCCTTGCCTGGGCCTCTCTGCTTCCTTCTTTGTTTTGAAGGAAGCCAGTTAAAGCAAGGGAGGTTAAATGGCCCTGAGTAAAGTTATTCTCTTATTTTCTCTCTAGGATCATTTATTTCATAAATTTTTCTAGGGAGGGAGATTTTGGCTGAGATCCAGGCTACAAAGGGAGGTTTAAGGCTGTTTCTTCACAAGAACCTAAGGGTCCCTGTCTAAGAAGAGAACTGCCTCCATTGAGAAAGTAATTTAATGGTATTAGAAGACTATAGAAATAATAGCAATGTTATTTAACATTTAAATGACACTTACTATGTGAAAGGCACTGTGCTAAACTTAAAATGTTGGTCAGAATTTGAAAAGCAATTTATATGCAGTTGCATCAATGGATCTTTGACTTCTAAAAATGTAGATATTCCCTTCAAACATGCAGATCACCACCCATCCTGGGTGACTCTTATGTTGTCCCATGGGAGACCACCAAGTGAGCTTGTGCCCTTCCAAGCACCCAAAGGATAATTCTAAAAGAATTCAAATACATCCTTCCTTCCTGTGTTCTGAACAGACATCTTTTCTTCCCCCTCAGATGCTCCTCAAAGAATTGTTTCAATCTTGCCATTATCCCACACTGTCACAATGATTTTCTGTCTTTCAATGTTAAATGCTGCTTTGAAGAAATTGAATATTATATCTGCTCTTACTCTTCTGGGGAAACTGAGTGAGGAAACTAAAGGGGCTAACTAAATATGGTAGCTAGGTAGTTAGTGCATTGAGTAAAGAAATTGTCCTTGAGTCGGGAGAATCAGAGTTCAAATCTGGGCTCAGATACTTGACACTTACTGACTGCGTAACCTTGGAAGTCACTTAACCCCAATTGCCTTGCCTCCCCTCCTCCAAAAAAAGAAAGAAACATCTCTGATTTTTGATAATGCAATATATAATGAAGTGAACCACCATATTTGTGTGTGGGCATGAGAACACATATGGGAACAATTCAGCACAAAGACCTTCTATGCCTTATTTCTCAATGTTCTGGTATGATTTGGAAGGCACAGACTTGTCATGGAGTCTTAAATGTGTTTTGAGTCAGGTGCATTTTCAAAATAAGTTTTTTTTTTAATCCTTAGGAAGGGACCTTTAATACAACTTTCCTTCTCTTCTCTTGTTCACTTCTTTGTCCCCTTTGATGAGGATGGATGGAAATAACTGCTGTCTCACTCCCTTTCCCTTTTTGAAGCAGTGATTGCTGTCTGCCATTCAGCCCCCTGCCTTCACTCTGCCACAGATGGTCTCTAATTCCCTCTCCCTGGAGTAGCCATGAAAAGATGTAGATGGTATTTTTGGAGTCTGTGTCATTAGACTAAATCTACTCAGACCTCTAGTTAGTCATCTCAGGGGGTTGTTTGTTAATTTTTAAGAATTCCAAACTGCTAAACTTGGTCTATTTTGTAGCAGCCAAAACATACGTGCTTCCCTCTCATCCAATACTGTCTTTTCCATCATCCTTTCAGGCTGTAGGATGTCGACCATTGGCAGCATTGAAGGGTTCCAGTCTGTGGCACTGAAGCCAGATGGAGAGGATCAGCCCTCAGAAAGAGACAGTCTCTCAACTGAAGAGGGCAGTTCAACAGTGTCCAGCAGAATGGCAAGGCAGTCTAGTATGACTGAGTCAATTCTCTACCCAAATCCGTATACTCAGCCATATTGTACACGCAAGTACTTTGTTACTCGGGTAATGAATCCTTGTTCTTATTCCTTAAACCACGTTTTAGATTTCATGGAAGTGGGCAGAGGGCCTAGACTGGCACATATTAAAAAAAGAATATAATGTTATCTAAAGGTTTAAAAAACCTGGGTTAGCTGGTGACTGGATTTCAATATAAGTTGATATGATGCTCTACTTTGAATGAGAAGACCCTCAGAGGCCATTTTACCAAAACTTTTCATTGTATATTTGGAACTGAGGCCAAGAGAGCTAACGTGACTTGTTTAAAGACTTACACCTAAGTAGCTGAACTACCATTTAAACTTAGGCTCTGCAATTTTAAATTCATTGAATTCCTCATCTTTCCCAAACCTAATCCAATATGTTCTTCATTTTATTTATCCATTCATCCATTCATTCATTCCCTCAACCATTGATTATATTCCCTTATTTTAAATTTGCCAAGTGTCTACTATGAGCAGGGAGGTGTGCAAGACAGGACAGAAATAGAGACATAACAGAGAGGCTGCTTTCAAGCATTTGAAACTCCAAGTGTAGACAAGCAGGGCGATTATAATAGACAAAGCACAGGAGGATTATTCTGAGCAAAGACAAAGGGACCCTTTTAAATGAGGAGGAGGAAGAGGGAGAGTTGCATGGAGCAGATGACATCTAGGATGGACCTTGAAGGCTCTATGTGTAGTGACAAGTCCTACACTTGGAATACCAAGAGCCTGGTTTTAAACTGGGGGTGCTGAGGAGGGGAGTGGGGAAACAGGAATATAAGGGGTGACCAGAAATACAAAGATGGGGAAGGAGCATCAAGAGAATGATGGACTCATGACTAATTAGGCTAGAACGTGGTCTACATACAAAACTATAGGTGAATGAGTGGATGACATGCTAGATCTGTAGTCTCCTTCAAATCCTCTCCTAACCCTTCTTAGCTGAGAGAATCAGGTAAGACCTCATTTTCTCATACTGAAAACAAGGCTGATAATATCTGATAGGGTTGTAGTTTCCAATAAGATGAATTCTGCAAATCATTTTAAAAATCTTGGTCTTATCTTTGTGCATACATATATTTACCATGTGAACTCATGCGAACAAACATTGTGTGTGTGTGTGTATGTGTGTGTAGACAGGTTTGAACTGGTCCTGTGAGTTTATCATTCTAGGAAACTCCTAGTAATTAAACTTCCTCCATACAGATGAATCAACCGTCCAATAAATCCATCCATTAAGAAATATTTATTAAGCACCTACTATGTGCCAGGCACTGAATTGACCACTGGGAATACAAGTACAAAGAATGAAACCATCCATTCTTGCAATGTGCTTACATGCTAAAGGTACTTAATAGTCTTAGACACTTGTGGAAGAAATTAGGCAACTTCCTGAGGCAACATAAGATGGTAGCGATAGAATTTGACCCTATATCTTTCTGACTCTAAAGCTTGTGTCCTCTATTTTGTGCACTACACTGCATTCACACACACACACATACACAGAGTAATATTATGTATGTGTATACACATATATACACATATGAGTATATATGTAGGTATATAAATATATATACATATTTCTTTCCATGTATATGTATGTTTAGATGCATATTTGTATATATGTATATATCTGTATGATTGTATGTTTATGCATATATATGTATATGTGAATATGCATGTATTTGTGTGTGTGTATTGAGAAGTATATATATTTACATGTCTTTACTGATACATAATCCTTTGTGACCCCAGTTAGGGTTTCCTTGGCAAAAATACTGGAGTGGTTTGCCATTTCTTTCTCCAGCTCATTTTACAGATGAGGAAACTGATGCAAATAGTTTAAGTGATTTGTTCAAGGCCACATAGCTCATAAGTATCTGAGGTCAGATTTGAAGTCAGAAAGATGAGCCTTCCTGACTCCAGACCTGGAACTTTATCTAATGTACCATCTAGCTGCCCTTTCCATATAAACATCATGTACATGCACACACAAAACCCACAATACACATGCATGCACACGTGTACGTGCATAAATGTGCATGTGTGCATATACATGTGTATATGTGCAGGTATTACATGTATGCATGTATATATGTGTATTAATACATACATAAGCAATATGTAACAATATAATAGTTATTTATATATGCATATGAACATATACGTAGGTATATTTATATCTATAATGTGTGAATGTATGTATATGCTTATACCTAGATGTGTTACTGTGTATGTGTAAAAAACTTTAGAATTCTGAATTTCTCAACCCAAGAACTTGAAAATTCAAGTATAAAAGTAGACTGTCCTAGATTTTTCAGAAAGATTGTGTATTTAGTTTTGGACACTCTATTGAGTTTGATATGCTATTGGGGCATGGAAGTAGAACAATCCAATAAAAAGTTGGAAGGACAGGCCTGGGAAACTGATCAGGTATTGAGGGTCATCTATTTTTTTTTTTAGTCTTTTTTTTTTGTTGGTGTTGTTTATTAAATAAATTTATTTATTTAACTTTTTGCATTCATTTTCACAAAATTTTGGCTTCCAAATTTTCTCCCTGGGGGTCATCTATTGAGGGAATAGTTGGAATTCTAGAAAAGAATGTTTGCCAAGGGAGAGAGTTAAGAGAAAGAAGATAGGGCCAAATTCAGAAACCTGGTAGATACTCAAATTGAAAACTTGGAAACAGGATGAGCAGCCAATAAGGAGAACTGAATTCAAAAGTTCTGTATACACACACTCACAAATGTATGTGTGTGTATACATATATAGGCACATACACGCATATATATATACATATATACATATATAATACATATATATGTAAGTATGTATGTGTATTGTGTGGATTTATGTACAGGCATGCATACAGATATGTGTATGCATACATACAACTTCACACACTCTCTGTGTTGTGTGAAGACAATGTGATGTAGAAGATAAAGAAACAAGCCTTAGAATCAGGCAGACGTAGAGTTTAGTCCTATCTTTAATAAATCCTCTCTATGTTACCTGGAGAAGTCATCCCACTCAAGTCTCTAAGACTATTAGGTACCATATAAGATGGCTCAAGAGGAAGAAGGCCCCAGGAATAGACTGTCTCTAAAGCTGAAGAGATCAAAGCAGAAGGGGTGGTTTGACAATTTTGGCAAATGCTATGGTGAGGCTAAAGGATGTTGAAAGTGCAAAAGCAATAAGAAAACAAGCCAAAACCAAAACCAAAACCAAATTCGAGATATTTCTTCTGAGCCCAAGAAACTGAATCCCCATTGCCTAGCCAACCCTCTAGCCTTTCTCCCTCTGTGGTATCTTTATTTATGACCCATGTGGCATCCTCAAAGGTTAAATCACTCAGACAGGGGCAGAAACAAACATTTCAATCCATCTCAGCTTGGATTCTGTGGCAGCAGAAAGCAAGAAGGTCAATTTGTTTATTTTGATTTTGACATGTGCTCGGGGAAGAGTATTTCAAACAAGATGCCCAAGTACACATAATTGCCTGCACCAATATTGCAAGGAATAGTCATTGTGTCTGTGTAGGTGAATACAGATCGTCAACACCTCCTATTGTATAGGACCCTGTGCTGCACACCCACACACACTTATTTTGACAAAATGAATCATAGTATCTCAGAGCTGGGAGGGAACTCAGAGACATAGAGTTCAGACCATACCTCACCAAGTAGCCCCTCCACCATGCCCACCAAGAGACCTTTCAGTTTTTGTTTTTGTTTTATCCTACTTGATAATATCCAGCAAGGGGAAATGCACTGCTTCCTGAGGAAGCCCAGTCCCAGAGTGGGAGGACATGTTTGCCTCATATCCATCCTTTACTGCTGATTCTATCACCTGGGAGACGGGCAGAACTAATCTACTATTTCTTCCATACAACAGCTCTTCAGTTATTTAAAGACCTCCTTGATACCACCCACCTAAGTCCTTTCTTCTCTAGGTTAAGCAGTCTTTATTCTTTCAGCTAATTCTCATGTATCCTTAGTTCAGTATCCTTCATCATCTAACTTGGATTCCTCTTTACACTGTAGAACTCATCAAAGTCCTTTCTAAAATATGACCTCCAGAACAGAGAACAGCTGGGGATTATTCAGATCTGAGTACAGTGGAGCTATGCCTCTGAGGTTCTGGGAATCCTACTTCCCTCCCTGAAGCTGGAGATAGCATGAGCATCACTGGCTGTCATGGTCACACTGTTGACTCGTAGGGAGTTTGCTGTCACCTAAAGCTCCCAGCTCTTTTTCAATCAAGGGGTTGCCTAGACATACTATACTTAAAAGATGACTTACTTGAAGCCAAGGATATAACTCCATTGGAGAACTCTTCCTTCTAATTTTACCTAAAACCAAGAATGGCAAATTGTTGGAGCTGGTCATTCAACTAGCTCCAAATCCACTTAACTTTATGACTTTATAATTTCCAGTTATAGTACAAAGGACTTCAACAAACAGAGGCATGGACTGTTACTCTAAAGGAAATTCAATAAACAAAAACAACAAGTAATCTTTGTAGATCACTTTTTGCACAGTGATTTTCACTTAATTCCTTTCATGCTCACAATAACTCTGTAAGGTAATTATTAGTATTAGACCAATTTTACAGATGAGGATACTGAGACTGAAAGTGCAAGCATGACTTGCTTAGTGCCAGACCGTCTGTAGGTGTTTGTATCAGGATTATGAACTCAGGTGTTTCTGGCTCCCAGTCCAATATTCAGTCTCCTGCACTATCTACCTTCCTTACTTCAAATTCAAGAAAGTTGCTTTCTGATCTTAATATTTCTGGACCTTACTTTTATTCTTTGTTAAAAACAAACAAACAAAAGATCAAAAGAGCAGTAATTGACTAGATAAACTCTAATCACCCTGTCCCAAAATTAAATCTATTATTCTATTATCAATTCTATTATTAAATCTATTATTATTCTATTATTCTATGCCTTTTGCTAACCACATGACTTTGGGTTGGTCCCTTCTCTCTCTCTGGACATCAGTTTTCTTATGTGTGAAATGGAGAATTGGACTAGATGCCCTCCCAGTTCTAAGATTCTAGGATGCTCATCTGCGTAGAACATTCCAGTCCCACCTCCAATCTCCTTAAAGTAAAATATCTCTATTTTCCTGGTGAGTCAGGGCATTTCCGAGTATCTCCTATTAGGGTAAAGAGCTAGACCAATGAATCCAAAGCCTAGGCATAGTGCAGAACATAAAAATATGAGTAGAATATAGATTCTTCTTCAAAGTAAAATAAAGTAAAAACATTTTATAATCAATGTATAATGTTATAACCAGGCAAAAAAATCTCTGTAAGAGATTACAAAAGCAGTAGTTCTAGGATGTGCAGAGTGAGGAGAAACACAACTACATGGAACTCTTTGATAAGAGCAGGAAGCTCTTGAGAATCCTAATCTGTGATGGGATGGAATGTATAGACACTCCTAATCAGCTAGAAATTTGGGGTAATAGGATCATACATTAAGAAGCCATTAACCCCAGCCCTTCTCATTTTACAAGTGAAGAAACTGAGGCAGAGCAAAGTTAAGTGGTCACACAGATAATAAAGACTTAAGTCAGGATTTGAATCCAGGTCTTCCTTCCTGACTCCAAGTCAAGTACCTTATTTCCTACACCAGGTCAGGGAGGAACTGGGCACAATGGATACCTCATAAAAGAGAATATTCTAGAATGGCAATCTGATTAACCATTTGCCTAAAACTTAGCTCATATCAAAAAGTTGATCTTCCCTTATACCACGTAAAAGTACTGAAGATTATTTAGACTCTTAAAGAGGAGTAGCCTTTTTTAAAGGTCTCAGGATAATTACTCACAGTCAATTTTGGTAATCTGGAAGTAAGAAGGGAAGGGGGGTGTGCTAGTGTTGAACTTGTCAGAATGTTAGAAGCCATTAGGATTATTTTCTTCTACTCTCCTTTCCTCTACCCTTTTACATTTTCCTTCTCTTTGATTTGTAGAAAGATGAAAAGATACCCGGAAACTCACCAAGAACTGGGAAAGTAGCAATAATGGATGTGTAGAATCTATATCCATTTGAGAGTAGTGCCTGGCTTGCTCTGCATATTCTTCCCTCTTTTGAAAAGGATCAGGTTGGGGACTAAAAGTCCCCTACTTCTATTTAAACAATAAAGAGCTGCAAGTGAGCAGTGTCTTCATCAGTCTTGGGCCCACATGAAATAAAACCCAAGTGGGTACCAGAAAACAAAGGCACGGAAGGGGCGTATGAGTCAGTGAACAAATATTTAACAAGACGGCAGCCCAAGGTAAATCAAGGATATTTCTGAAGATATAAGATTGGCCACCAAGTCAGATACTTGTTGATCCATTTGCTTCAGCCTGACTCATTGAACTTTTTATTTCCACTTTAATGTTGAGAAGTGAAGCTGCTGACTGGCCTCGATCATGGGTCTTTGTTTTGTTTTGAAAAACTTGGTTGGTCTGTAACTCACTAGAAAGAGTACATGATTCAGATGGATAGACTAAACAGAAAGGTTTTAGATGGTGAGGTAAGAACTATAGATCAGGACAGGTCTTGTTCTCTCAACACAACCAAATATTGCCTTTCAAATGACAAAGAAGTCAACTCATGAGGTTGCCGGGAACACTTAGATAATGGTATTCATAGCCAAGAGAGGTCATCATGAAAAAGCTACAATGAGACATTCAAGGCTGAGATGAGATCATATTGGCAAACTTTGGACACCACTAAGCACTGATTGTGTGACAGGCCACTTGGCCAAAATTACAGTTAATGGATGAGAGGACAAACTAACAAGGGCATCTCATATATGCCACAAATCTGTTTGGACAGCTCTTTCTCACTGTTTTAGCTCATTTGCTACTAAAGCTTAAATACAGCTAATGTAGGCCTCATGTCTTTTTTGAACAAAAGTACCACTCAAGGCTAACAACTCAAGGTATATTATGATAATTGCTTTTCTTGTGGAGACTGATATTCCAAAGCAACGTCTTATGAAAGGAACAATACTTGAGCCACATGGGGAAAGATATTTTTAAACTCCCTGTAGGACTCTATTCGTAAGATACCTTATCAGAAAATTGAAAGAGATTGGGGATGGAGAATTATCTCTAAATTTATACTTAAGAATGTAAATTACATACAAACTAATGGGACTAAAACTATTTGATCTTTTAATATTTAATTAACGGTTCCCCATGGCCTTTTTATAGCTTGTATGCCATTGTGAATTGGGAGAGTTTAATAAGCAGGTTTGGGGCTCCCCATTGTGTTGTGAGATAGCTCTGCCGCCATGACACTGACTTGGCTGGAGCACTTCCCCCCTTTATCTCTCCTCTTCTTTCTCTGAGCCCCCCTACTTGTAACTGTCTACATAGGTATCTCCTTGGTCTAAACCTCTAACAATCGACAGGGTAGGTGGCTCTCTCCTCCCCCTCCACCCTATATGATATGATAACATGATGATGGCTGTTGATCCTTCTGAGGACAGATACTCAGCAGGGTCAACAAGGCTCCTGCCTGAAAAAGAAACGATCCGCCCCCTCTTACCCTCTCCCCAGGAAAAAAAAGTTGTAATAGAGTTTTCTCATCATAACTTATTTTCATGAGATCTCGTTGACTCATATTACGGTCGTTCTTAAAGGCTGTTGTTGTTCTTTCAAAGATAATGGCTATTAAAAGGTCTTATTATTTATGGACTCATAGGGAGATTTCCATTCTGGGGCACACGAACATTTCCCCATTGAATCTGCAATCCATATCTCTTACTAAGATTGGAAGCTGAGAGTCAACAGGGGGACTCCTGCCTCCTCTGATGGCTGAGTGAAGAAGTTTTGGAAACCTGAGCATTCCACTAGCATAAGGGAGTCTGTGTCCATTTCTCATTGATTTCCAATGTCAAGTCCATGATGTTTTCCTTTCTTCACTCCTATCTCCGTTGTTATCTGTCTTGATGTAGTGGCTCTTCGTTACACAATCTGCTATACTAGTCGAGGAAGAAACATTATTAAGGCAGGGGATGAGGTGGACATGATGCTCATGTTGAGCCAGCAAGTCAGATAGGCAAGCCTGGACAACTCCAGAGATTAACAGGAACTTGCAGGCTCATTATATGGATGTATGTGTATGAAGGAAAGACATAAGGACCATCTGGGAATACAGCTACATACTTTCATTAATTCTTCCACCCTGGAAGACCCAGACTTGCACACCCCTAGTCTTGTATAGACTTTCCAATCAGACTTCTGATGATGTTCTGAACTGATCTCACTCAGCCTTTGAAACAACTGTGGTTTTGAGGGATACAAAATCTGTTTCCCTTCCTGGAGGGCTGCAATTCACTAGATTCCTCAGGTCAAGATGATGTCAGTCTCTCCCTTATCTTTCAAGGATCAAGACATATGTCAGCCCCTTGCCAATTTTAATCAATGAGACAATAAATCTGTGTAAATGAGATAGCTTAGCACAGGAAAAAGACATGGCCTTGGATTTATGGAGATCTCCATTCAAAGCACCCAGCTTGAGCAAGGTCTGAAACCTCTCTCAGTCTGAGGTGACGCTGTAGGGGCTACTAGCCAAGCCAGATATCCCTGTGACCTACTTAGCTGATGGGAACAGGTGATAGCTGGACAGAATCATCACATTCCACAAAGCAAGTGCTTCTTAAGCCCATGTGTGTCTCCTAAAGCAGTCTGGAGAAGCAGAGTTGGAATAATTTGGGCAGATAGATGGCAGAGTGGATAGATCACTAGACCTGAAATCAAGAAAACCTAAGTTTGAATTGAATCTCAGATACTTACCAGCCGTATGAACTTGGAAAAGTCACTTGTTTGCCTCAGTTTCTTCAACTGTAAGGTGAGGATAATGATATCACTGACCTCCTTGGATTTTGTGGAGGATCAAGTGAGATCTTTACAGACTGTTTAGTATAGTTACTGGCACATAGTTCATGCAACAAAAATGCTAGCTAGTTTCAATATTAAATACAGTTCTCTTTCTCTGTCTCTATTCCTCTCTCCTGACTTCCCTACTTCCCTCCTTCTCTCTCTTCAGTCCACATATATTTATACATAAAAAATACACACACACACATACACATATTTACATGTATATTTGTATGTACCTATACATATGTAAAAAATCTTCCTTTTGGTCCTAATTGATGGATATGACACAATGCTAAAAAAGCATGTCTCCTGATTCTCATTTAACTACCCTAATGGTCAATTTAATAAAAAACATGCCCCAAAAGGTGTTTTCATTGAGGAAACACTTTAGTACATTCTATTTCATAAAATATTCCATGGCTTTCTAGGAGTTGGTAGCAGGTTCTATCCGAATCCTAGCTAACAGTTCTGTTTCTGTTTGTAAGAGGAGAGATACAGCCTGGGGGTTGGGTTTTTATTTTATTTTATTTTATTTTTGTAACTGTCCTGACCTTGCTACAAATAGTGAATTGCATGAGAACATGGTGGTGCCTCTCTGGGGTTGATCAATTTACTCCAGCTGCAGTGACAGTCCAGTGGGCATTATGAGTCTGGGGGCTTGGTCAGAGCTTAAATCAGAAGCAGGAAAGGGGGAAGAAATCCATGGTGCAAGAAATGACCCAGAAGTAAGTGGTCAAGGCAGCTTCTAATAGGAGAGAGCACTCTCAGGCACGGTTGAGGGGAGTCAGAGTTAGAAGGTATTTCAAAAGCGTTAGATTTGTCCTTGGCAGAAAATGAGCCAGAGATTTGGCAATCAAATAAAAACTAGGTCATCAAAAATCTTGGGCAGTAGTCAGGAACCCCAAGAGACAGAGGAACTCGAGAGCAAAGACCAAAGGAACAAATCTCACCAGAAGTAATTAACTGAAGGGACATCTAAGCTAGGGAAGAGAAGATGTGGGCCATGTGTTTTAAGGGAAGAGATAAACAACTGGCTTAAAGTGTTTGAATGTATTCCTTACAGAGACATTCTCATTGTTCTGCTTGGCTGAAGAGGGCAAAATTATGTCTGGAGAGGCAAAATTACTATCAATTTCCGTTAAGAAATCATTCTAGTGATTTAAATGGACTTTGAATGGAATGGATTGTTAGAAGATAGTGAGCTCCCCATAACTAGGCATTATTCAAAGCAGACCTTGATGACTGAGGCAAAGGTTTTTGCATGCCTTTGTTAGGACCAGTGTCAGTCACCAAGCTGATCATCAAGATGTGACCTGGAGGAGGAATAAAGGCTAAAGAGATAGGCAGTGGTTGATGAGAATGCAATCAGACTCTGGTGATGCCTGAAGAAGGACATGTGTCTAAGTGTGCAGGGATTTATTTTAGGAACTTCGTTGTGATTTTTGTTGGATCAGTACTAGCAAGTTGTCAGAGGTGAATAAGTTAAGCAGCTTACCCAGGGTCACATCACTGAAAGGGGCAGTGTGAAACTGTCTTTCCTAGACTCCACTCCAAACTCATCAGTTTGTATGTAATGGTCTATTGACTCTTCATATCTAGCATGACTTCTCTCCTCTACCTTCTCTATTCTTCTTTTCCCTCCTCCTCCTTCTTCTTTTTCTTTCCCTTTCTCTGTATGTCTGCCTGTACTTCTCTACTTCTCTCTTTATCTGCCTCTTCATGTCTCTTCTTGTTTCTTTCTGTATGTGTCTGATTATCTCTGTCTCTCTGTGTATCTAACTCTGCCTTCATTTTCCTGTGTATCTATATCTCCATCTCTATCCCAGTCTCTTTGTCTCTTTCCTCCTCTATCTTTAGCTCTCTTCTCATACTATGCAATAGCTGATATTTATAAGCCAAAAATAAGTCAGTTCAATTAAACAAACTCCTAGTAATCACCTTCTTTATTATTAGCCACTATGTTAGGTGCTAAGGATGCAAAGATAAAACTTCCCCTGTTCCCAAGAACCTTTTATACTAACATGTATACAGCTCATCTAATTAAATAGAAGAGAATTTGAGGAATGAGAGAGAACTTGTTCCTGGAGGGTGCAAAGGGATGAATCAAGTAGGACTTTGTTAAGAGGGAGCACTTGAACTGAATCTTGAGGGAAGAGAATCATTCACTTCAGTGATGAGGAGGAAAGCCATAGGAAATGAATGTGAGGTCAAAGAGACTCAAGAACCATATCAGTTTCTGGTGAGATTTACATATTTGGTTTAGCAGGAACTTAGAGAGTTTGAAGGAAAGTCATGTGACACAAAAGCAGAAAATAGGAAACAGATTGCAGAAGGGCCTTAGTGTCAAGCTAAGGCATTTATATTTATATGACTTAATAGGGGAGGGGCTGCAGAGGCCACTGCAGGTTTGGGAATGAGATGGGGGTGGGACATGTCTTAGAAAGACACAGCTCACTCTCTCTTAGGAAACCTTTTCTTGGTAGGCATGTGCAGAGTGATGGGAGAGAAGAGGCACTCCAGGAGGGACTCTCATGAAGAGGTTATTGAAATAGAAGCAGGGTGGTGATTGGGTGTTGGGAGAGAAAAGGGAAGATTTGATATCTATCATCAATGTAGATCTCAAAGAGACTTCAGATGTAATCAGTCCGACCCTCTTATTTTTACAGATAAGGAAACAGAGATTCATGGAAGTTAAATGAATTATCCAAGGTCACACAGGTGATTAGCATTAGGCTGGAGATTTGAGCACAGATTGCTTACTTCTGAGGCCAGGGAGCTGTCCAATGTACTACACCATCTCCCACCGTCAGGGGTAGATTTGACAGGATTTGACAAAATATTGGACTAGAAAATGACTGTGAAAAAAATCAGAGGGACTTTGTAATCAAAAGTTAGTGAACACCTGAACAGGAATAGATTGACCATAACAATGAAAAGCTACTGATATTTTATAGAGAAAAGTACCTGGCTCAGTACAGATTTATGAAAGGTAACCTTTACAATGACCAATAACAACAAAAATTTGATAAAATAGAGTAGGTTAGAAAATATTTTTAAATCATAGCAATAATAGCCTGCAAACTTAAAAATGTGTTAAATTAAACCAATTGCTTCATATACACTTTCTCCTGTGAATCCGACAACACCTCAATTGTTTCAAAGCTCAAGGATTTCCTGTAGGCTTGAACACCACTAATTTCTAAGAGACATAGTATGATGTCATGTGTACATACTGCCCAAGAAAAGACTAGTATTCAGAGGTATATGCAGGCACCCACTGTCCTGGTTCCATATTGTCTGAACTTTTCTCCTTTCAGCCAGGGGCGATTGAGACGGCCAGAGAAGACTTAAATAACCATGTGGCAGAGACGATGGATGAAGTCATTCAAGGTTTCTGGCTCTTGACAGAGTGAGTAGCTTCTTCATGCTCCTTGGGCAGTTGGGGTTTTCATAATTGGACTATACTAAAAGTATAGTTATACTTGAAAGGGAAAGAGGAAGAGGCCCTTTCTAGCCAATATTACCCAGAATAAAGCATTTAATTAGAGGTCAGAAGGTCACTGGGGCTGTGTGACAGATGGTCAGCTAAATCAGATCCTTTAGTGAAACATCACCTAACCCTTTGGATTGACTGCCTAAGAAATACTTGCAATACAACCGCCTTTCCCAATGAGTGAATAGATAGCTGATGGCCTTAAAGTCCTGGTAGTCACTGTATTGCCCAGGTTTGGAGTTCCTGTGTAAATCACTTAAATCAAGGATGGCCTAAGGTGGAGATCCTCCAGGTGTGCTTTGCTGCTCCCCTTACTCAACATTCCACCCTCTCCCTTCTTCCTCCACCACCTCATTCTCCTTCCCCTCCCACCTTTACCATCCCACTTCCAGGACATCCCCCTTTGTTGTTATCTCCTCATATTGTCAATCATCATATATAGTCTTAGTTTTCATGCCATAACTGGAAACTCTAAGTGGATAGGGGCATGCATGATTTTATCTTTGCACACCCATAGCCCCAAACAGGTCATGGCACCTAATTGGCTGGATGTTGTCTTTAGTCTTTGAAGAGGACTAAAATGACATCACCATGACAAAGTGAAGGTTTTGTGTGTCCAACTGTGGTTGATCGGATCAATACAAGCTTGGAATGTTCTACCACATGTTGGGCACAGATATTCCATATGGATATTTGGGGTGGATATCCCAAATTTGCTCATCCTGTGTTTACCTTGTGCTGTCTCAATTCTGCATTGCTCAAAGAGCACAGCACCCTTTCTGATGTGGGCATGCCATGATGAGTGGTCCTGTGCCAGTGTCTCCCATGTTGCATAGTCAGATCCAAAGTTCTTGAGAGAGACTTTTAGAGTGTCCTTTTATCATTTTTTGGCTACCATGTGATTGCCTGCCCGATGCGAGTTCTCCATAAAATAGTCTTTTTGGCAAGCATACATTTTGCATTGGAACAATGTGGCCAGCCCATTTGAGTTGCACTCTCTGAAGCACAGTTTGAATATTTGGCATTCAGCTTGAGTAAGGACTTCAGTGTCTGTTACCTTATCCTTCCAGGTAATTCTCAGAATATATAGACTCCAAAATTTACTGCTGCCTTCTTGTGTGACTTTTAACAAGGAAAATGGTAATAAGTATTTATTATGCATTTGCTGTGATCCAGGCACTTTGCTAACAATAAATTAATAAACCTTTATTAAGTGACTGCCATACACCAAGCACTATACTCAGTACTAAAGATATAAAAAGAGCTAAAAAGAGTTCTGGGCCTCAATGACTTTACAACGAAATTGTGGAGTCCAGATCCAAACAAACAAATACAAAGAAAGCTGATTGTGTATGTGTATACACATATATATATGTATAAATATTTGTGTATGTATGTATGTATACACATATAAGGCAGACAGACCCACCCACAGGTTTTTCTAACAGTTCAGGTGTGATGTGATGAGGGCCTACACCAGGGTGGAGGGAGTATCCAAGGAAAGGAGGAGATGCATTCACTAGATGCCACAAGAGTGAATTTAACACGTCTTGGAAGCAGATTGGATATGATGTTGTGGGGCATAATGAGGAATCCATAATGACTCCTAGGTTTTGAACTTCAGGGACTGAGGATGGTAGAAGAGGAGGAGTGTTCAGGAGGAAAGATGTCAAGTTCAGTTTTGGACATATGGAGTTTCAGATATCTACTGTACATCCAGTTCAAGATGTCTGAACGGCAGTTAGAGATATGAATTTGGAGGTCAGCAGAAAGTTTGAAGGAGGGTAGGTAAGTTTGAAAATCATCAGCTTGTAGATGGTAATTAAATCCATGGGAGCTGATGAGATTGTCAAGTGAAGTAGCATAGAAACAGAAGAAAAGAGGGCAGGCCCAAACCATGAGGCATGGCTATATTTACAGGGGAGATCTAGGAAATATAAATACAAGTAAAAAAAACCACCTCTGCCTGCAAGAAGCTCACATTCCAACAAAGTGGAGATGAGTAAAGGCATTTAGCATGGGTGTGATTTTGAAGTCCCAGGAAGGAACTGGAAGGCAGTCTGTCTCGGGACCCTAAATAAAATAGATGCCCCAGGAGGAAATCACAAGTGGGAGAAGACTGGTAGGACTTGCAAAGGGATATTCCAGGATGTGTGGGCTACGGTAGGTCCCATGACACAGGGTAAAGAGGCCCCATGCAGAGAAGGAAATTCTGACATGAACCCACAATAATGTGAGCATGAGTCCAAAGTTCAAGAAAGTCAGAAGCAGACTCAGGAGGGAAGTGAAGAGATACATCATATCCCTATTTTGGACATCATTTTCAACATCTTTAAAATGATAGGTATGGACCCAATGATTTCTGAGGTCTCTTCCAAGTATACATCTTATGGGAAAGTTGGCGCTGCTTCTGTAATAAGAAACTCCTGAGATGAGGGCAACTGTGATGTTCACCCTTTTCCATGAGATGGGCCTTGCAGGGAATGATCACCTACTTAGAGGAAGCTGGATTATAAAGAGAGGGGTCAGATGGAATTAGGGTTAGCAATGGAATTGGGGTCAATTAGAGTCAGTGCTTTTGCACTAAAATATTTGTAACACACTTTGGAACTTCAATCATGAAATGACATTTGTTTAAAATAAATTCTATGTATTTGATTTCCCCCTATCTTTTCTAATGAGGGGTATAGATACATGTACACATATATATGTGTGTGTATATATATATATATATATATATATATATATATATATATATGCATATGTATAAATGTATAGAGAAAGAGAGAGAGAGAGAGAGAGAGAGAGAGAGAGAGAGGAAAGTAGATAATGAGATTTTTTTGACTGGCTTTATTTTAAAAGACATTAGAAAAAATTGCTCTTTGAGGAGAGTCAATATGTAGAGAGAATTAAAGTCCTGACCTCAGAATTCAGAAGATGTTGTTTCGACTCTCCTCTTGGACTCTATCTAACTAAACACAATGAATTCTCTTGAGTCTCTTTTCTCCTCTGTAAATGAAGGTAAGAGTTCCTCCACCATGAGGCTATATGACGGGACAAAATGAGCTGATATTCCTCATTCATACTGTAAACTTTGAAGCTTCAGTGAAATGCCAAGTCACTTTTCATGGAATACCCACCTGGCTGTTTATTTGCAGGGAAGGGTGTGTGGATGTGGCTGTGAAAACTCCTGTGCAGCTGCTCTTAATTTTGTTTTCTTTATAAATAAAAACAATTATTCCTCTAAATTTAGCATATCCCCCATTATTTGAGTTTCATGTTGTATAAAACTTTTATTTGTTTTTTTTCTTTTTAGTAGAGATATTTTAAAGAGTTTTTACTAAGAAAGACAAGTAGATGTATCTGAGGTGAAATCAGTAATGGAATCTCCAGGCTGGTATTGTCCTGAAAAGCAGGAACCTGGTTACTTGACTCACTTCTGCTACCCACTAGTTGTAGACCTTGGCAGGTCACCTACTTTTTCTGGGAATTTCCTTCTTACGTGTTAAATAAGTAGGTAAATGATCTTTCCATCTTTCATCTCTAAAACAAATCAGACTCATACCATCTCTGGGTTGGAAATGACCTCAGTCTCCCAAAATGGGCATCCAGCCTCTGCTAAAGGGCCCCCTCCACTGAAGGAGAATTGATCACTTCCAAAGCATTCCATGGACAATTAGGTGGTGTCATATTGTGTAGAGTGCCAGACCGGAAGTCTGCAAGATTCTTACGCTTGAGTTCAAATCTAGCCTCCTATGCTTGCTAGCTGTACTACCCAGGGCAAGTCACTTTACCCTCTTTCCCTCAGTTTCCTCATCCATAAAACAAGCTGGAGAAAGAAATGGCAAATCACTCCAGTATTTCTGCAGAGAAAACCCCAAACGGGGTCATGAAGAGTCAGACACAACTGAAACAACTCAATAGCAAAGGTTTTCCATTGTCAGATTGGAAAAGTAGACTTTTTATTGTAAGCTACTGTCCATTTAAAATGCTGCTTATTCTTCCTGAATGGTGACTTGATGGGGGTGGGGCGATGATTTAGTGCTTCCAGAGAGATGGGAGTTTACTAAGTACTCAGGATACAGTGCAAGGAAAAGGAAGTGTGCTTCCTGTCCTCAAGAAGCTTATGCTCCAAAGGGGGGCGAGATACAGAAAAGGCAGCTAAAAGGTGGCTGGTTAGCAAAGCTGGGAGCTTCTGGAGATGTCTAGGATGTCAAAAACAAAGCCAGGAGAGGAAGAGAGAATAGAAACCAAAGGAGACCACAGCCCCCCTCCCTCTCCTTGCCTGCAGCATTGAAACCTCCCCTCTAGAATCCTGCTCTCCAGGACTCACTCCCTGGGACTATCATTTTAGGAAGGGCCCCAGGCTGTTCCTTGCAATTCTGGCCTCCACTGGCTTTGGACTTCACTCTAGTCTCCTCTCCGTGCACATGGCCTTTCCTGTCCCCTGTTCTTCCTGCTTTCTAGTACCTTTGTAAGCTATGACTTTCTCATTAGAATATCAACTTTTGAGGGCAGGGGATGTCTTACTTGGTTTTATTTGCATTCCTAACTTTATCTATCCATATAAAAGGTCTGCATGAAGCCATTCAGGTTGTGGAGGAGGGCTGTTCTGAGAAATGGAGGATATCTAGGGCTGAAGGTCATTGTGGTCCTCCAGCTATTTTAATGTACATGTTTTAAAATGTTGAATGGTAAAACTGAAAAAAAAGAAATAATCTCTATAGAGAATGTACGATAATAAAATAAGGAATATTGATTGCATAGGAGAATTTGGTCGTAAGTGAAAAGTGAATCCCTGTGTGCCAAGTCTGGGGCCAGGGGCAGCCAGAAAAGAACTGACAAACTGTGGCATATGACATAAGGGGAAAGAGCACACCCACTCCCCCTCTAAAATACCTGATGAACAAAGAACAGAAATTTTGTTGTGGTTGTTTTATTTTATTTTGTGTTTTGTTTTGTTTTCCTTTCATGGGGATAAAGCAGCAGAAAGTGCCCGTGGTCTTTCTTCTAGTGGCTAATAGAACCCAAAATTCTCTGTGTCCTATGTAGGGCAAAGGATGACCTGGAGGGCCTGCCTATTCTGGTTTTTTCTATCTCCCCTTCTCCTTGATCTCACCAAACAATTTTTCTTTCTTTCTTTCTTTCTTTCTTTCTTTCTTTCTTTCTTTCTTTCTTTCTTTCTTTCTTTCTTTCTTTCTTTCTCCTCCTTCCTTCCTTTTTTCTTCTTCTCCTCTCTCTATCTCTCTCTCTCTCTTCTGTTTCAGATTTAATGTGTTAGGAATCATTAAATTCATATGACTGCATGTCAAGGTAGGTCTAATTGAGCCCATGTAAGATAATCCAGTGCCATTTTTCTTTCAAAAGTAATTGTGCCTCGTATCTTTAGCCGAAGTATTGCTAAAGATTCTATTTTCATTATATAAGCAGCTTTTTAATTCTCTTGTATAATTGTACTAAACTATAAATTTCTCTTTTCAAGGCAATATGGTTTACTGGGAAGTATATTGACTTTGTATTCAGAGAACCTGGCTTTGAATCTCAATTCTCCTATTCATTTCTTGTATTGAATCTTAGAAGGTTGCTAAATTTTCCTTGACGTCAGCTTCTTCCATAAAATAGGAGAGGTCAACCACATGTCCTCTAAAGTCCTTGCCCTTTTAAATCCATCTCTCCCTTCTCTTTCTCTTCCTGTCTCTGTCTTGCACCCTGTTTCTGTCTCTCTCTTTCTTAAATCTCTCAAATTTATTTTTTAAGTTTTTAAATTTATTTTAAACTTAAATATAAAATAAGAGAAGGAGAAAAATTGCCAGGTACATAGAACATAAGAGAGGCTTCAATATAAAGCAATGAATTTTAATTTCAAGAAATCCTATATAATAAATTCTTTGCCTCCTTGTAGGTTTCCTTTTGTTCTCTGCTGTGCATTTTTTACTTTAACCCCCCACTCCAAGAAGGCTATAATTAATTGCAGTTACAAACACAAATACATACATATTATATATAAATAGATAATCTATAAACATGTACATTTATACACATACACACTCATACACATATATGTAAGACTGTATTATGTTTATTTCCTGCTATTATCTGTTTCTTCGAAGGCAGATGTCATCTTCTGTCATAAGTCCAAGTATTTCCATATTTTTCTAAATCCATTGGCTCATCCTTTCCTACAGCACAACAATATAACAACTCAATCCTATTCTTCCTGAGAGATTTTCCATGAAAGTATTTTCTCCTAACTTTCCACATTCCTTGTATTCTTGGCTATATAGGTATTTCTAAAAAAATAATTTAAAGTAATCAAAATATCCATTTTCCACTTTAACAATGATCTTCCCTTATAATATGGTTTAACTTCTGATACCATGGGCTATGCTTTCTTTACATCTTTTATTCACTGGTTTTTTGAAGTTCCTTTTGTTCTTCTAAATGAACTTTATTAATTTTTCTAATTCAGTAAGTTTTTTTTTTTAGTAATTTGATTGGAATGGCATTACATAAATAGACTAGTTAGGTAAAAATTGTCATTTTAAAAATTACACTGGCTTTGCCTACCCACAAACAATAAATATTACTCCAGTTATTTATATCTAACTTTATTTGTATAAAAAGTGTTTTTAGTTCTTCATAAAGTTCCTGTACTGTTTTTTGGCAGGTATGCTCTCAGATATTTAATGTTGTCTGGTTATTTTAAATGGTCTAAAACAAAAGTGAATAATAAGGCTTACTTACACATAGTATAGTTTCCTTATTATTCTTTTTTGATTAGATCTTTTTTAGCTTTAAATTTGTCTGAAATCATGACTACTAACCCTTTTTATGTAGATTTCTATTCCTGACCTTTATTTTATATTCGCATATATCTCTTCATTTTTATAGCATTTCCTGAAAATAACATATTGCTGAACTCTCTCTCTCTACCTCTGCTTCTCTCTGTCACTTTGTCTCACTGTCTGTCTTTCTGTCTTCCCATTTCACATTCTCTTCTCCTCCCACTTGAAAAAAAAATTACTGTTTGTAGTAGTTCAGCCTTCCATTCCTCTAAAGGCCAATACCAAAGATGATCTCCAGACCGCTGGCCCCTAACAGACATTAGGGGTGTGGATGTTGCATTCTCATTGATATTACTCATGCTTATGGCTGTGGGAAGCTGGTTTAAATGCCTCCTTTTTCCTTAGTCCAGGGAAAGGTGGAGCAGTGAAGTTTGGTTTCCGATGTGTGCAGCTAACAGGCTCCATTCCTCTGCCACCAGCCCGGTGTTCACAAAAATTACAGTTGTCATCGTCATCATCATCCTCACCACTATTAGCGTCTCCCTTAGCTGCAGTCCCACTCCGATGATTCACTGTGTTTTCAGGGTGGGGAGAAAATTGGGAAGAGTTGTCAAGAAAATCTCCATTGGGGTGAATATTCTGGAAAATACTGTACATGTTACAGTATTTGTAACTAGAGGTCCAATGCTGGAGTGTGGTTGCCTGCTGATCAGTCTAGTTGGATGTATGAATCCTTACCACCAGAAGTTTGCGCACCAAAAACTACCTGGGGCGGGGGATGGTGTCACATATAGCTCACAATATCATCTAGTAAGTCATGACATTTAACAAAGTTCGGAATCATGCCATCATATAAAGTCCTAATTAGTTTAATCCATGGCTAGTCTTAATAGTCTGACCAGTTAATTGCAGGGACCAGATTTCCAATTGCTATTCATGGATACATATAATGCCTTGGATGTATTTAGGGTTAGAATCAGAGTGCATTTAGGTTAATCCTAAAATGCGTTCTATCCCCAAGGGTCCCACTTTTGCAGGACCACAAAGATAAAACATTAGGAAATGATCTAGAGATAGACATGAGTACAAATAAATGGACATTTGAGGATAGAATTTTAGATACTATAAGAAAGAAACCCTTCTAGGCACAAAGTCTTGCCCCTGCATTGTTACTGTGGAGTTACACAAAGTTCTCACTCAGAAATAGCCTTTCCTAGAAATCCTTCATAATCAGTTCACAAATGTTGAACAAGCCCCCTCCTCTAGTTGATAAGTCCCTAACTGGGACTATAGGGATACATCTGGGTTATTTGCTATACTGTTTTGGGTTGTTCCCATACTGTGCCTTTGCTTCTCAAGTCATTCAGGCAATGTGATTTAGGTTCGGATGACTGTAGCCTATCAGTAGCTTGCTTCATCTAAGAAATGGAAGGATGACCTCACAGGACTATAGTGAAGAAAGCACTTTAAAAAGTTAAATTGAATGAAGAAATGAATTTAATGTTATTGGAGTTCTTCATAAACATGAGATGTTGTTTAATGTGGAAATATGACACAAATATCAGCGGGCATTATTGTTGGCTGGGAAAACATTTATCTTGCCCAGATAATGACTTCAGATAAATTCCCAGGTTTGGCCTTTTGTAGGAAGAGAAGAGCCATTTTAAGAATCAGTGCTTGGAAGTCGTTATAGCACCATTTTCAGTTTGAAAAGTCACACCCTCCCAGACTGTCTCAGAAAGGTCCCTCCCGTTACTTGTTCTGCCCTCCATTTCTCTGAGCCCCAAGTCCAATGACGTCTTCTTGTTCTCCTTGGGTGAGAACATTCAGGCTTAACAGTGCCTCCGATCCATCATGATATTAATGACCTGTGGCAGGCAGAACTCTAGTGACTGCAAAACCATTTCTGTTGCCAGAATCCATTTGTCCTGGGTGGGTATTGGAGAGAAATGCTTAATTAAATGGATTGCTTTCCCTATAAATTCCCAGTGCAAAACCTTGTCTAGAGAGCTAATGGTCCCTGAGTGACCTGCATTCGAGGACAATGAGGGCATTTTGTGATGGCTGTTCCAGAATGCTTTGGTGTATATTTATTTCCCAAAGATGGTAGTCCATTTGGGACATGTCCCAAGAGATGTAAAAAGGGCAGAAACATAGAGGAGATACAATGATCATAGTGGGAAAGGTTCTGCAACAGATCATAAAACAATGAGACTTGATTTGGATTGAATAGAAGGAACCAGTGAGGACAGAGTTAAGAATGGCCCTGGCAGAAATTCCAGAAGTCATGCAATCAAGCTGTTGTAGGTAGGGCTCAGCAAATGTCTGATGCCTCCCCTCTGAAATTGCCTCTGATTTGGCCTGTACATAATGTGTTTACCTATAGTTATTTACATGTCTCAACCATAGATTGTAAACTCATTGAGGGTAGGGAATCATAAATATCTTTCTTTGTGTTCCCAGAGGACATAATGACCAGCAAATATTAGGCACTTCATAAATGATTGTCGACTTGACCTGACTACCCCTAAATTTGCGTTGTTTTGTCCCAGGTCTTGCATGGGTTGTATACCAGCATCAGGCATCTTGCTTGTGGCTTCATGCTACATGTTACATTACATGCTCTGTCATGGTGTCCTTCCTCTAGGAAGAGAGTTCAGTTTCTGACTTCTTAATACATCCTAATGTGTTTGGAAGAGTACAAGACTGGGAAAAACAAGGATTGGGTTCAACTCCTGAGCATACCTCTTAGTAGGAAGCACTGGGAGACTTTTTCTCTTCTGATTTGGATTCTTTATAAAAAAGAAGGAAAACACTATTTAGAAATGTCCTACCCTGTGGAAGCATTTTGAGGTGAGGTAGAGAACAATTTACATAAAGCTTTCGAACCATCAAAAATGATGCTGTCCCAAGAAAGGTGTGGATAGTCTTGGAACCAAGACTCTAGTTAATACATGTAAATTTGACACAATGGGCATTTATACAGCAACCTCTGGCAACACAAGGCTGAGTGGAACTGAAATTGTCCCCTCTAGTCCTAAGAAAAAGTCTTTTAGCCATTGACTTTGTGCACCAACTTTTCAACTTGCCAGACTCTTGATTTCATGAAATATCTTAGTATGGGAAACATCTCTTTATGCCAGATAAAACTCTTCTGTGACTTAAAATCTCCAAAGGTTACTTGGTTATCTGAAAGGCTGAGGGGCTTGCCTTTGGTCACAGTATGCATCAGAAGTAGCACCTGGATCTAAGAGTTTCAGACTCTAAGACTGGCCTTCAATATACTGCACCATTCTGTGTCTCTTATGTATTGAGAGGTTTTTAGATCTAGAAATAGGGTAGTCAGATGGTGCCATGGAACACACTGGCCCTGGAGTCAGGAGGACACATCCTCCTGAATTCAAATCCAGTCTGAGACACTTACTAGATGTGTAATCCTAGACAAGTCACGTAACCCTGCTTGCCTCAGTTTCTTTACCTGTAAAATAAGTTGGAGAAGGAAATGGTAAACCATGCCAATATTTTGATATGTCCAATATCAAGACAGAATATAAATCATCATAGATAGATAGATAGATAGATAGACAAAAAGGAAGAAAGAAATATAGAGATATTGATGGCATAATTTTGAGAAAATCATCAGAGGAAAGGAACTAGGTGCTTAGAAGGACTACTATGCCATCCTCACATCTCAATTTACATAAATAGTGATGCAAAGCATCCTGTGATAAGCCCTGTGAGTGCTGGGGAAAAGTTTCTTGTCTTAATGCTTCTGAAGTCTGATGCGAGTTCATAAATGGCTAAGCATCATTATCCCACCACCGTATTTCCTGGAAGACTGTGGCAGAGCCATTGGTTTATATTTTTTTTTTGGTTTGGTTGTTTTGTTTTTATTTTTACACAATGACGATGTCATCTAGGTGTCAGACAAGGTTAGTGTATTGTTTGGAACATAGTAAAACCTTAAAAAATATCCTTCCTTTCTTCTTTCCTCCTTCCCTCTCTCTCTCCCTCTCCCTTCCTGCCTCTCTCTTTCTTACAGTTTTAATTGCTGTAAAGATCAAAAGCCCCACAAGAGTCATTGCAGAGAGGTATTAGACATCATCAGCTATTATTACCCATTTATGTCCATATTTCTCTGCTCATAATGAAGGCTGGGGACATCATTCCAATCTTATTAATGAAAATAAGGTATTTCATGAAATGACTTTGGTAAGGATGCCACGATGAGAATGCTACCATAGACTGCATGAAGGGAAATGTTTCAGAAATCAAACAAATACGAATGGATCTCAATTATTAATGTTAGTAAAGCCTTCAAAGTGACATTTCATAAAATATACCATTTAGCATGTCTGTGAAACTTTACATTTGCAGAAAGATTAACAGTAAATTTCATCAGTCCTTTGTCATCATTGAGGAATGTCACTGCAATCAGTCCCCTTTTAATATAACTCATTGGGGCAGAAGGGTGAGTGCCATTTCTTTTATTTGTCAAGCCATCATTCTTGCTTTCCTGTGATATCCTGAAAGCCTGTACCCATATCTTTTCAATTGAGCAGTCATAGTCTATAGGTCAGTGTTATTCACACAAGTTTTTGAGGTTGCTAATATTTTCTAGATTTACCCTATGGTTTAGTCATCATGGAATGCGATTGACCCTTGGTTTTCAGAAGCTGAGGAAACAGAACTAAATTTCTTGCAGGCCCTATGACAATGGCATAGTTTTAATTACCTTCCTATCAGTAAACTACACATCTCTTATTAAGAGAATTTTAGCCCAAATCAATTTGGAAGGTCTCATGACTGGGTAGACATCAAGGGGATGAATTTCTTGACCATGTCTATCTAGTAGATGTCCAAGAAGTCTATACACAAAATACAATAAATGACATAATGAAAATATAATCTTCAATGACACATAATGCATTTCAATGGAAAGACATTTTGTAGAGACCTTAGTGCAGTCACTTCCTCTCTCTTGGTCTTTCTGTCCTCACCTTTAAAAGGTGAGGCATTGCATTAGATGATATCTAAGGTCCCTCTAGTTACAAACCTCATGGTGGTGTGAAGTTTATATGACATTGTTCTGCATAACAGCCCTAAACAGCACTGACAGAAAAAGTCTACCAAGACTACATGTAAAGGATCGGTGGATAGTATCCCTTCTGGAGGAAGATGAATAATATGAAAATTGCAAAGAATGGTGTGAAGATTAATTTGATTTTTACATCTTCATAGAAATATAGGCCTCAAAGACTTTCCTATCCATCATTTAACTTTCCCTCAACATTTATATTAGAATTATTTTAATCACTTGGACTGCTGTGTCTGACACTGTCTGACTCTATGTAATATTGAGATTGGGTGTTCAGAATTGGGAGTTGGGTGCCCTGACAGGCAGGCAGGAATCCCACAACAGTCATCATTTTTCTTAGCTTCAGACACTGGGTTGAAAAAGGGGTCTAAGTTTGGAGAAAGGTGCATACTCTTGTGTTTCTCTTGTGATGGAGAGTTGGTCTCTAACTAATCTCTAGCCAAAGAAACCTAGGATGCAAATGCAGAAAGCCAATAATGAGGTGTTAAACTAAGTGCAAAGATGCATCAGTCTCTTCTGCCCCTTTAAGAAGTGTGAAAGAGGCCTCCTGGCTGGAATTAGAGGGACAGATGACACAGCAATACAATACCCTGCCATCCCTTATGAAATGTGAAGACATTTTCCTTTATTTAATTGGAAGTGGAGTCTGGCCACTGGCCTGGAAAAGACAGACTATTCTGCCAATCACCCTTAAGAGATGGAGGATACTAGCTCTGTGTTACAGTCAAGGTGGAGGGAAGTAGTCAAGTAAGCGCCCAGTTTCTGAAAAGGAATTATTTTTCATCCTTTCCCCACCACATAATCCACAGTGCTTTGATGTAGAAATATATACAAAACAAGGAGTCTTCCTATCTGCTATTGTGATAGCCTGTTAATTTGCCAATTGAAGGCACTGTTGAGAAATATCCATTAGGAACTAAACACACAAGCTTGATGTTGACACAAATGTCTGGAAACAGACTTTGAGAGTTTAGGTAAGAATTGGGCAACCTGAGGAGGGACATCAAGGCCCTGCAGGACCACAGGTTTGAGTTGACTTGGGCACCTGCTGGACCCTACATTTTTGCATCACTGCCACAGTTCTGTAAGGCCTCCATACTCTTCTCATGAATGTTCTATGTGTTTATGGGAGAAGCACCCCAAGTTTAAGGGGGGAGTTTTTAAGCTTCTGTTATTATGGCTGTTTTGTTTTGAGTTCATTGTAATTACTGGCTGTTAACAAAAAGTCAGTTGATAGAGGCTCATGAACTATAGTTTTAGGAATGGATTGTGGTGACCCTGAGAAATGGTCGTAAGAGTCACCATCTGGGGAGTCTAGCCACTGATATGAGTTTGGAATGAGGGAGACCTAGAGCAAGTGCTTCACCTGAATCAACCTTATTAACGATTTCATTGAGAGAGAAGGTCGCCATGTTTAGAAATCCTTAGGTCATCAAAATTCTTCACATGGTCCCTCTGTCCCCAGAAACACTGGGCAAGAATGACTGGTGCTTGGAGTTTGCCACTCAGATGGGTGACAGTCCTTCTGTTGGAGATGAAGAATCTGACCCTTGAATGCAGAGCTTATGGCCTAACTAGTAGGTCCTTAGACCAAGGATCAGGTGCAAAGGGCACTCACTCAAACTTAGCGAGTCAAGGTAATCTTTATCACAGTGACTTTTCTGCTCCTGGCTCAAGCACTCAAGGCCTTGAGTCTGTGGTGTAGCCACAGACTAGCTTGAATGGCTCCTGTCCTGGGCCTGCTACCGTAAGACTCTTACACTTGGTTGCATGCCACTGTAAGAAGCACAAAGTTGACCTGACTTGCTCACCCAGCTCTGTGTTCTGTCCCCTTCTCTATGCTTCCCTACTGCTAGGAGTCTCCACATCTTTGGGTGGGTTTGGAAAGATGTGGGAATGTGCTTTTAAATACATAGGAACAAACACTATTATATTTCAACCTATACTCTGTTCTACTTGTGGTCTACTATGACATCTGAATCTAACCACAACTTTAATTGTTGGTTGATATTCAATCCAGAGGCTTCCAAAGTCAAGGAGATATGAAAAAAAAGGGACCTTCATTCCTGTCCTTGATATTTAAGGTGACACGCACAAGGTGAAACAGAAGGAGCTAGTCCCATGGAGGAGAGACTGGGCCAGGCCTGTGATTGGGTTATTAGAACTCATTCTCAGGTGATGAAGGTAGCAATCAAGGGCATCATTGTTTCTGTAAATAAGGGCCTTGTAAAGTGTCTTAGAGTTATTGACTGTAAGTTATTGACTCAGGGTCACATTGCTGGTATATGACAGAGTCAGAATTGAATCCCAGGTATTCCTGAATTTGACACCAAGTCTCTCTCCAATACAGCATACATATAATACAGAAAATATAAATAATGTCCCAAAACATAACCAAAACAAGAGGGAGATTTGAGATATTGAAACCTTGTTCATTTTTATAATTATAAGGTTATGCTATAGGATGAAAATGAAATTATAAAGAAGTCAACACATCCAGCTGGCTTTCTTTAGGGTCGAGGTACACAGAAGATAGACTATGGTTAAGTGGCTAATCAAATCCACTGTGATCGTTTGTTTCAGGTAGAGCAATATGCTTGGGAAAAAGAGAGAGGGCTTCCTCCTGTTCTTTCTACCTCTATTCACCACATCAGCACAATCAACTTTCACTTAGAAGAATGTAAAACTGCATAACCTATAGAAGAAATCAGTGGAACTTCCTTTTTTGGAAGACAAGCAGCAGGGGAGAGGAGATGACATCATTCTAGGGAAGATTTGGACTCATTACTTCCATATCATGGGCAACTCTCTGTGACTCAGTTTCCCCATTTGTAAAATGGACACAAGAATAGTGCTTACCTGAGCCAAAGAGTTGTTTTGAGGATTAGCTGAGTGGATTCTGTAAATGTTAAGGTACTACAAAAATGCCAACTAGCACTGTTCTTTTGAAACTCAAAGGTCTTTTATATAAAATTTGCTTTCCTATTTTCCCTTTAGTGAATGGAGCAGAAGTCACAATCTTCTTTTGACAAATAGAGAGATTGAGGCATGCTGAAGGCTACCTTTCAAATCAGTAGTCATGCTAGGAATAGAATGATCCAGTGCCTTAGGGAAAGCAAGGGGTGGACAGGCACTAAACTAGATAGACCTATCTCAAAAGCTCCAAACTGCAAGAGTCATGAGGGAGCATGATGGGAGATCATAGGCAGGTACTCCCAGCACTCCAATCTGGCTTCAGTTGCCCCTAGTTAAATGAATTTTTGTGGTTGTCTGCATGAGATTTCCCCTTGAACTCAACCAGTCCTTGAAGTCAGACTGGAAAAGCACCCAGCGGCGGGTATTTTTTTTTCAAAGCCTAGCAACCAGTCTCTCAACCAACACAGACACTGGCACCTCAAACACAAGGATTAACGCAGGCTTTCATGGGTCAGAAAAAGCAGAACTATTAATATCCACACTCCTGGATCTTCAGCTCTGGGTTTTTATTGCAAGTACCCGGCCCCAGCTTTTGAAAAATTAAAAATAAAAGTGCAAGGGTGGTTGATGTGTCTGCTCAGTCGCCTCCTTCCCTCCACCCTCTCTCTATTTATCTCACAGATAGTCCTGATTACTTTGCCAGACATTTCGCTGAACCCACTGAAATCATGACATGAGCAGTGTCTCATTAGAGGGTACAGGTCCCACTGAAATCCCGAACCCTCAGCTGTAGCTTCCTGCTCTGCTGGCTCTGGGTGGACTTGCAGACACAAGTTATTTGGTTGTTTACGGAGCAGAGGGGTGGTTCCCAAGGCTTGTATTATTTTAGGAATTCAAAAACAAACAAACAAGCTTCAACTTAACTTTCTACTAGTTTAATGGTTGGGTGGTGGAGAGGGGGAAGTTTCTGGCTCTTTCCCAGTTCACTGAGGGTCTGAGGGGGCGGGGGTGGGGTTGGTTGGGATGGGCAATGGAAGCATTCTTCTCATCTGCCCAGGCACTTTACTGTGGGACAGAAAGTCTGGAGACAAATCAGGTTAACTCCAAGGTAGAGGAGCAGGCCCCGTTCTGCCACCTCTGGCTGACCTCCACACTTCCATTGCCACTATTTTAGAATCTTCTTCTCCATCAACTACTCTTTGGCACTGTTCTTGAAGAATTTCTGTCATTTAGTCATGTGCTTCTGAGGGAGAGGGAAGGTATCATCATGAAGTGCAGGAAAGGACTGGCCCTAGCTGCAGTGTAGAGTCTAAGACAGTGAGGGAAAGGGTCCTGACTGGCTCCTACCAGACTGTAGGGCAGTTTCCTCTATGCTAAAATGTAGTACCAGGGTAGTCTTCATTCCTTCTCTATGTCCTTCAATCAGAGCAGCTAGGTGGTGTAGTGGATAGAGCACCAGTGTAGGAGTCAGGAGGACTTGAGTTCAAATCTCACCAAAGACACTTGACACTCATTAGCTGTGTGACCTTGGGCAACTCACTTAACCCCAACTGCCTCACCCTGCCTCATCTTCAGTCATCCTGATGAATATCTGGTCACTGGATTTAGATGGGTCTGGAGGAGAAGTAAGGCTGATGACCTGCGCAGCCCTCCCTCACTCAAAACAATGTCAAGTGCAAGTCATGTCATTATTTCTCTGATGGTATGGTCTTTTTTGGCAACGAAGGATGAACACACACCTTCAATCAGACCAGTGAAGTAGGGACCTACTCAAAAGGTCTGCAGAATGCCCCTGGCATTGACCTCAGCCTTGTTTGTAGTTCAGCCACATCAGTCAAGAGCATATGGTAGTTTTCATTGATCATTCAAAGAACATCGTCCCATTTGCCTGCTCCGTGGGAGAATACTGGAATGTCATTGAAAGCTCAGGCAGAGTGAAGACACTGTTTGATGACTCTCAGGCCCGGATGCAAGTCAGCCCAGATTCAACCACATCTAGCATCCTCCAAAGCTTCTAATCATTGCAGGAATCAGGGTGCAGAGGGAGAGACCCAGCAAGACAATTATTACAGCAATATTGCTATCAAATAATGAGTAAACCTCCATATTTCATTAAAAATATTATGCAATTTATATCACTTTTATTTCTAAATATATCCTTCCTCTTTCCATATGTTGAGAGTAATCCCTTCCATTACTGAATAAAATAATAGAATAATTACTTTTAATTAATTAAAGGAAAAGACAAGGGAAGTAATTCAGTAAGACCAAGCAACCCAACAACCGTGTCTGGAAGATGTATGAGGCTGTGAATCTTCATAGCCCCCTCTCCCTACAAAAGAAGGCAGGAGTTGCTTTTTCTCAACTTTTCCTTGAGGTCAAGCTCCGCCAAATGAATCAGCAGGCTTGGAAAGTCTGTCCATGGGGGTCTTCTCCCTTCCTGTGTAGTATCACTAGGACCCCGAGATGTGTAACTCTGTTGGTACCCCATGTGTACCCCATGGTACTCGCCACCTGCTGCCTTGGCTTCTCTTTCTATTTTAGGCAGTAACCTCTCTGAAGGAAGGGTCTGTCTTAGTGCTCTTTCTGTTTCCCATATGTCCCAGCACCAAGTACATGTAGACATTGCTTAGTAAATACTCAGATTCTCAAGAGTTTCTCTCACCTCATTCATTTAGGATTGTGCTCCCAAATGTGTTGCAGACTGCATCTCATATCGTGCAACTCTTGTACATGCCTTCCTCAAATTTTGCCACAGGGGGATTTTCCAATGGATTAAAGACTTTCTTTGCCCCCCTCCCCAATATTATGAGAGTACCAGTGGAGAGTTGTGGATCTTCTTCACTTTAGGCATCTTCTCTTCCATCATTTAATTCTTTGATGAAATTCTGTAGCTCTGTTCTTTCTCAAGATTGTACATTGGCAAGGCACTGGTGCTTGCTCACTCCTCCCATGTATCCCACTACTACCCTCTGCGGGAGGCTCATACTTTGTTCTTCAGACTTATTGTTATTCTAGGACTTACTACTGTATGGTAACAATCCCCAAAGATACTTGTTTTGGAAACATAGGCCTTTGATGTTATGAGAGGTCCGGTTTTAGAGTAAAAGTACTCTGCCATTTCCTAAATGAGTTCAGCTTGCTTTGTTTGTTCTTTTCAGCTTTCACTATGTGTAGTCTATCTCAGATATAGATAGACAGAGAGATGGATATAGAGATATCTAGATGTAGATAGAGATATCTAGATATATATCTCTGTCTCTCTCTGTCTCTGTCTCTCTGTCTCTCTCTCTCTCTAACTGTCTGTCTGTCTCTTTCTCTCTCTCTCTCTGGTTAAAATAGGGACAATTGACATTCTTCAAACACTTGACTTTCCCGAAAATTCTTTGGAGTGATTACAGTTTTCTTTTGGGAGGCTCAACAACGTTTGGAGGCTCGATACAACCAGCAGAAGGTTATTCACAGATAAGATTATCTGAAGGATCCCACAAGTCACAGGAAATCCCTCTTCAATTTGGTCTTGTGCTAGGTCTCATTCACTGCCAGAGTGAACATCTTTGATAAGCAGGAATTTCCCTTTTTTTATTCTTTATGATTATATCAAAATGTTACTTATTTTGCCACTTCATCCAAGGCATCCTGAATGACCTTGGTGCACGGATGAGAGATCCGTATTGTAAAAGAGCCTGTAAGGTTATAGTTTATCCTTTCAAGTGGAATAATTTCTTTTTCTTAATAATCAGCATCAAAAAAATACAACAGGATTTTATATTCTCTACATCATTTCGGCAATCAATAACTATCATATCCACAGTTGAATATTCTTTGTGTATATCCTATTAAATATCCTGCCCTCATTTTGTGTATCATAAAGATTATTTTGATAATAAATGCTATTTTATCATAGACATATAGGTTGGTAATTTATTGTGTTTTTTGATTACCATTTTTGTTATTGAAATTGTATTCTTTCCATGCCTTTGGTATCTTCTATTCTAAGAAACTTTCAGATGAGATAATCAATATCCTCACTTCCGTCATGGATCTCCTCTATTTTAACTAATCTGGCCTCTTCTCTTTATTGTAGATAGGGATATTCCTACTGTTTTCTCTGAGAACCTCAGGGACTATGAAGTCGGGTTCTATGTGTGGTGGTTTCAAGCATAGTTGCTTGAAGAAAAAAACTGACTTTTAAAAATGTTTTTGGCAAAACTTTTCCACTTTTGTTTATTGTTCTCTATTTCCATTTTTATTGGGTGTCCACTGCTGGATGACTGTGTAGTTTTATATCTCCCAAAGCTTTCTTTAGACTGGTTTTGTTTTCCATTGATTTTCTTTGCTTTATGAAATGATCCTGTTCATAATTGTATATCATCTTTCTTCATAGTATTTTACAGACAAGTGCATAATCTTACCTTGTCTCGTGTTCAGCAATTCTGTTTATCATTCCAAATGTTTACTAGCCATGGTGCTGTCTGGTTTCTTTTGTTCTCCTTGTAGCGCTAATTCGCTTGTTAGCGCCAATTCTACTGTTCATTTCATATATACACATAAATATGCATATATATATATATGTGTGTGTGTGTCTGTATGTATGTGTGCACGATATCTTGTTTAAATATGGTTCACTTAAGGCAAATTTTTTTTCTTCAAGGAAATTATTTCTTCTTGATTATTATAAATTCTATCATAGCCCTGATAAAATCAACATTGCGTTCACGTGAAAACGTTATTCTAAGAATTAGTCCGTCGTCCTCCCCAGAATGCCAAAGTAATGTAAGATGCATACATAAAAGGAATGAACCCCTGCTTTAGATATTGTACAGTGAGGAAACTGAGGTTTAAGGAAAGGAAGAAAAGTTATTTAAGGACACAGGGGTGGTGATTACAGGTAACAGTTCAAAGGCGGTATACTATAGTGGAAAGAATTCTAGATTTAGAGTCAGAAAAGTCAGATGAAAATTTAGGCTCTGAAATTCTGGACAAATCACTTTATCCCTCTAAACTTCACTTTCAATTAGAAATGAAGAGAGTGGGACTCCAAGATGTCTCAGGTTCCTTGTCCCTCTAAATGTGGAGATTTCTTTCTCTCATCATTACTTTCCTTGGGGGATAAGCTTATCAATAGAATCTCTGGTTCAAAGGGGATGGAGAATTTGGTCATTTATTTGCATAATTCCAAATTGTTTTCCAAAATCTTTGCACTGATTTCACATCTCCTCCAACAATGTATTAGTGTGCTTCTCCTTCCACAATCCAATCCAAAGATGACTACTACCATTTTTGTTATCTTAGTAGTGTGTGAGATGAAGGCTCTGAGTGGTTATGATTCATATTTCTCTCATTATTAGTTCTGTTTTGGACCCTTCATTACTATTGAGCATCCATCTTTGGTGCTATATAGCACGATGTATAGCAGACATGCAAATTAGGTAGCCCTGGGCTGTACCCTGGGCTCTACTGCTTTCTGGAACATGTTATTCTGCTTCCTTTTTGTTTCTCTAATGTTTTTTCCTTTGCACTGAAATTTTTCTCCTGATGACTTACAGTTTTTTCCCAATGGAGTTTTTAAATTTTACTACTCTGTATCTCAGAGTTTGTAGTCTTTTCTTTCTTTGTTCCTTCCTTCCTTCCTTCCTTCCTTCCTTCCTTTTTTTGTTGGATGTTGTCTGTGAAGTCTTTCAACTGGAATTTCATTTCCTGTGCTTAGAAGTACAAGGCAGTTCTCTTCTAATATCTTCTTACTTTTTGGTGTTAAGGTTTTTGTTTTGCTGTGTTTTGCTTGTTTTTGTCCTATCATATTCTTCTGGGAGACTTTTGAGCCTTTGGTTGTCTCCGTGTTTCCTGTCTTTGAGTTCAGTACATTTTACATGCACAGTGAGCACATTTTCATTTAATGTTATTGCCTTTGATAGTGTTCCTCTTGGTTGTCTGTCAGTTTTGTGAATTTGCATTCCCAAGCTATTATTTTCTCTCCTGTTTCTTTGCTAAGACTTGGCCTTGCAAATTCATTTTTCTCCCATTCTGCTCTCCTAATTCTAATTTCTCTTTTAAACACTCAAGACCAGCATGTTGTGGTTGTAAATTCTCCTCAAATTACACAGGGTTCATCAAGCATTGGATCAGGGTCAGTGAGTTACAAGTTCCTGGGTCTGGGAGGGTATTTTTTTTTTACCTAATTTAGAATTTTGGGTGTCCTAGACCATGGAAACAGCTGAAACTTCTTTATCTTTGACTCATGATTTTTTTGTTTGGAGAGGGTTGAGAAGTTTTGGGAATTGGAGGTCTGTCATCCTCTTGTTGCTCCTGTGACCCAGAAATCTCTGCTCTTAATAAATTTGAGACACTATTACTATATTTTCTTTATGGTCTCTGCATTAAAAAAATATGAGAGTCAAGTGAAGTTCCAACCAAAGGACTCAAAAATGTAACCCATGAAAAGAGTTTAAAAAATATTGGAATATCTCAACTGAGAAGGTGTTAATGGTTTTATAGAAGATCAAAGGAAATTAATTAAAGGAAAAAGTTCATAGGTTTTTACTTGGCTCTGTTTGAGTAAAAAATCCCATTGCATCAATTAATTAAATTAATTTGAGGCATCAAATTTATATTTCTGAACTGACTAGTTATGACTCTCCTTGCTCTTGTAAATGAAAAAAAAGACGAGGTTGAACAAATATTAGAAATAACCCTGGATTTGGGGGTCAGAATGCATCACTTGGAATCCCAGATATTTTGCTTATTACCTGTGTCTTGGCAGTGCATTCAAAGAATGGAGAATATCCAGTACAAAGGCAAGTAGGTGGGAAATTGAGTGTTGTATCTGAGGAAGAGAGAAGTCAGTTTGATCACACTGTCCGGAGTATGAAGAGGAATGACGTGTACTAAGGCAGAGATTGAAGTAGCATCTTCTGCTTAATCAAGCTCCCACTATTTACCTTGTCAGAAGCTAGTACATTATATTGAATAGCAGCAGCCTTTTTTTTGAGTCCTGTTTTTGAGCATTGAGAGGTGTAATGAGTAGGTAAGTGGTGATTTTCTAGGAAGCCATGATGGAGGGTCTCATCCAAAGGTATGCTTTCCCTCCTTGCAGATTCCTGCTACCTCAGCAGAAGACTCGTTTCTTCCCCAGTGTAACAACTCTCCCCATATCCTGCCTTGAAATCCTCTGATGACAAACATGGCCCATGGAATAGCAACCCCTGGGTCATTCAGTCACGGTCCTGTTGCCTCAGCACCCTTTTTCCTTTTGAATGGAATTTATAATCATCACATACCCCACATCACACGGAAATGAAGAAATTTCATCGTCATTTTGAGAATTTAGAGAAAGGAGGATTATTACCAGGGCATAAGTCAAAAATCCTCTTTAAAATAATAGATTAGAAATTTCTCAGTAACCGATAAGTTAGTCCCTTTCTCTCTGGACCATAGTTAACGTCTCTGCAGCTTTGTGAGGCATTCATTTACTGGATAAAGTGACCTTAAAGGTCTCTCACTTCCCTACCATTCCATGAAACAATTAAGTATCACTCTCTCCTGTGAGGTAGCAACAGAGATAAGAAAGATTGAAATTTCCAAATCCTAAAATCTGTATGAGTGAATGAAGGGCTATCTGTGATTTCTTAACTTTCCATTTCAGACAGATAAACTCAATGCCCCAAATGAATTTAACAAAACTTGATGTAGTTAGGTTTATTATTCAAAGACAACTGATGAAAACTGCATGAGCCTTGTTCATTTCATTACTAGAGTCCTCTCTGCAATCTTTGAAATCTTCTCAGTTGGGCTTGAAGAGGAGAGAGAGCCAGATTTGTGCTGGTCACCTGAACTGTCCAGAGACAAGGCTACAAGCAGGCTGCCTGAGGCTGTGGCAGGGATAGCCTGTCAGCTGTTGCCCTCTGCTGGTAAAAGTTCTGTATTCCCCTGGAAGCTTGGAGGTTCACCGCTGTTATGAGAATGCCTGGACTGAGATATGCTCCCTACACACTTTTTTTCTCCTGATATGTTTCAGGTTGATGTCAAAGGAGATAAAGAGGTAGTAGGAGCCAGGGGTTTATAGGAATGATGGGAACACTCTTCTGTGGGAGGAATAGAGAGGGTTCCAGTTCTTACCAGTGTAGGTCTGCCAAATACACAGGACACAAAACCTCAGGGTACAATTCAGAATTACAGAATCTCATAACTCAGTTTAGGAAGGGGCCTCTATAGTCAGCCATTCCAACTTGGACCTGAGTAGCTATGCTCTCTACATCATCCCTAACAAAAGGTCTTCCCATGAGAGACAACCTACTACCTCCTGGGATAGTCCATCCTGAATTTCCATTGCCTCAGTGGATGAAGTCGGAAATACAAGAAAGAATCTCTGGAGTGAAATTGAGTGGGATGCAGATCTGAAGCTTGTCTGTGTCTGTTTAACCTCAGTGAAGGTTACTGGGAAGGAATATTGGACCTTAAATGTGAAAGACTTTGAATACCAGGAAAAGGAATTGAACCTTTATTTGGTAGGCAATGTGTGTATGTGTGTGTGTGTGTGTGTGTGTGTGTGTGTGTGTGTGTGTGTGTGTGTGTGAAGGGGGGATGCAATGTTGTTTGCCTGAGTAGGAATGTGATCCAAACGGGGTGTCACAAGCCTTGTCCACTTCAGGAAACAAAGTTTATAGAGGGGAGAAACTGGAGGCAGGAGAACCATTTCCAATTAATGATACATGTAACAGGCAATAGTTTGGGCAAAAAGATGTCTGTATCAAAATGGTAGCTATTTTGATGGAGCAGAGTCGGGGGGGAGCTAGATAAGAGAAAAAGTGGAAGTAGAAAAAATGGGACTGGAAACTGATTCAGTGTGTGTGTGGTGGGGTAGCAATATAAGCTCTCAGGTACCTCCTAGGTGGCTAGCTTGTGTGATTGGAAGGAAAGTGGCACTACAGTAGAAAGAGAAGAGATGATGGGAAACAACAAGGCTTGAGGATAGAGCAGGAGTCCAGAATTTCATGTGCTGAGGTTTCAGAGTCATCAGGAACATCGAGGTAGAGAGGCCCAAGAGGTGGTCAGAAATGTGAAACTGGAAATCTTGGGAGAATTTGGGGCAGGATGGGCAGTAGAGCTCTTTGAGCTGGCTGAAACAAAGGTCCAATAAAGACTGTCAATGAATGCAAGGAACAATAGAGAAAGATGAGAAGAGGGCCCAAGATGAACCTCCTGTGTCTTAGGGCTGGGAGCTGGATTCAGGGCAGGAGGAAACACAGGGGGAGAATGCAAACCATGGAAGTGTATACATGGAAGCCAAAGAGAGACACATCACTAAAGAAGAAAAGGGGGTCAGTAACATCTGAAGTCACATCATTAAGAAGGAAGATGGAGTTGAGCATGCCAGAGACAGCCAAGAGATGAGCTACTGCCAGGAAGACAGAGTACAGACAGGCTTCCCTTACATAACCAAGGTGTCCTTGACAAGCCCTCTGCAAAGCACATTTCTGTGAATCAGCTACTATTTGAAAGGCACTCTGCTGATTATGTAATAGAACTTGTTGAAGACTCATTAGTGAAATGGAAAATCCTGCAGCAAGGTGGCTTTGGTGATTGGTGACCCAGCGACAGATTTCATTGGTACATGTTGGCAAGTCCTGGGGTGAAAACTGCAGCCACAGAAGTAAATCAGCAGTAGCTTCCTGGAGTGTGGCCCTTGGTGGCCTGCTGTGATTCCAGGATCCAGGGTATCTTTTCCAGAGCTTCTGCTTGGAGGTTTAGAATTGAGACTCATATCCCTGACACCAGGTGCATGTTTGCCTACAGGGGACACACTTGGCATAGCTTTTGCCCTACTCATGTTACGATACTCACTATGGTGAAAAGGTCCCACCTTTCCCTTTGCCAGTTCCAAAGAGAATTAGTTGCCTGGGGTGAGGAGGGTTGAAGAAAGTGGAAGAGTAAGTCTCAGATACCTTGTCCAGGATCATGTGACAGTACGAGCAGAGGGAGGTTTGACACCAGGACTTTCTTTCCAAGGCTGGTCTTTACTTACTGCCCAATATTATCCCTCACAATATGATATAGATAATTACAATCTCTTCACTTAGATATTTTGCAGCTTCAGGGTATAGCAGTGGAAGGTTTGTCTAATCTATGGATGCCCCTCTACAAATGCCCCTGTGCTTCTCTATTACATTTGTAAGCTTTAACTTTCTCATTTTTGAAAGATGGGATTTGAGTGAGATGGAATACTTTCCAAGATGCCTCCCGGTCTACCAGGAAATGATCATGAACTGTGTGATACCCTCTTTCCTAAAAAGGATCTTTCAGTATGATCTTTGGCAGGAACTGGTGGCTTACACTTTACCAGGGTCTTGGAGATGAAATAGAAATGCATCAGATATGGGACAAAGAGGGTTCTGGGTCAGGCTGTTTTTCAGTTATTGCAGTTACGTCCATTTCTTTGACACTTCATGAACCCATTTTCTTGGCAAAGATACAGGAGTAGTTTGCCCCTTTTTCCCCTCCAGCTTATTTTACACATGAGGAACAGAGGCAAATAAAGTTAAGTAACTTGCCCAGGGGAACATAGGTAGTAAGTGCCTGAAGCCAGATTTGAACTCATCCACTGCATCGCCTAGCATCCCTGAAGCAGAGACTAAAAGTTGAAAGGCACCTTCAAGATCATCTAGGTCAACTTTCACAGTTTACAGATGAATGAGGGGAAATATTAAGACGTTACAATGAGGGAAGCATTATGTCAAACTCTAGGAACACAAATAGTAAAAAGTGGGACAGTCTCAGTGCTCAAAAAACACTCCCACATTTGAAGGCAGTGGGGACATCACACCATATAAAAGGAGGTTCATTTACCAGACATGGAAAAGTCTAGAAGTCCTAAGGGAGCAGAGGTGGAGAGAACTGTGAAGCCCAGGGTTGCATTAGAAGGTCAGATGATAGGGGGGGACCAGACGATAGAAGCAGGCTCAATGATAGGGTCTAAAATATTTTGGGACACAGTAGCCAAACAAATGTATGAGAGCAGGAAGCGCCACCCAAGGGTGTTAGCATATGCCCCTACCTGTTCAGAAGTCATTGGCCAAAGGTCACAGAGATAGCAAGCAGCCAGGGTGTGATGAGAGCCAAGTTTCTGAGACATTCAACATCCATCAAAGCAGGCTGCTTCTCTAGGTGGTCTTTAGAACCACTTTCTGGAGGGACTGGATGCTCTGATTTCCAGATCATCTAGTGATACTGTGATTCTGAAAGTCCAGAATTCTAAGGGCCCTTTCTGATCCCCTTGCTGGCTGCCTCAGAATTGGCATAGATATCATAGAAACAATGTTCATATTTGTGTGACCATCACCATGGTAGGAATTTCCATTCTGGTCATCCACCACCAAGCTGAGATCTCTGAAAAGGCCCTTTTGTTGTATGCCATTGGCAAGTGAACAGTTAGCCAAAGGAGAGCAGGAAGTGAACACCCCGTTCATTCCTCTTCCACTTTCCCCCTGCCTTAGAAAGGCACTGTCTACCTGAATACCCGGTGGGCCTGTTCTTCCTCTAGGATTGAAGATTCTAGACTTGGAACTGAATGGTGCTGGAGAGACCACCAAGGTTAACATTTTCATCTTGTAGAGGAAGATGCCTAAGGAGAATAGAGGTAACTTGGCCAGGGATTTATGACCACTAAGTATCTGAGACAGCCCTATCTAAAGGTTTAGACCCATATTCTATCCACTGAGACACCTAGCTGTCTAAGAGCAAATGGGAGAGGCAAGAGTTGAACCCAAGTCTTTTGACTACAAATCTAAAGCTTTCCACTGTACTGCCATTTTTGCTTATGTTCACTCACAGTGTCAAGTAGTGAGGCTCTATAAAAAGTGGTTACACCCTGAACTGTTGGGGGAAAATGGGGTGACTGAAGTCTAAATGCACCAATAAACAAACAACCCAGAGACTCAAGCTACAGGCTTACATCTATTTATAAGCTAGTGGTTTAATCTGATTCCCACATTCCCCATATGTAAATTAGGCGGAGACTGTGTCAAAATAGAGCCCCCGTGTTCCTAAAAAGAATTCTTTCTTTCCTGAATTCTTTACCTTTTGAAAATAAATCTCATTATAAATCAAGGAAATGTTCTATGCAGACCTTTTAACTTGTGATTGACTTTCTTTTGGATGGAAACGAAATCTGGTTTACCAGACTGCTGCTTCCAACTTGTTGCTAAGTAGATACAATCTATTTTGGGTGATGCAAGAAGCTGTTTGCTAGGACATACCAAGTTCAGAAAGCTCTTTCTTGTCAAGAAGGTTCAATAGAAGATTGACCAACACTCCTTTTCCTCCCCACTCACACCCCTCTTCCTCTCTGGCTGATCACTTATTGGCATCAGAGGTTTGATGCAGGAATGGTCACCTCGAAGGGCTCTTGTCTGTATGACCACATGGAACACCTTAAAGAAAAGAAAAATAATCTGGTGGGCGAGCCTGAGCTTTCCTTCTGGAAGCTGACAACAATTTCACCCTTCAGTGACTTAGAAACAATCAAGCTTAATACTGACTGAGCAAAAAAAAAAAATGAATGAAAGTGGGGAGCTACCAGATGGGCAACAACCAGGCTTGGAATGGAAGGTGCTGGGGGAGCAGAAGTCCCAGAATTCCCATCCCCAAATGAGGGCTCATTTAGTATCATTAGCCTTAGGTACAAACAAGTCCTAATGACAGGTCATCTGAACAATGTTCCCCATGACTAGCAGGCAGTAGGCCCAGGCTGGCAGCAAGAGGGAACCCACCACTGAGACTGAATAAGGCCTAGCCTACCATTGCTCCTTTCACTGAGTCCAGTCAACAGACTCAGGGGAAGGAGTTTAGCGTGGAGATAGGAAGCTGGTCAATAAAGTGGCTACTGTGTACTAAGTACTAGGAGTACCAAAAAAGGCAAAAAAAAGTCCCTGTCTTTAAGGAGCTCAGGGTCTAACTAACAACATTTAAATAATGAAGTGTGTGTACATACACAATATAATATGCAGGCATATATATGTGCATGTGTATATATGCATGTATACATATATCTATATACATAGATACACATACATAAATGTGTGTATGTATGTGCATTTAGAGAGATTGACATAATATAGATATAGATATATAACTATACAGTGTCAATGGAAGGTCATCTCAAGAGAAGCCACACAGGTGGTGGAGGACCAGGAAAGGACTCCAGAAGAAATTTGGAGCTGAGACTATGGCAGTGGGGAGAGGAGGAGGGCAAGCATTTCATGCAGGACACAGATAATCCCAAAGTTCCAAATAGGAAGAGGGAGGATATTGTTCAGGAAACAGCATGTGGGGCCAGTTTTGCTGGACCATAGAGGATTCAGTATATGAAGTGTATGAAGACTGAAAATGGAGGCTGGGTTCAGGTTGAGTAAGGCTTTTCATGACAAGCATTCTATTTCATCCTAAAAACATTAGGAAACCACTGAAAGTTTCTGGGTGTGAAGGTAAATGTGGTTTGGGAAAATCCCATTACAATAGGAGCACAAAATGGATTAGGGAAGGGAAGAAACTAGAAACAGAACAACTAACAAGGAACGTTGTGTAATAGTGCAAGTGGGAAGGGCCTGAACTGGATGGTGGTTGTGGGAATGGTGAGAAGCATTTGATGAGGGGTTGCCAAGGACTGCTGCCTAAGGGCCAGGGCAGGGGAATTGGATCAGTATTCACTAAACCTCTACTGTGTGCAAGGCACTGGACATTCCAGGATAAAAATGAAATAGCCTCTGTCCAGTAGGAATAACTATGCTTACATAGAACATAGAATGTAAAGATATTATTTAAGGAGAATGGGAACACAATCCCTATCCCCAAATTTTTCACTACAGTTCTATTTCCTTGTTTATAATATGTTATATTCTTCTTATCCTGATAAAGCTTCCGTGGGCCTTGTTTGTCTCTCATCATTGATCATTTACTGATGGTTGTTGCATGCCTTGTAGCTATAGAAGAACATCCACATTCTATGGCTATTATTAATGGGAGGGCTTTTGTTTCAAGAGGTATATACGTATGTGTACACAAACGTATATACACATATACAAAAATAGCGCATAGACTGTATATATTAAATATATGTATTTTTTGTTGTTTGTCAGTCACATTTCAGCCATATCCAACTATTTGTGACTCCAGTTGGTGTTTTCTTAGCAAAGACACTGGAGTGGTTTGCCATTTCTTTCTCTGGGTCATTGTACAGATGAGGAAACTGAGGCAAAAAACGTTAAATGACTTGCAAAGGATCACACAGCTAGAAAGTGTCTGAGGTCAGATTTGAACTCAAGAAGATTAACCTTCCTGACTCTAGACCTGGTGCTCTATTCACCACATACACACACACACACACACACACACACACACACACACACAGAGTCAATATTCATTTAATATGTGCTTCCTCTGTTCCAGACACAATGATACCAAAAGAGGACAAATATATTCCCTGCTCCCAATGAGCATACATTTCAATGCTGGACATGTGTAAATATCTAGTTGCATATACCACATTTAGTAGAATTCCTGCCATTTAGATTAACTAATGCTGGAAGACATGTGCTTTTGCTAATGTGGATAGCTGGTACCTCCTCTGACACAGACTGAGGCTCTACCTCCCATTATTAATATTCTTTGTGCACCATCATGACTGGAAACCAATCAAACAAAAAAGTACTCTCATAACATAGCTGACCATATGTGGAGCTTCTCTGACCTTGGTGAAGCTGATCCTCAAACATACTTGTACTCATACCCAGGCCCTTTCACAACTGGCTGCAATTACAAGGGCTAGAATGCTCTTGGCTGTGCTGTCAGGAGATGGTAGTCACACTCTAACACTTAGGGGCATCAGAGGAAAACTTCAGTATGAGGTTAACCTTAGCGCCACACAAAATGTCAGCTGATGTTAGGACTGATTAAACAAAGATGGAGAGAGTCTTATGGACCATTCTTTGTGTTGGATGTGACAGAAGCAGGAGACAGAATCCCTGTCTACCGGGGAGCTGACCATCTAGTTGGGAGACAAGATGTGCTTGCTCAGGGCAATGAAGGAATCCAATAGTATTGTGTCCAAATGGATATAATTCTGTACATATAATTCTACATGGAGTGTGGACAATCAAAGAGTGACAAGATCAAAGAATGATCAGATGGTCATATAATATTGAACGAAGGCAGAAAGGATTTAGAAAAGGAGACATGAGTGTGGATTCTAAGAATGAGGTCAGACTTTAGGGAGTAGGTGGAATTTTCATAGAATTGCAAAAAAGCAATAACATTGGCTCATTTTTCAATGTTCTCCCTACAGGATCTTTCCTTCCCCATTCTCTCAGATAAGTCTTTGCTTAATATTTTGCTGAGAAAATGGAAGCCATTCTCAATGATCTTCCTCTTTCCCTGTTTGCATTTTTACAACCACTTAACACCAGCTTGACTGATGAGTTTCTCTTTGATTCTTGTCTCCAAGGATGAGGTGATCCTTCTCTTCCCCCAGGCCAATCCCATACAGATGGGTTTCCCCCTCCTGAGTTCCAGCAGACTGCACACACTATCATCCATTTCAGCCAATCTTTATTCTCCCCCATGTTGTATTATCTTTTTGGTTTCCCACAAACACCTTCATATCTCCCACATTCTTAAAAAGGGTTACCAGATAATGCCATTCCTATTAGCTATCTCTCTGAATCTCTCCTTTCTGTCTCAAGCTCCTTGACAATTCTGTCTGCACTCATTAACTTTTTTTTTAATTTCTTCTCAGTCATCTAAACCATTTTCACTCTAATTTCTGACTTAATAATTGAACGGAAATTCTTTCTTACAAAATTACCAATGATTTCTTAAGGATCATATTTCATGCCTTTTTCTCAATTCTCATGTTCTCAACCATCCAAGAATTTGACACTGCTGATCACTGTTTGTTCTTTGAGACTCTTTCCTCTCACAGTTTTTGAGATACTTCTCTCTTTTGGTTCTCTGTTAATATGTCTGACCATTCTAATTCTCCTTTGCTAAATTTTCACAAATATTTAGTCAGTTGAGCAGATTAAAACTGCAAATGAAGGTGGGAATTGAGTGAACCATACTTAGTCCATCTTGTGACTCATTTCTGGAGCTAGATCGGTTATCTTTCTGTTCAGTTATAGGTGTAGTTCAAATTCTGCCTTGTGAAAAATCTTTCTTCAATTGTGGAAATTGGGAAAGGACTTTGTTGTATTGTATGAACCTAGCCCTGTATTGTTGGGAAGCTAACCCCCTTTACTTTCTGCTTAGAGACCCTTAACTAAGGACTTTGATTATGCTGACCAGAAATTCAATCAGGTCTGAAGACTGATGCAAGCCGTTTTCTCACAATTATACATCCCAAGCAACCCATGTGTCTTTTCTGAAAACTGGCTTCGTGTTGATTAAACAATTGTTGTTTCCATGTTCTTTTTTATTATTAAATGCAGACATTGAGGAGACTGGAGCATCTTTATAATTTCAGGGGATTGCATCAGTTCACTTTTCCTCTCCTAATTTGGAAAATCTCTAATCTTTCCTCCAATTAAAAATCAGATTACTTAATCTTGTATTCTGGATAATTGTTTTCTTTTAATTAGTCTTATTTGAGTAATTGTTTTAATGCATGAAAACTTGTCTCCTACTGTATTCTGGATCTAGCCCTAAGCTGAGGAGTTCCAGGTCCCAATTTACCAACTGGAATTCATTTCTTAACAAATTGATACACTTGGGAGCTCAAAGTTTTGTTTCCTCAGTCATCCATCTTTCACTCACCATATTATCATGACTTTTAACTATGGAAATACCTCAGTGTTCTGTCTAGGGACTTCTTTTCTTTCTCCTCTATACTATCTGGCTTGGTGGTCTCACCATCTTCCATGGGTTCAATTATCACCTGTAAGTAAGCAGATTAGTAAGATAAGTAAGATTGGCAAATGAAGTCCAGCTTACTGTAGTTGGAGCTGGATACATCTTTTTCTGGAGTGGGTGCAGTGAAGGGGAGTGCCGTGAATCTGGTATAGGTTTTGCAATCAAAACTAATCTAATCAGCAAGCTGGTACACCTGCCAAAAGGAGTGAATGATAGGCTCATGACAATGTGATTGCCACTTGCAGGAAGATGCCATCCCACCATCATCAGTGCCTATGCTCCCACCATGACAAATCCTGATGAAGTCAAAGAAAAATTTTATGAAGACCCAGAGACCCTTATCTCCAATGTGCCAAAAGAGAACACGCTTATAATTCTGGGTGACTTTAATGCTAGAGCAGGCTCAGACTACCGGACTTGACAGAGAATCCTAGAAAAGAATGGAATTTGAAACAGCAACAGCAATGTTCATTTACTGCTGAAGATTGGTGCATCATGTGACCTCATCACCAACACTGTCTTCCATTTACCTAAGTGCAATAAAACTTCATGGATGCACCTTCACACAAACATTGGCATCTAATAGACTATATGATTGCAAGGAGAAGAGACAGACAAGATGTGAGACTAACAAAGGCAATGTGTGATGCAGAGGGCTGGACTGATCGTAGACTTATCCTTTCCAAGCTAAATATTCACATTCATCAAAAGCGCTGCCACCAAGGCAAAATGACTACCAGAAGAATTAATGTCAACAAATTAGAGCTCTTCTCTGAGTGTGAACAGTTGCTAACTTAGAGGGAAAGTTGAGCCAACACACAGTTGGCAACAGTGGAATAGAAAAGGAGTGGGCAGCTCTCAGAGATTTGGTGTACAGCATTGTATTAGTTCATCTGGGTCAGAACACTTGCAAACACCAAGACTGGTTTGATGAAAATGATGGAGAAATTCAGAAGTTGCTAAATGAAAAACAAGAACTCCATAGGATTTACCAGTGGGATAGTTCATCCACCTCTAAGTAGGCAGCATTTAATTTCATCAAAAGCAAAGTACAAGCAAAGCTTGGAGAGATGCAGGATTCCTGGTTCAGTAAGAAGGCAGATGAAATTCAGTTTTATGCTGATAGTAATAGTCCAAAGCACTTTTATGATACCCTGAAAGCTATTTATGGACCAAAACCCTATGTTGCATCACAATTATTCAGTGCTGATGGAGTCACATTGATTAGTGATAAAGATATGATCCTAGAGAGATGGACTGAACCCTTCTATAGTGTTCTCAACAGAACATCATCAATCAATGCTGAAGCCACTGACTGTTTACCTCAGGTTGAGGTCAATCCCTCCTTAGTTGAACTTCCAATTGAAGAACAGGTTTTGGGGGCCATCAGGATCTTTTCATGGGGCAAAGCACCTGCTGGTGATTCTATTCTAGCTGAGATTTACAAGGTAGGGGGACCATTGCTCATACGAAAGAAAAACTGACTAAAATTTTCCAGGTTATATGGCAAGAGGAGGTTATCCCCCAGGAGTTCAAGGATGCCTCCATTATCCATCTCTAAAAGAGTAAAAGGAATAGATTGTCCTGTGATAATCACAAGGGGATCTATGTCTAAGTCATTGATGGAAAAGTTCTTACTAGAGTCCTCCTTAATAGGTTGATCCTTCACCTGGAAGATAGTCACACACCTAAGAGTCAGTGTGGCTTCAAAAAAGGGTCAAGGAACAGTTGATATGGTGTTTGCTGTCCGACAACTCCAGAAGAAATGCCAGGAGCAGAACAGAGATCTATACACAATGTTTGTGGATCTGACCATGACCTCTAACACTGTTAGTCGTCAGGGCTTATGGAAAATTATGTCAAAATTTGGTTGCCCGGAGAAGTTCATCAATATGGTACATCAATTTCATGATGGCACATTTACCCTGGTTCTGGATAATGGATAATGCTCTCATGCCTTCCCAGTCACCAATGGAGTAAAACACGTCTGTGTGCTTTCTCCCATGCTTTTTAGCATGATGTTTTCAGCCATGTTGACAAATACTTTCAATGAGGATGAACATAACATCAAGGTCAACTACTGTACTGATGGCAACTTCTTTGATTTGAAAAGACCACAAGATAAGACCAAAGTGGAGGGAGTGTTGGTGCATGATTTCCTGTTTGCAGATGATTGTACACTCAATGCATCCACTGAAGCTGAGATGCAACAAAGTATGGATCAATTCTCTGCTGCCTGTGCTATTTTTGGCCTAATAATTAATACCAAGAAAACATACGTACTCCATCAACCACCACCACACCATCCATATGTGGAACCATTGAGTACAACAAATGGAGAAATTTGGAATGCTGTGGTTAAGTTCACTTACCTTGGTAGTGTACTTTCCAGGGATATACACATTGACAATGAGGTTGATTCACACATCGCCAGAACTAGTTCAGTGTTTGGGAGGCTCAAAAGAAAAGTTTGGTAGAGAAGAGTCTAATACCTCTGAATTTCTACAGAGATGTTGTGCTGACCTCATTGTTAAATGCTTGTGAAACATGGACACTCTACCAGCACCGTTCCAGGAAACTGAATCATTTCCGTTTGAACCATCTTAGGAAAATTCTGAGCATCACCTGGCAAAGTAAGGTACGATACTGAAGTCCTTGCTCTAGTTGAACTACCAAGCGCTCAAACTATGCTTCAGAAAGCACAACTCTAATGGGCTGACCATACTGTTCGAATGCAAAATGTACACTTGCCAAAAACACTATTTTATGGAGAACTCGCATGGGGCAGGTGATCACATGGTGGCCAGAAGAAATGATAAAAAGACACTCTCAAGGTCTCTCTCAAGAACTTGGATTTGACTGTGCAACATGGGAGATACTGGCACAAGGCTGCTCGTCGTGGTGTGCCCACATCAGAAAGGATGCTTTGCTCTTTTGAGCAAAGCAGAATTGAGACAGCATAAAGTAAATACAGGAAGTGCAAATTTGGGATATCCACCCCAAACATTCACTTGGATTATCTGTGCCCAACCTGTGGTAGAGTATTTTGAGCTTGTATTGGTCCGATCAGCTACAGTCAGACACACTGAAACTTCACTTTATCATGGTGATGTCATTTTGGTCCTCTGAAGACAAAGGACAACAACCAACCAAAGGTAAATAGATGTCACTCAAATCGTAACACTCAATTTTAGTCAGTCTGTTTAGCTCCAGCCTCATATCACTAATTTCAAACTAGATATCCCCAAACATTTAGATTTTAAAATGCTCAGAACAGAGACTGTCATGTTTCCTCACAAATCCTCTTTCGAGCTTTAGCAACAACCACCTTTGCAGCCTCACAGGTTCTGGACCTCAGTTCTTCATTCAGTTCTTCAGTTTGACTCATTTGACACATAAGAGGGGACTAGTCAGTGAGCCCAGCTCTTTCAAGGCTATACAGAAGACTAGGCTGCTTCAATCTCCCGACAGATTTGGAGCTTTGGCAGCCATTGTGTAATCATGAATGGTTGAATGCACATTGTCAGAAGACTTATTAGTCAGTCCTCTCACTTCCTGTTTCATAAGTAACAATCAGTTGTCAGACCTTGTGGCTTTTATCTCCCTATTTTTTGCCTCTGTCCCCTTCTCACTACTCACACAGACCCTCATCACCTCATTCCCACGTTATTGGAACTTTCTGCTATTGGGTCCCTCTTCCTCAAATTCTCTTTCCTCTACTCCATCTCTTGAGACTTAGCTGTACTTTCTTAAAGTACAAGTCTGACTATGCTAGAAGTCTACCCTCAGTAAACCACAGTGTTTCCCTACTCATTGTTTGACATGCAAATGTCTTTTCAACTTGGTCCCATGCTACTTTTTTGGCCATAATCCTCTCTAATTCCATAAATTTTTTCCTTAGGTGAGCCACACTGCCTTCTCACTGTTATTTATCCAGGACTCTTTACTTTCTGCCTGTGAGACTTTTGATGGTTAGTCACCATGCCTGGGGGCAATTCCCTTTTCACTTCCCCTTACCAGATTCACTGATTTCCTTCAAGACTCAGCTGGAGTTACTTTCTTAAAGAGGGTTTTCTAGGTCTCCCCAGTTGTCAGTGACTTCTCTGCTTAAAGTTTCCTCATGTCTGTTTGGTTTGTGTTCCATGTATATCTATATGCATTCATGCTGTCTCTCCTGTTAGGACATAAGGTCTTTGAGGGCAGAGCCCCCTTTGCCTTTTTCCTTGCACTCTCAGTGCCCAGCAGATTGTCTGGCATTTATTATACTTTCATTTAATGCCTGCTTACTGATTGCAACTCAACCCCAAGGCCTCTTTGTACTTTTTCACGTGGGGGATGATGTTGACAGACAAGGGAACCCACAGGGACTCTAAGAAAGAGGCTCAACCAAGAACATACAAAATGCACTGTACAAGGACATGGCTCTCTCTAGGGACATGTTGACATTGGGACCTTAGGACTTCATATTCCTCTGTGGTCCTTTGGAGCTTCATTGGAACCCACCTCCACTCTCTGCCTCTCTTAGGTCAATGCTACATTAGGGTTGGGAGAAGTTAAGTCCAAATTCCCTCTTCACTACTGGTTTGCAATGTAACTATGGGCAAGTTATGAGCTTTCTGGGCTTCTATTTTCTGGGTTACAAAATCAAAACAGTTAGAAGTGTTAAGGCTACATCACAGGTTGTTGCAAGGACCCAACAAGATACGTCAAGTGGTTTCCCAACCAGAAAAATCCATAAAAATGCCAGATACCACAATTATGGGTATGATGCTTGGGGCTTTGTCAGGGATTATTGCTCCTGTGCTCCCACTAACCTTCCTCTTGTGGACATGCTGGGATATATTAATTCTTGTTCTCTTCTGTTGATCCCTGCAGAGTGGACCACTGGAACAATGAGAAGGAAAGGTTGGTGGCAATCACTGATAACACCTTGCTGATCTGCAAATATGACTTCATCATGCTCAGCTGTGTCCAGTTTCAACGCATTCCCCTGAGCAGCATCTGTCAAATCTGTCTTGGCAAATTTGCCTTCCCTGGGACATCCTTGGATAAGTGAGTACTCTGTTCTGCTCCAGGATGATTGGGGATGGGTGAGATAAATGGCCAGCTCTTTTGTGGGAATCCAGAGAGAAACAAAATGGAACCAGGTCAAGCTAGTGAAAAGATGAGGAGATCAAGAATCAGAAAACCCAAAATTATCCTACTTTCCTTAGTCATGGTTATGTGCTGATTGCTTCTGCTTCCTGTCTTCTAAAGGAGATGTCCTCCCTCCATCACTGTATTGTGGGGACATGAAATGGAGGACCATATCTTTTATCTCCCTCACCTTTGACTCAACCTGGATGTTGGAGAGGCTTGAGTCGTTGCTGATGGTGACAGAGGCTGCATGATCTCTTTTGAGTGATTTCCTGAGCTACTAAGTGAGGGACTGGATTAGTTCTCCCTAGTGTCCCTCCCAGAACTGACACTCTGGGTTCTAGGTTCAAAATGATTCAGCATTCTACATTCCACAGGGGAAATTCTCTATTGATTCTGGCTTTCTCAAATCTCTATTCAAAGGTCCCCTGTAACGCTGACATTCTTTAGTCTGTGATAAAAAATCTCATCCAACTTTGCATTTTCTGTTCTATGTCCTAAGATAATTTTTTATTCTGACATTATGTGTGTTCATGTGTGTACTGTGTGAGAGCATGTATTTGTGAGTATAAATGTGTGTGTGTGCATGCATGTGTGTTTTCTCAGGAACGTCCTAAGCTCTAATGTTTCATCTGTATGTTTAGGTTCTTTTCCTTGCCGGCATTCTCATGTTCATGATCTATATCTTACACCCATGCTCTGTGTTCTAAAGTGCCTTCTACTCAACATTTAATGCCCTCATATTCTTTTCTCTCCTGGCATTCTACGTTCTAAGGTCACTTTGAGATCAGACATTCTCCAGGGTCTGTAGACTTGTGTCTCTGCTTTATATATAAACAAGTATCTCCATATATGTATATATGTTTCTATGTGAATGTATATGTGGATGTCCACATTTCAGTGTAACTTATTTCTGTGCTATCCCTCCAAATCCCACTTCCTGCACCACAAAGCCCTCGCCATTTTTGTGAGCGTTATTAACCCACTGCCTTCACCATCCAGCCAACAAGGTCCATACCCACGCCCCGCCACAGCAGGTTAATAACGGTTGGTCTGGAATGCTTCTATGTAATGACCTCACGGACCCAAAGGTGCAGTATTTCTTTTCTGCTCTTCCATTTTCCCTTCATCATATTGGAAAAGAGGATTGGCTTTGAGAAGGAAAAAGAGATTGCTAGGGTCTCTTTCAGAATCAGTGTCTTGTTCTGTCTTCATACTACTTTTCGTCCAAAGCACTTTTATTGAGAAAGCATTACTGAAGAAAGCAGGGCCACCTCTGGGGCTTTGTCACCTGGAGTCTGATGGTGAGTCAGGGGCCTGAGGCCTTCTGTAGTCTTTATTAAAGAAGGTATCATCATTTCTGGGCACAGCCTAGATGAGAACATTGAAACATAGGAATAACCTTCCATGTTCACTGTACCCATCTTTCACTTCACATCCCCTATATCCCTGATTAAATCATGGCTCCATTAAATTTGTTACTGTTTTTGATCTTTGTCTTGATTCGGCCTCTTCGGTTAAACATTTGGTGAATCAAGGATGGTCAAAGATGAAAAAACACAGGAGGAAAAAGGAGAAAGAAAGTACCACTCCTTGGTAGTCGGCAAAATTCAAGGTCAGCCCTGGAGCAATCCAGAATACACTGTTAGGGCAGGGGTCATTAGAGCATCCCCAGAGAGAAGTCCTATTATAGCTGAAGCAAATATTCCCATTAGAGCTGGATGCCATCTTATCTCAGTTAAAGGTTCCACTCACCGATGTGGTTACAGACAGGGAGTAGATATGATTTCAGTGCTATGGAAGTAACTTCGAGGTGAGGAAACTCCCTCTGCCAATGCAGGTTCATGTCTTCTGTGTAACATACTCTTAGAGAGTCCCAGGCTCACACAATCAGTGGGGATAGGAGGCAGCAGTCAGGCACTGGTCAATACTGTTAAAAGTAGTTGGTTGTTTTCTGATTGTTTCAGTCCTGTCCAACTTTTCAGGACCCCATTTTGTGGGTGGTGGTGTTTTTGGCAAAGATACTGAAGTGGTTTGCCTTATCCTTCTCCAGCTTATTTTACAGATGAGAAAATTGAGGCAAGTTGTCTTAAGTGACTTGCCCAGGGTCACATAGTAAGTGTCTAAAGACAGGTTTTAACTCAGGGAAATGAGTCTTCCTGACTCCAGGCCCAGAGCTCTATATATGTATAGGTATTATAGGGCAGCTATAATTAATGTTGGAATTAATGTTGTCCTTTGTACATAAAGGTGGTTCCACCTTCACTACAGTGTGCACTGTCATTTTTCTCCCTATATATGGTGACAGGCATAGATCCATCCACATTTCCCTTCTTGTCTTGCTTATATCACATGTCATGACTACTGTAAATGAAATGACAAGGGTGTCGAGGATGAAACTGGTGACCAGGGGAATAGGGTGAAGCAAACCATCCCATAAAGAAACTTTAAAATCAGTCTATGAAGTTTAATTTGAAATGTCTTAGGTATGCAGTACAAAAAAAGAACACAGAAACTTAGATCTCCTACAACTAAATTCATTTTAATTAGCAGGTATTGTGTATGAACTTTTTTGAGTGGATAGTTTCACTCCCATTATCCCAACTCCCTGCCACCAATCAAATCCAGTTTTCTTGAGAGCTAATGACCAGTGACAAAAAGCACAGTGTCTCTTAAGCAGCTGACACATACTGAATAACAGCTTTCTGAATAGACAGAATCTGGCTCTGCTTGAAGAGTTTCATCTTTAAATTTTAGTAGTCTCTATCCTGTTCCATCAACCTACTAACTTTCATAACATATATGGTAAGATACTGGACATTAAGGGATGAAAGAGTTGGTTTTGAAGAAAAGTACAGTATAGTAACTAAGAAAACTGCCTCTAGAAGGAGAGGGTCTGAGTTCAAATCCTGACTTCTATCACTTACTACTTAGGCACAACACTTAACCTTTCATCCTTAGTTTACTCATCTTTATAAAAAAAAAAAAACAAAAAAAAAACCTAAGAAACCAAGTGATCTCTGAGGTTCCTTCCAGTTACAGTTAAAACACTCTGATTTCCTGAACCACAGACCTAGTTTCAAAGCTGTACTTCAGTGTTTGTCAGAGACTGATATTTAAGGGAAGGCAAGAGGGAAACTTGCCAGCAGAATGCCTTGGCCTCCTTTCTCCACTATCTTTCTAAAGCTCCGGAAAAAAAAAAAGGAAGATTCAAGGGGAACCCTTCTTCAACCTCTTGGTTGTGTTTGCATGTGTTGGTTGGAGGAGTGTACACACATGTGCAGTTGTGTGTACGTGTGTGTGTGTGTGTGTGTGTATGTATGTACTCACAGTGCCTTCCTGTGGAGGCAACTGCTGCTCCTCTTAGAAACTGCTGTGTCTGACTGTCTGATTAGAATTTTGCCAGCGACAAGCTCCAGCACATCCTACGTACCTGGTGCTTATGAAACAGAGATGTTTTGTTTTAATCATCACTTGCTTTTGGCTTAAAGGAAATGGGGTGTGGTGTGTATGTGGAGGGGGTAGAAGTAAGGAAAGATTATGCCTCATTTACTTGGTGTGATGTTGGCAGATCCTCTTTAGATAAGAGTCTTCTGCAAGAGAAGGAACAAGGAAGTAGTGCCTGGACACTTTTATCCTGCTAGGTCCCTCCCTGCCTCCATGCTGGGATGACTGATCTTTAGAGTTCTGGTTTCTCTGGATGCAAATGGAATGGGAGCCTTTTCTCTTCTGCTTAACATAATTGGACACATTCCCAGTCTTTAATTAAAAATCGTTCCTTATCATGCACTTGTGTCTCTCACGCAGTCCCTTTAGAGAATTTTGAAAGAAGGCACTCCTTCCATTCTAGCCTGAGGAGGCAGACCTTGGAATCTGTTTGAAGGGAAAAGTGAGAGCTTTTTGCATCCTCTCCTGACATCTGAATAGCGCGGTCATGCACTTACGGCTAGAGACGCCAGGATATGAGTCAGGTCGGACCCTCCCAAGGTGTGGCTTTTCCATGCATTAACAAACTAGACGGGCCACAGGACTCATTCCAGCGGATGTTCCTATGTCATTATCTGTGTTTACTTACGAATAAAACTTTTAGTATACATCCGCGAAGTCTGCATAGTTACTTCAACTACAATGCGGGACTAACTGTACATGGAAATGATACTATCAAAGGAATACCACAGACTTGGGATACTTGGATTTCAGTAAGATGTGTGACCGTGTAATGTCCGTGTTATCCTCATAGACAAGGTGGAAAGATGTGGGCTGTTTGCTAGTTCAGTTAGAAAGGTTCAGAACTGGATGGATGACTGAGAACACCCCCAACCAAAGACATTAATTGATTACTATAACCCTGGAAATCGGACTCTTTTGGAGCATTACATGACCCTGAGCTTGAACCTATGTTGCTCCAATATTTTAGCAATGAATTTGATGAAGGCATTGATGCTGTGTAAAGGTCTTTGAAAACAAGGGATTATTGAATTCTTGATATTTGGATCCCCAGTTCCTGGCACATTGTATGGGTTCCTGAAATGGCTCATCGATTGATTGAAGACACACAGAGAAAAGGGACAGCTAGAACACTAAATGATAGAGTTATGATCCCAAAATATTACAATATTCTAGTCCAATTGACTGAATATTCTGAGATAAAATGCATTTGTACTAAAAACATAAGTATCACAGGTATAGTTGGATGAATGAAATCATATTAGACTGTAATCCACATTAAGAGGCTATAGAAATTATAGGCATCAGGATGTGTCAATATTATCCTATGGCAGTTGAAAAAACTATCATAACCTAGGTTTCCTCAGTAGAATCAGTGTCTGGAGCCTCCATTGGCCTCTTTCCTCAGAGCTTCTCATGGGGTAGGGTGATCCTGAGTTCTTGAAGGCACACACAGTGGAACACCATCTTTGGTAGGTCTCCCAAGAGAAGCTTTGTTGATGTGTATAATTAGGAGACGCAGAGTAAGGATGGCTGAATTCAAATCATGACTAACTTTTATTATCAGGTTGATTTTGAGCACATTCCTTCATCTCTCTGATATCAAATTCCTCCATTATAAAGAATGAGGATGTTAAGTGGTAACTGGGCATTATCTGTTATTTTAAAGAGTCAGCCTGGAAAAATGAATAGATGACCTTAGGATCAGGAAGGAATGAGTTCAAGTAACCTCGGACCTCCACAGACTCTCTAAGACTAATTACAGAGGGATGATGATCTGTATTGGTGAATATTCACCTCACACCAGGAGTTCCCTCCACTGTCAGAAGTCCTGATCAAGGAAAGGGAGGAGAGGAGACCTAACAGAACTAATACTTGCTATTTCATGGAGGAGTGGTGAGGAAAGCACTGGGCATTTTCTGAAGCAGTAAAGATATGTAAGTGTTGACATAAAGGGATGCCCAACAAGGAGCTCTGCACATCCCCATGTGCTGAGAAGCAGCAAAACCAAGTTTAGAGGGGACATCACCAGGTTGGTTGCAAGATGATGGATTCCTGGGAAAACATACCTCTTAAAGACCATACTAGAAGCTATGGTGGGCTTCACCCACCCACACTCTGGTGAATGAATGGAGTGCCCTCACTGAAGGAAATGAAGACCTTTGTATTAAAGCAAGTATCAGGAAAACAGGAATAATTATTTTCCCACTGTCCTCTGTCCTCTTCAGGTCACACTTACAGTGGTGTGCTTCCTTCTAGCAGTACACTATAGGATGGAGACTAACCATCTAGGGTATGCCCAAAGGAGGGGAATGAGATCAGGGCAGGACTCAAAACCATGTTGGACATGGATCTCTTGAAGGAATAGGGATTGTTTAGGCTGGAGAAGAGAAGGCTCAGGGAGGAGTGTGGCAGATACTGTCAGGTATCACAAGGGTTCCCTGTGTTTTGCTTGCTTTTTTCCCCTTCTTTCTTTTCGCTCCCTTTCCTTATCATTTGGTACAATGTCTTGTATATAGGAGACATTTAACACATATTGCTTGTTTGGGATTTGAATGTTAGCTCCTTAAGTATAGGCATGGCTTTTCATTTTGTCTTGGTATGACCAGTGTCTAGCACAAAATCTTGGACATTTTAGAAACTTAATTACTTATTTCATGACTTAATAACTTCTTAGACTGAATCAGTTAGATTGGCTCTTTCTGGTATTTGCCAAGCACATGTGGAACCATCACCTTAGTAATATTTAATCAATTGAATCAAATGAGCCCACTGAATAAACTTGGGACTGAAGAGCAGGTGTCCTTAACCTCAGTTCTATAGATCACCAAGTTTCCAATGGATACAGTTCAGTGAATTTGTGAACATGTACAGGAAAATTTATACAATTGTTTTCACTAAATTCTATCTGAAATGTAACATTTTATTTAATTATTAAAAAAACATGCTTCTGAGAGAGAGTCCATAGACTTCCCTGCTCTGACAAAAAGGTCCATCACACACACACACACACACATGCATACACGTACACATACATGCACGCACACATGCACACACTCAGCTTAACAACTTCTGCTTTAGAGGAAATCCAATCTGACTTTGTTACATTTAGATTTAACCTTTCCCACTTGAGGTTTACTCAGCTTATCCTCTTGAAATATCTGATTATAGGACCAATAATATAATAACATTTTCTTAGAATTATTTCACTTAGTGGATAAAATTAAATATTTTGGCCATTCTGTTCCTTCCATGAAATGGAGTCCAGAAATTGTGACCTGAAAGAAACTGTGGATGTCAAGCAGAAATATCAAGCAGATATGTTGGGATCATATTCAAAATGATACTGAGAGATGCCTGTCCTTGCCTGTACAGGTTTTGTCTAAGACTAAAGAAAAGGATGATGGTCTAATAAACTTGTCTTCTCCTAATTTTGTTCTTGTTCATGTGACTTCCTGAAGCTCTGATTTTCCTGTTTAATTTAATTCAGATAATAATATAATATAATGTAACATGACATAATATAATGTGATATGATAAATATGACATAATATAATGTGATATGATAAATATGACATAATATAATGTGATATGATAAATATGACATAATATAATATGATATGATAAATATGATATAATATATGATAAACATAAGGTAACATAATATTGTAATGTTATATTATGATATGATATATATATATACACACACATATATATGTATGTATATATGTATGGTGTGTATGCATATACACACATGCACACAATACAGAAAAACTATCCTTATGCTCAGAAAGCTCTTCTTAGGGAGATATTAGGTACCTTATATTTTATCACATCAACATCAACATGATCATCATTAGAACATAAGCTTTTTGGAGGCAGGAGTTGTTTCAATTCCATCTTTGAAATACTAGCACTCAGCACAATGCCTGACCCTTATGAAGCATGTCCTAAACATTCTTCTGTTGACTCATTCATCGTTATCATCATACCACACCATTTAAGTTTCTTTCCTCCCTGGGGCTTTCTGAGAGCTTATTTGGGGGCCCTAGGCAGTTGTAGGATGAAATAGGACTCTGTCTTCTTCACTTGCCTCTCCCAGATCAGATCACTGGCAAAACTAGGCTCCTCAGTGCCCTCAATGCCCTCCACTGGCACTACCTTGGCTCAGAAGGAGGAGCTTTCAAAGATCTACTGCTCCAGGTTATGCAGGTTCTCATCAGGGCTCATTCCACTGTGCTCTCAGACATCTGTCAGCATGCCATGATCCTCAGGAGGTCTAATGTTCTGTGGAAACTCTTGTAAAAGATTTCCCTCCTGCCACAACCCCACCTCCTGTCTAGACAATCTAATGAGGAGGGCCCAGAGCACACAGCTGAACCTGTTGTGGGCAATCCCCAAGTGTTGCCTAACTGGGGATGAGGGAAGGAGAAGTTGAGAGGAGAGATTAGAAAAGGCTCCTACTGGATCCTTACCAGGTGCCTGACTAGGAAGCTGCCCTCTGCTGGATGGGTCCCATCATTTTGATTAACAGGAGCTGTCCAGCAGATCTTGGCATTGGACTGTGCTCCCCAACCCAAGGAAGATTTTAGTGACAATTTTGTATTACCCATCCTCACAGCCTCCCATTTTAGTGTTTCAGTTGAAGGTGGATTGAACTCCCTTCCAGGCATGTTTTGCAAACTCTAGATCTTGAGATTCACTCAAGTATGTCAGGCAGCCTGCCAAAAAAAGAGTTGCAATTGGAGTATTTTTCCCTCCCAAATGATATTTTCCACACCAAAGGTGTAGATCCCTAGACTTTGTGGAGATGTTTTCTCTTTTAAAAATATGGCTAACATTAACCCAGTGCTTTAAAGTTTGCAAAATTTCTTACAAATTCCATCACATTCTCTCTTCACAAGAGACCGGGAAGGTAAATGCTAGTATTAATCTTTTTGCAGATGAGGAAACTGAGACACTAGATAGCAATTAAGTGACTTGTTTTTATTTTATTAATTATTATATATTTTATTTATTATATAAGATATAAATATTAATTATTATTATTAATTAAGGGTCATACAGCCAATCTCTAAGGCAGAATTTGAACTCAGGTCTTCCTCATTCCGTGTCCTAAGTCTGGTGTTTTCTATTTCAGAGAATCATCAGGGGGGAGATTTTAAACTGGAAGAGATTGTGTGGGTATTTTATCCAACTCCCCAATTCAGATCAATCATATGTAACTACAAGGAAAATTATCCAGAGAGATGCCAATTGTTAAACCTGTATTAAAAACAAAGCAAAACAAAAAAGCCTAGATATATAGATTATATTTGTCAGTCACTTAAGAAGCATTTCTTAAGTCTTTATTGTGTTCCAGGCACTATAACAGGGAAAAAGAAATAAAATACATCCAAATAATAAGTAAATAAAAATGTAACCCCTTTCTCAACGAGATCCTATTCTAATGGGGGAGAGAAGATCTAACTAAAAGACACAAAATTCCTCCTTCACTGAGGAGAAAGTCCTCCTGCAGCGACGGACTTTGAGCAAAGCCTTGAAGGAAGCAAGGAAAACTGAGAAATGTTGGGGCAGAGGATTTGAAGTAGGAACAATAGTCAAAGAAATGTACAAGGATAGGAGATGGACCACAATGTCGATTATTTCCCTTGGAGTGTGTGAGGGATATCTCTGATTGGGAGCCTAATCAGACAAAGTGAAGGTGATCTTTCAGTACTGCTTCTTAGGTCAGATTATCACAGTGGTAGAGTACAAAGACTAAGGATTGCAAGATTTGGCATCTGAAGACCTGGATACAGATCCCACCTTTACCCCATTTGCAGGAAATCCAAGTTAATACATATATGACCTTGAACAATAACTTAAGTACTCAGGACATCCTTCTCTATCTCTCGGCAACCTTTGATACTATCAATTTCTTTTCTGTGATACTCTTTTCTGTAGTTTTTTATGACACTATACTTTCCTAGTAATATGTCATATGACTCCTTCTCAGTATCTGTATGCACCCATTAACCATGGGCATCCCAAAGGACTCTGTTCTGCACCTTTTTCTCTTCTCCCTCTAGAATATTTTATACGATCTCAGTTATGATCTCTAGGCAGAAGAATGCCCTTCAGTCCCAGCCTTGACTGAAGATGTCATAAACTAAAGTCATTATCTTTTCCCCAAAACCTCCCCTCCTATAAACTTCCCTACTACTGACAAGGGTACCACCATCCTCCTATTCGCCCAGGCTTACAACCTAGGTGTCATTCTCTACTCCTTATTCTCATTCACTCCCATATATCCAATCAGTTGTCAGATCCTTTCAATTCTCCCTTTATATCACCTCTCCTATATGCCCCCTTGTTTCTTCTGACACTCCCTTCTCTTGATGTCTCATCACCTTAGGACTGGGTGATGGCAATACTCCCTGCCTCAAGTGTCTCCTCTATATAGTCCATCCTTCCCTCAACTCTCAGATAGCTCTTCCTTAAAGAGACATTCAATACTGGTGTTGTCCTCTCCACTCAACACAAATCCACCCCTCCACTGAATGACTCCAAGGTGTCCCTATTCCCTCCAAGATTCAGTTGTTTGCTTTTTCACATCCTTCATAGCTTTAGCCCTTTCCTGCTTTTCCACTCTTCCTGTCTTATGAACTTCCATGAACTCCGTGCTTCAATGACACTGGTCTCTTTGTTCTCCCTCCCACAAGACATTCCATCTCTCCAGTCAGTTGTCCCCTTGCCTGGAACTGTCTCCTTTCTCATCTCTGCCTCTTGGATTCCCAGACTTCCTTCAAATCCCAGTGCAATCTGCACCTTCTTCAAGAAGCTGTGCCTACCACCCTTAATGGTTGTACCTTCTCCCTGCTCATTAACCCCAACTTAACCCATCCCCAGAGTCTGGGGGATAACGTTTTATCCTATTGTAAACTGTGAATTCCTTGAGAACATGGACTGTTTTTGTTTTTGTCCTGGGGAAGGGAAGTCTTCCTTGTATTCCAAATACTTAACACAGTGCCTAGCCCATAGCAGGTATTTAATAATTGCTTTTTGACTGACTGACTGACTTTGAGTCCAAGCTTCCTCAAGGCCTGATTGAATGTGGTCTGTATGAGCCCAGAGCTTGATACTGTCTGTGTGAAAGGGAAGGGATTATAGCATGGTGGTGATGCTTGTGTTCTTACTGTCTCACTCTGGCTCAGAAGTATTATATCTAGAACCCTAGACTATAAAATGTACCCTCCCCCATACACATACCTTGGTACTACTTCTGCATCCTTGTAGGAAATAAATGTCACTGTTCATTTATCTCCAAGTCTAATGAGATAATAAGCAAGGGGACAATTCCCTGGGAAAGCAAAAAAAAAGCACAGCAAAACAAAACAAAAAAACCCACACAAAACTATGAACTCCAAGGAAAAAGAGGCACATTAAATCCCAGGTTTTACTGGCGATGATGGAGGAAGATTTGGGACATGATTGCCAGGAACCACCTTGGCTTTTTTCTAATCATTTCAGGACTTGTGAGCTTACAGAAAAGGTTTAGGACATATTTGGGAAGGGAAGACAAAGGAAATACCAAGAAGGAGAGGAAATCTCTACTTTCTACCCAGAGATATGTCATCTAACCTTCTTCCATGTGAGTCATTGCTTGTGATGATGGCCCCATCTGCAAAAAGTGCTACGACAAAAGAGGGCAAGGCAGCCAGCTTCCCTCATCTTTCTTAGACTTACCTTCTTGTGTTTTTTATTAATAAATTTATTTCTTTTCAATTTTCTACAATCACTTCCATAAATCTTAGATTTTCATCCACTCCCTGCCTCCTCTGTCCCCAAGATGACATGCAGTCTTATATGGGTAAGACACATACATTCTAACTAAATACATTTTCATCTTAATCATGTTGCATGGGAGAATTCAAATGAATGGGAAAAACCACGAGAAAAACCAAACGAAATCAAAACAAAACACAAGAGAGAATACTCTGCTTCACTCTGCAATCTAATGCCTTAGTTCTTTCTCTGGATGTGAATGACTTTTTGCCTCAAGAATCCATTGAGAATTTTTTAAGTTCTTGCATTGCTGTGAAAGGCTAACTCTACCAGAAAAATTCCTTGCACACTGTTGTTGCTCTGTACAAAGTCCTCCTGGTTCTGCTCCTCTCATTCAGCTTCAGTTCATATAAGTCCTTCCATGTCTCTCTGAAGTCTTCCTATTCATCATTTCTTATAGCAAAATAGTATTCCATTGCATTTCTATAACAAAATTTGTTCAGTCATTCCCCAATTGATTAGAATCTGCTTGATTTCCAGTTCTTAACTACCACAAATACAGCTTCTATAAATATTTTTGTATATGTGGGACTCTTTCCCATTTTTATGATCTCTTGGGAAACAGTCTGAGAAGAGATATTGCTGAGAAAACCTTTGGGCATAGTTCCAAATTGCTCTCCAGAATGGTTGGATCAGTTCACAGCTCCACCAACAATAAATTAGTGTCACAACTCTCCCATATTTTATTCAACATTTATCCTTTTCCTGTTTTGTCATGTTAGCCAATCTGATAAGTATGATGCAGTACCTCAGAGATATTTTGGTTTGCATCTCTCTAATCAATAGTAATTTAGAGCATTTTTTCATATGAATACAAATAGCTTTAATTTGTTCTCCTGAAAACTGCCTGTTCATATACTTTAATCATGTATCAACTGGGGAATGACTTGTATTCTTGTACATTTGACTCAGTTCTTTATATATTTTAGAAATGACGCCTTTATCACAGACACCAGTTGCAAAAATTCTTTCCCAGTTTTCTGCTTTCCTCCTAAACTTGGTTGCATTGGGTTTGTTTATGCAAAAACTTTTCAATTTAATGTAATCAAAATTATTCATTTTGTACTTCATAATATTCTCTATCTCTGGTTAAAAATTTCTCCATTCTCTATAAATCTGAAAAATAATCCCCTAATTTTTTCATAGTATCAATCTTTATACCGAGATAATATGTCCTTTTGAACTTTGTTCTGGTGTATGGTGGGAGGCATTGATTTATGCCCAATTTCCACCAAACTGTTAAAAATTTTCCCAGCAGTTTTTCTCAAACAGTGAGTTCTTATCCCAAAAGCTGGAGTCCTTGAGTTTATCAGACAGTAGTAGTTTGCTATATTCATTGACTACTCTGTCTTGAATACCTAACCTATTCTACTGGTCTACCCCTCTATTTCTTAGCCAGTACCAAATATTTTAATTATTGCTGCTTTGTAATAGAATTTGAGACCTGGTAGCGCTAGGCCACCTTCCCTTTCATTTCTTTTCATTAGTTTCTTGATATTCTGGACCTTTTGTTCTTCCAGTTGAATTTTGATATTATTATTTCTAGCTCTATCATTACATCATTTACTTTATACTGGATCCCCCTATCAAAGTATATTTCTTTCATATTTCATAATAAATTTGCAATTCTAAAGATTAAGAAGTATCGTCTTCCCTTATAGGGAAGCAAATAGTTTGCCCATATTGAGTAACAAGTTTTTTCTTTTCCCTTGTTTATCATTTTATGCTTCTCTTGAGACCTATATTTGAAGATCGAATTTTGTATTGAATCCTGGTCTTTTTATCAGGAAAGTCTGGAAATCCCTTATTTCATTGAATGTCCATCTCCTTGCCTGAAACGTTATGCTCAAATTTGCTGGGTAATTGATCTTTGGTTGTAGTCCCAGCTCCTTTGCCTTACAGAATATCATATTCCAATTCCTTCAGTGTTTTAATGTAGAAGCTGCAAGGTCCTGTGTTATCCTGACTGTAGCTCCTTGATATCTGAATGGTTTCTTTCTGTCTGACTGTAGTATTTTCTACTTCACTTCATAGTTCTGGAATTTGGCAATGATATTCCTTGTTGTTTTTAGTTTTGGATCCCTTTCAGGAGGTGAACAGTGGATGCCTTTGATGATTATTTCACCTTCTGGATCTAGAACTTCTTGGAAGTTTTCCTTGATGATTTCTTTGAAGATATTATCCAGGCCCTTTTTTTCATCATGACTTTCTGGTAGGCCAATAATTCTTATATTTTCTCTCCTGGATCTATTTTCCAGGTCAGTTGTTTTTCCAATTAGATATTTTACATTTTCTTTTATCTTTTCATTCTTTAGATTTTGTTTGACTGATCCTTGATGTCTCATAGAGTCATTAGCTTCTATTTGCCCAATTCTAATTTTTATCAAATTGTTTTCCTCAGTTAAGTTTTGCATCTCCTTTTCCATCTGTCCAATTATAACATTTAAGGACCTAACCCTAACCCATTTAAGGAAGTATTTTCTCCAGGTAGTTTTTGTACTTCCTTTTTCATTTGTCTAATTTTCCCAGTTAGGTTTTGTTTTTCCTTTTCCATTTGTCTAATTTTCCTTTTTTAAGGAACTGTTCTCTTCCGTGAATTCTTTTTCAAACTTTTAAAATCATTGGTCAGTTTTTTGTCTACTTTTCTAATTTTGCTTTTAAGATTCTTCTTCAGCACTTTTAAGAGTGCTCCTTATGCTTTTGGACAGTTCATAGTCCCTTCTGAAGTTTCAGATGGGAGTACAGTCTCAATACTGACCTCTTTGGTATTTGTGTTTTGGTCCTTGTCCCTATAGGAAGATACTATGGTCTTTTCTTTCCTGCTTTGATTCTGAATCATGATGGTAATGCTTTGTGTGTTGTGCACTCTGATTCTTTCAGCTAGAAGCTGAAGATTCTGGTGCTGAGCTGACTGGTGTGTGAAAGCAGGGACCAGGCGAAGCCTTTTTTTGTGTTTCCCCAGATTAGCCCTGGAGCTAGCTTGTTAAGTGTGGGGGAGAGGTGGTCTGGTCATGGGAGATCTCCTCTGTTGAGCTAGAGGAAAGGCAAGCTCAGCAGTTGGTGATCTTGGCTGCCCTAGTGTCTTCTTGTTTCCCCTGGAGTGCTGAGGCATGTTTGGGGTCCTCATGTTGGTGGTTATGAGGCTCCATTCCCATGGGGCTCCGGATCTTCTTCCCAATCTCTGCCCTGAGATAGGGCTGTCTGGAAAGTTCTAATCCTCCCCCCACCACAGGAAGAGAAATCCTCCTTAACAATTTTCCTAGCCTCATGTGCTATGAGACTGTTTATTCTTACTTCTGACTCCATTGATCCAGGATTTCTCTGGGGAAATATTTTATGGTTCTTTCAAGGTCAACAAGGGGAGGGGGAGAGAGCGTTTACTGATCACTCCACCATTTTGGCTTCTGGAAGTTAAGTAGATGACTTACAGACATTTAATTTGTTGGCTGATAGACTCAGGAGCAGCTATTGCAGGTACCTGGGGCTCCACAGCTCTCACTTGCACAATTCCACTGGACTCCCATCCTGGGCTGATATGCCCAAGATTTGGACGCTGGGCTGCTGCTGCCTCAGATACCCCAGGGCTTCCTGCTCAGCCCTGCCCCATGCTGTACTATGCACTATGTGCTCCTCTCCCCCTGCCACGGAACAGATCCTTCCCATTGACCTGCCAACCTGTCCTGGGCTGTGAATCTGCTACAGTCTGTCTCCTATTGGATTCTGCCCCTCTAAAATTTGGTCAGATTCTCTTTTAGAGGTATCTGAAGGAGTTTGTCTAAGAGCTTAGGTGAGTAGTTGCTCTCACTTTGCCATCTTGGCTCCACCCCATTTTCTAGCTCTAGAAAATAATTATCTGGTGGTTTAATTTGTATGGGACTGAATAGGTAAATTAATTTAGGTAGGGATGTCTTTGTTTTATTATATTAGCTTGGCCTATCCATGAGCAACTGGTTTTTTTCTACGTACTTAAATCTGATTTTATTTGTATGAAAACTGTTTTAGAATTGTGTACATATAGTTCCTGGGTTTGTTTTGGAAGGTAGGCTCCCAGATAATTTATAGTGTCTATTGTAGTTTCCAACGGTATTTCTCTTTCTGCCTCTTGCTGTTGAATTTCATTAGTAATATGTAGAAATGCAGATGATTTATGAGGGTTTATTTTGTAACCTGCAACTTTGCCAAAATTGTTTATTATTTCAAGTAATTTTTTTACTTGATTCTCTGGGATTCTCAAAGTATATCATCGTATCATCTGCAAAGAGTAATAACTTAATTTCTTCTTTGCCTATTCTAAATCCTTCAATTTCTTTTTCTTCTCTTATTCCTAAAGTTAACATTTGTACCATATTGTATAGTACCATATTAAATAACAGTGGTGATAATGAACATCCTTGTTTCATCCCTGATCTTGTTGCAAATACATCTAGCTTATCCCCATTCCATATAATGCTTGATGATGGTTTCAGGTGGATACTACTTATTATTTTATAAAAAGCTCCATTTGTTCCTACACTCTCCAGTGTTTTCAAAAGGAATGGGTGTTGTATTTTGTCAAAAGATTTTTCTGGGAGGAGCCAAGATGGTGGAGTAGAAAGATTCACATATGCTAGCTCTGAGCCCACAGCCCATAAATTTCCTGTAAAAAGAATTCCAAACAATTTCTGGAGCAGTGGAAGCCACACAGCAACGGAGTGGAGGAGATTTCCCTTCTAGAGACCCCTGAAAAACCGAACCCAAAGGTCCGTCGCACACCAAACGGGAGTGGAGCCTAGCCCTTCCCTGGCCATGAGGCATTGAGAGGAGCAGATCCAAGCAGGATTCAGGGATGGAATCTCTGGCAGACTCGAAGGTCTCTCCACCCACAGGCACACAGGTCAGTGAGAGAGCCTTCTGGATTGGCCGACAGGGGAGCAAGGTGTCTCCATAACTCAGGCCCCCTCGGGAGGCAGCAACAGAAGCAGCAGGTGGCCAGAGGCTCCTGGAGCAGACAAGACCTCAGGTCCATTACAGAAGGTCTCTGCATAAACTCCCTGAAGGAACTGAGCTTGGGAGGCGGCCCTGCCCCCACCTGAGCACGAGAACGGAAACTCACATTGAACAGCAGCCAGGCCCACCACTGAAAGCCCTAAGGCTGGGGAGCAGCATTTGAATCTCAGACCCCAAGCACTAGCTGGGCAGATCTAGGTGGGGGTGGACAGGAATATCAGAAGCCAAGTAACTGGCTGGGAAAATGCCCAGAAAAGGAAAAAAAAAATAAGACCAAAGAAGGTTACCTTCTTGGTGACTAGATGTTTCCTCCCTTCCTTTCTGATGAGGAAGAACAATGTTTACCATCAGCTAAAGACATAGGAGTCAAGGCCTCTGTATTCCAAACATCTGAAATAGATATCCAATGGGCTCAGGCCATGGAAGAGCTCAAAAAGGATTTTGAAAATCAAGTCAGAAAGGTGGAGGAAAAACTGGGAAGAGAAATGAGTGAGATGCAAGAAAAGTAGGAAAAACGGGTCAATACCTTGATAAAGGAGACATGAAAAAATGCTGAAGAAAATAACACTTTGCAAAATAGGCTAACTCAACTGGCAAAAGAAGTTCAAAAAGTCAATGAGGAGAAGAGTGCTTTCAAAAGCAGAATTAGTCAAGTGGAAAAAGAGGTTCAAAAGCTCACTGAAGAAAATAATTCTCTCAAAATTAGAATGGAACAGATGGAGGCTAATGACTTTCTGAGAAACCAAGAAATCACAAAACAAAACCAAAAAATGACAAAATGGAAGATAATGTGAAATACCTCATTGTAAAAACAACTGACCTGGAAAATAGATCCAGGAGAGACAATTTAAAAATTATGGGACTACCTGAAAGCCATGATCAAAAAAAGAGCCTAGACATCATCCTTCATGAAATTAACAAGGAAAACTACCTTGATATTCTAGAACTAGAGGGCAAAATAATTATTCAAGGAATCCACCAATCACTGCCTGAAAGAGATCCAAAAAGAGAAACTCTTACGAACATTGTGGCGAAATTCCAGAGTTCCTAGGTCAAGGAGAAAATATTGCAAGCAGCTAGAAAGAAACAATTCCAGTATTGTGGAAATACAATCAGGAAAACACAAGATCTAGCAGCTTCTACATTAAGGGATCGAAGGGTGTGGAATAGGATATTCCAGAAGTCAAAGGAACTAGGTCTAAAACCAAGAATCACCTACCCAGCAAAACTGAGTATAATACTTCAAGGGAAAAATTTGTCTTTCAATGAAATAGAGGACTTTCAAGCATTCCTGATGAAAAAACCAGAGCTGAAAACAAAATTTGACTTACAAACACAAGAATGAGGAGAAGCATGAAGAAGTAAACAGCAAAGAGATGTCATAAGGGACTTACCAAAGTTGAATTGTTGACATTCCTACATGAAAAGACAACATTTGTAACTCTTGAAACTTTTGAATATCTGGGTAGTTGGTGGGATCACACACACACATACACACACATACGCATGCACACACACATGTACACATGTGTGCACACATAAACACATGCATGCACACACAGCGACAGAGAGCACAGAGTGAACTGAATTGGATGGGATCATATCTTAAAAGAAATCAAGGTAAACTGTGAGAGAGAAATGTAGTGGGAGGAGAGAAGGTGAAATGGAATGGGGTAAATTATCTCTCATAGAAGAGGCAAGCAGGAGTCAGGGAAAAAGAGGAGAGCTAAGAAAAAAAAACCATGAAGTTTACTCTCATCACATTCAACTAAAGGAACGAATAAAATGCACACTCATTTTGGTATGAAAACCTATCTTACAATACAGGAAAGTGGGGGAGAAGGAGATAAGCAGGGTGGGGGGGATGATAGAAGGGACGGCAGTGGGAGGAGGGAGCAATTTGAAGTCAACACTCTTGGGGAGGGACAGGATCAAAACAGAGAATAGAAACAATGAGAGGCAGGATAGAATGGAGGGAAATATAGTTAGTCTTGCTCAACATGACTGTTATGGAAGTCTTGCAAAACTACACAGATATGGCCTACATTGAATTGGCTGCCTTCCCAAAGGGAATGGCTTTGGAATGGGTGGGGATGGAGGCATGGGGATAAGTTGGAACTCAAAGTTTTAGGAACAACTGTCGAGTGTTGTTCTTGCTACTAGGAAATAAGAAATACAGGTAATGGAGAATAGAAAGTTATCTGGCCCTATAGGACGAAAGAGAAGACGGGGAAAAGAGAAGGGAGGGATGATAGAAGAGAGGGCAGATTGGTGATAGGGGAAATTAGAATGCTTGGTGTTTTGGGGTGGGAGGAGGGGACAAATGGGGAGAAAATTTGGAACCCAAAGTTTTGTGAAAAGAATGTAAATAGTTAAATAAATAAATTTATATTAAATAAAAGCAAAAGCTTTTCTGAGCCTTTTGAGATTATCACATGGTTTCCGTTAGTTTTGTCATCGATATAATCAATAATGCTGAGAGTTTTCCTAATATTGAACGAGATTTTCGTTCCTGGTATAAATCTTTCCTGATCATAGTGTATTATTCTCATCATAAATTGCTGTATTCTTTCTTGCTATTATCTTATTTAAAATGTTTGCATCTTTATTCATTAAAAAATTGGTCTATAATTTTCTTTTTCTGTTTTGGCTCTTCCTGATGTAGGTATGAGAACCATATTTGTATCATAAAATGAATTAGTAGGACCACCAATTTTCCCAAATATTATATTATTGGTATTAACTATGTATTGGACACTGGGCTGCTGCTGCCTCAGATAGCCCCAGGGCTTCCTGCTCAGCCCTGCCCTATGCTGCACTATGCACTGTGTGCTCCTCTCCCCCTGCCACAGAACAGATCCCTCCCATTGACCTGCCAACCTGTCCTGGCCTGTGAATCTGCTACAGTCTGTCTCCTATTGGATTCTGCCCCTCCAAAATTTGGTCAGATTCTCTTTTTAGAGGTATCTGAAGGAGTTTGTCTAAGAGTTTAGGTGAGTAGTTGCTCTCACTCCTATATATTTTTGGAAATAACTGTTCTTTAAATGTTTGACAGAATTCACTTGTAAATCCATCTGGCCCCGGATATTTTTCCTAGGGAGTTCAATGATGAGTTGTTCAATTTATTTTTCCGGGATGAGGTTATTTAAATATTCAACTTCTTCTTCCATTAATCTGGGCAATATATATATATATATATATATATATATATATATATATTTAATATTAATCCATCTCATTTAGATTGTCAAATTTATGGACATGCAGTTGGGCAAAGTAATTTCTAATTATTGTTTAATTTCTTCCTCTTTGGAGACAAGTTCACCCTTTTCAGTTTTGATATTGGTAACTTGGTTTTCTTCTTTCCTTTTTTAAATCAAATTGACCAAATGTTTATTAATTTTATAGTTTTTTCATAAAATAAGCTCAGTTTTATTTATTCAACACTTTAAATTTCAATTTTATTCATCTCTCCTTTGGTTATCAGTATTTCTAATTTGGTATTTACTTGGAGATTTTCAATTTCTTCTTTTTCTAGATTTTTCAGTTGTCTGCCAAATTCATTCTTCTCTTCTTTCTCTATTTAATTCCTGTAGGCATTTAATGATATAAAACATCACCTAAGAACTGCTTTTGCAGTGTCCCATAAGTTTTGGTATGTTGCCTCATTATTTTCATTCTCTTGAATGAAGTTGTTGATTGTTTCTATGATTTGTTGTTTAACTCACTCATTCTTTAGGATTAGGTTATTTAGTTTCCAATTAAGTTTTGGTCTATCTTTCCATGGCATTTTATTACATATAATTTTTATTTCATTATGATCTGAGAAGGATGCATTGACTATCTCTGCCTTTCTGCCCTGGATTATGAGGTTTCCATGTTCTAGTACACGGTCACTTTTTGTATTTATGCCATGTACTGCTGAGAAAAAAGTGTATTTCTTTTTATCCCTATTCAATTTTCTCCAGAGATCTATCATATCTACCTTATCCAGAGTTTTATTCACCTCTTTAACTTCTTTATTCTTTATTTTGAAGTTAGATTTATCAAGTTCAGAGAGGGCAGGTTGAGGTCCCCCATTAGTACAGTTTTGCTGCCTATTTCTTCCTGTAACTCCCTCAACTTCTCTTCTAAGAATTTGGATTGTATGCCACTTGGAGCATATATGTTTAGTAATGACATTGCTTCATTGTTTATGGTACCTTTTAGTAGGATATAGTTTCCTTACTTACCTCATTTGATTAGAACTATTTCTGCTTTTACTTTGCCTGAGATTGGGATTGCTACCCACGCTTTGTTTTTTACATAGAAGCATAATATATTCTTATCTAACCTTTCACCTTTCCCCTGTGAGTATTCCGTTGTTTCACATGTGTTCCTTTTAAACAACATATTCTTGGATTATCATTTTTAATCCATTCTTCAATCTACCTCTGTTTCATGGGAGAGTTCATCTCAGTCTCATTCACAGTTATGATTGGTGTCTGTGTCTTTCCCTCCATCCTAGGCCTTACCTTCTTCATCTTTAAAATGGGCAGATTGGACTAAATGGATTTTTTCACTTTGAATTTTCTGATTCTATGATCAATACCTTTATCCTATTCCCTACTAATCTCATAGGATATAAATTGTGTATACTGCCTCCTGGCTAGTCAAAAGTCCCCTCAAGGATGCCTGACCAGCCGATTTTTCCCTTTACATTCTGAGTGACTAAGTAGCTGACCAGAATTCTCCTTCAAAGTCTTGG
>CM053771.1:550248262-550288382 GCA_028658325.1 Potorous gilbertii | reverse complement strand
ATGACGATGGTGGTGATGATGGTGATGATGATGACGGTGATGATGATGGTGATGATGATGATGATGGTGATGATGGTGATGATGGCGATGGTGGTGATGATGATGACGATGATGATGATGGTGACAATGATGATGATGGTGATGATGATGATGATGGTGATGATGATGATGATGGTGATGATGATGATGATGGTGATGATGACGATGGTGGTGATGATGGTGATGATGATGACGGTGATGATGATGGTGATGATGATGATGATGGTGATGATGGTGATGATGGCGATGGTGGTGATGATGGTGATGATGATGACGATGATGATGATGGTGATGATGGTGATGACGATGATGGTGATGATGATGATGATGGTGATGATGATGATGGTGATGATGATGATGATGATGGTGATGATCGTGATGATGGTGATGACGATGATGATGGTGATGATGATGATGATGGTGATGATCGTGATGATGGTGATGACGATGATGATGGTGATGACGATGACGATGGTGATGACGATGACGATGATGATGGTGATGACGATGATGGTGATGATGATGATGGTGGTGATGACGATGACGATGACGATGGTGACGATGATGATGATGGTGATGATGGTGATGATGGTGATGGTGATGATGATGGTGATGATGGTGATGATGATGATGATGGTGATGATGATGATGATGGTGATGATGGTGATGATGACGATGATGATGATGATGGTGATGATGATGATGATGATGGTGATGATCGTGATGATGGTGATGACGATGATGATGGTGATGATGATGATGATGGTGATGATGGCGGCAATGAGAACAATGACGTTGATGTAGCACGTCAAGGTCTGGAAAATACATTTACATATATTATCCAATTTTACTTCTACAACATTCCTGTGAGAAAGGGCTACTATCATCTCTATTTTATGGTGCAACAAGGTGATGGCAGTGGATAAAAAGCTGGATTACGGAAAGCTTGAGGTCAAGTCCAATTTCAAACACTTACTGACCATGTGACTTCGGGTGTTTCACTTAATCCCTGCCTGCCTTAGTTTCCTCAATTGTAAAATGGAGCTAATAATAGCAAATACTTCACAAAACTGTTGTGACAATCAACTGAACTAATAAGTGATCATTAATAAATGCTCATTCTCTTTCCATTTACAGCTGAGTTAAGTGAGACTGAGGGAAGTCAAGCAACTTTGCCCAAGATCACATAGTGAAGGAAGTGTCTGAGGCAGAATTTAAACTCAGATCTTTCTCTGCCAACTTCCAATGCACCATATTGCTGGCCCTAACACAGGCGGATAGGTTTAGAGGTAGAAAAGATCTTAGTAAGCATCAGGTCCTACTCCCTCATTTTGTAGTTGAGGAAACTGAGGCACAGAAAATTTAAATGACTTACCCAGGGACATACAGATAGCAAGTGTCTTTCTTACCGTGAGTATAGCTCTCCAGGTACGTTGATCAAATAAAATCATGTAGATAGACAAATTTGAATATATATGATATGATATAGAATCCATATACAGATAAATGTAGCACTTTGCAAATGCCAAGCTCTATATAAATGTTAGTGATGAAGCTGATACCACAGAGCCTACAGGCAGTTAGAACATTTATAGTCTCAGAAAGGAGCAAGCAAATTAAATTTTATCTTAAATGAACGTGGGAATTCCTCTATTTAAAGAGAAGCCCTGGGGAAATGAATCCCCACCCCAAACATAATGTGAAAAATCATCCGGATCTGTTTGGTAAATGTAATACCTTTCAGTTTTGTTTTGTTGTTTTTTGAAAGTGGGGAATCACCCACTTTCTAGCCTTTTTATGAAAAGATAAAAAGTATTAGGCTGCTGTAGCCCTACTCTATAGACCTGCCCTTCCAGAAATCCATAACTCATAATTTAACCTATAATTATCTTCCCACCACCCAGGATCCTTTTGAAACGGACTAAAAGGGGGAAAAATAAGTTTTATTTTTTTTAAAAGATTCTGCATTTTCACAAACTCCATCAGTATCACAGCATCCCATGAATATTTAATCATCATCAGAAGAACAGGAGGCTGAAGAGAAATCAGGTTGTGATATTTGAGAACAGCAGGTGTGGGAAGGAAGGCGTTGACATGACACCCTCTAAGAAAGGATCTGGCATGTTGTGCAAGGGGCCTCCTGCCTCTCCTTACAGCATGGGCTCCAGGGGAGAGGGTGAGGAAAGATTCTTGAGAGATGGAGGTAGGGGCAGATAGATGACTGGAGGGACTAGCAGGGAGCAGAAGCTCTTGGACCATCTGTGTGTCATTGTGTTTGTGTGTGTGTGTTGTGTGTGACAAAATATGAAGGCTCCTCTTGCCTGAAGAAATGTGTATTGGACAAGTGATGAATTGAACACATCCCTAGCTCTTCTGTCACTGCCATTCACATACGGAATAGAACCTTTCCTCAAGATTATCTCCAACTGATACCTGCCAATATCTTATTTGTATATAATTGTTTACATGGTGTCTTCCCCATTGAAATATTAACATCTTGAGGTCGGGAATTGTTTTTGCCTTTCTTTGTATGCCCAGAGCTTAGCACAATCATAGGTGCTTAAATGTTTATTAATTTTATTTGGTTTTGGAAAATGATATCAAGACATAAGTAAAAGTAACAAGCATTTCCATCAACACTGGTCCAAGAAAGTCATTGTGTGTTATTTCAATCTCTGAGGAACAAAAAGTTTTGGATCCAGTAGTTCAGATCTCCTTTTCTCCCCCACCAAACTCCAGACATGATCCTGAGGTCAATCTAAGAATCTAGAAAAATTTGGATAGCAACTTGCCTGTTACCAAAGTAGCAGAGAGCTTTCAGGATGAGGAAAACATGGTTGCTTGCCAGGAATTTTTTTTTCAGGAAATTATGTTAACCCAAGAATTCTGTTCGCAAGTGGAGACTGTGCCCATTAGAGAAATGGGAGAAGGGAGCTAACGTTAGTCTCCAGCCTAGAGTCTCCAGGGGCAATAAGATGCCTTGTAACAGGCAGTAGAGTCTGTTACAAATCTGATCTAAATGGGCAGGGAGGGAATACCTTATTTTCTAAATGCCTCAGCAGAAAGCCACATATATGGCCACAGCTATAATGACCTTAGGGGAGGCTAGGTAGTGGACTGGAGAAAGCTTCAGGCCTAGAGTCAGGAAGATTCATATGTCTGTTCAAATCTGGCCTCAGACACTTGTCAGCTGTGTGTCCTTGGGGGAGTCACTTAAGCCTATTTGTCTCAATTTCCTCAACTGTAAATTGAGCGAGAGGAGGAGATGGAAAATTACTCTGGTATCTTTGCTAAGAAAATGCCAAATGGTAGCATCAGACCCAACTGAATAACAACTGCAAATGGTAATCTTGCATTTCTCTTTTATCTTCTTTAATCTTTCTACACTAGGAGCGTATTAGAATAATCGATTTTGGTTCCTTTTGGAAGTCACTCATGATGCGTCCTTAATAAATGGTGCATTAACCCCTAGACCTTCTGGGAGATGTAGTCCAATGAAAGAGTAGTTGTCTACACAGAGGTAGATATAGAGCATAAGTAGATTTCCCCCTTTTTTGGAGTTCAAATGACAGAGGCATTATTTATATAATAGAGTATGAAGTTCTCTTAGAAGCAAGAGCAGACTTACTATTCAGCTTCTTAGTAAACCAAGTTCTCTCACATGGCCCATAAACAGGGAGGAGCTCAGTTCACTGGAATGGCCCCCACCCTGGGGGTGATTCACTGTCAAAGAGCCACCCAAGATGGGAAAACCTGATAGGGGGTGGGGCGGGCAGCGTTTCCAGTTCTCCCACCTTGTCCCTGGCACCTGATCCATCTTTGACTGGCTTTGAACCTATAAAGAGCTTATTAGCAAAATATCAGTGTTCATTGAACCCAGATAGGATGGAGAGCCCATTCAAGAAAGAGAAAGGACTGACGTTGTCTCTTGGAGAGTCTCTGCTTTGACACTACTGTCCTGGGCTAACTGTATTACTGACTGGCAAAGCTTTTACCTGTATGTGTTTGTTTGGCTGGCAACTTTGATCTCTCTCAGGACTGAAGTAAGTGCAGGGCTAGACTGAGCCTACCTTTCCTTTTGCTAATTTCCGTTGACCTAGGCCAGTGAATGCCATGGATTCTTACCATTAGCTCCCAGCCAGAAGGTTAACCTGAAGTAATAGCATGCTCACATGTGAAGATTCTCAGGCCAGTTGTTCCATTTTCAAGCTTGAATAACTTTTCAAAGTCTCTTTTTTCTTGTAGGTTAATTGAGAGCATCAGGCTGGAGAAGGAAGAAGGGATAATATATGACTGATACAGCAAAATAGAAAAAAACGGAAAATTTACAACAAAAGCAAATATCTTTTCTGGTTCTGAATGCCTTGGGACACTTAGAGAGCTCTCCCAACATCTGTAGGGGAAAAAAGGCTCATTTTAATAGCTCCTTTTATATAGGTTGGCTATAAAGCTACTTCCTCACAGCTTTCTACAGAGTAAGTGAGACAGAATGTAGTGCAAGTGAAACTGGCCATGTTTTAAAGATGAGGAAATGAAGTTCAGACAGCAGGGGGTGTGACCAGGAAGTCTTTGGTGTAAAAACTATTTTTCTTTTCACACTCTGTACCACATGGAAATAAGAATTGGAAGACACTTGCAAATAGGAAGGCAGCATGCCTAATGACCTCAAGGGTTACTTTATTTGAAGAAGATTCATGAGGAGAAATGAAATGGAGAGAGGAAGAGGATTGAGAACAGCTGACTGGTGGGATGTAAAGGGCCTCTTTATAGCATGAAGGGACTGGGAACTCTTAGCCTCAAGAACAGAAGACTTGATGGGCTCAGGGGGCATGAAGGGCTGAGTTAGAATCACACCGTAGATACTTGCTACTTGTGTGACTCAGAAAGTCGCTCCATTTCTGCTTCAGTTTTCTCTTCTGGAAATGGGAATAATAAAGCCCCTCCTGCCTTGACTTGTGAGGATACAAGATAACATTTGAAAAGTGTTTTGTAAATGTTAAAGTGTTATAAAATGCTATTATTAGTTATTATTATTTGAATGGATGTATTCACCTTTGGCTCCAATGGGCAGAACCAAGAACTATAGGAATATATGCAGAATGACAAAATAAGACTTGGAGGTTAGGGAGAAAAATACTAACTGAATCCTCCCAAAGACAAATGTGGCCTGGAGATATATTGGCTTCCCCCAGTTGGATGTCTTCAAGTAATGTCTGAATGGCCATTTTCTTTTGTGTGTTATAGTGAGGAGTCCTCTAGAGTGTGGGTTGCACTAGATGGTCTTAGAGGGTCCAACCAACTCTTTACTGATACATTGACTGACTTCAGCAGCTGTGAGTTCTAATTCCCTTAAATGCAAGAGGGGGTAAATGAATAAAAGTGTACATGAAGGAATGAATGAGAGAACAAATGATCTATGTCTCCCTATTACCTCCAGGATCAAATAAAAAACTTGGGTTTGTCCCTTGAATTCCTCCATAAGTAGACCCCTTCCTAGCCAGAACCTTGTTCTTCCCAATGTCCTCTTTGTTCCAGTGACTCTTCTTGATTTTATATTCTAATCAGTATCAGATGATCAGCCTCTCTGATAGACTGCAAAAGAATCCTGATCTACTTCCAAAGTGGCAGCCAATAAGAACAAAGCTAGAAACCTGAAATCCATCCATTCCTGTCTTGTTTATTTCTTACTTCTTTGCTCATTGAAGGGGCCATCCCTTGAATCACTTCTTAAGAAAGCTTGTTCGCTGAATGGGTGCTGCCTCACTCAAAGTGAGCACTTGAAAAGATCTTAGCTTAAAAAGGCCAAGGTCTCCCATTGCATTCTAGGCCATCTCCAGTTGTCCTGATGAATATCTAGCCACTGGATCCAGGTGGTTCTGGAAGAGAAATTGAGAATGGTGACTTTAGACAACCTTTCCTCACTCAAATCAGTCAATTACAAATTATGTCATCACCTCCCACAGGATAATATCACAATCACAATTCATAGTATATTTGAAGGTGAATCAGAAGAGCCACTAAAAAAAACAAAAAACAAAACCCAAAACAAGCAAACGTAAAACCAGCATAAGTGTTCAGGACAAAGAGGTGTACACGAGCCTATCCTAAGGCCACGCCACCAAGTTATTAGTGCTCCCTACTCCCCCAACCCTAATGCTGCTGCTACTGCTGTTATTGATGATACAACTTCGCATATAGCTGGACACACATGGTCCTTCACTTCCCTATGTGTGTGCTGCTTCAACTCACTGCAGTATAACCTCCTCAAGGGCACAGACTAATTTGTTTCTATTTTTGTAACCACACAGTACAATACTGTTATGCTGCCGTTGTTATGTATTTTTAAGTCGTATCTGATTCTTTGTTGTTTTTTTTAATTTATTTATTTTTATTTTCAACATTCACTTCCACAAGATTTTGAGTTTCAAATTTTCTCCTCATCTCTCCCCTCCCCCACCCCAAGACACTGTGCATTCTGATTACCCTTTTGCTCAATCTGTCCTCCCTTCTAGGTGGTGCAGTGGATAGAGCACCAGTGTAAGAGTCAGGAGGACTTGAGTTCAAATGTCACCTCAGACACTTGACACTCACTAGCTGTGTGACCTTGGGCAAGTCACTTAACCCCAATTGCCTCATCCTGGGTCATCTCCAGTTATCCTGATGAATATCTGGTCACTGCATTCAGATGGCTCTGGAGGAGAAGTGAGGCTGGTGACCTGCACAGCCCTCCATCACTCAAAACAAAGTCAAGTGCAAGTCAGGTCACCATTTCTCTGATGTCATGGTCTTTTTCAGCAATTAAGGATGAACACACACACACACACACACACACACACACACACACACACACATACACACACTTCCCTTCAATCACACCTCTCCCTAACCTTAAACCCATCTTCTCTTTTGTCTTGTAGGGCAAGATAAATTTCTATACTCTGTATTTCTTATTTCCCAGCTGCATGCAAAAACAATTCTCAACATTCGTTCCTAAAACTTTGAGTTCCAATTCTTTCCCTTCCTCCCTCCGCACCCATCCCCACTGAGAAAGCAAGCAATTCAATATAGGCTATACATGTGTAGTTATACAAAAGACTTCCATCATAGTAGTGTTGTGAAAAACTAACTATATTTTTCTCCATCCTATCTTGCCCCTCATTTATTCTTTTTATTCTTTTTTAAATTAATTTATTTATTTAACTTATCACATTCATTTTCACAAAATTTTGGGTTCTAAATTTTCTCCCCATTTCTCTCCCCCTCCTACCCCAAAATGCCGAGCATTCTAATTGCCCTATCACCAATCTGCCCTTTCTTCTAATATCCCTTCCTTCCCTTGTCCCCATCTTCTCTTTTGTCCTGTAGGGAAAGATAAATTTCTATACCCCATTACCTGTATTTCTTAGTCCTAGTAGCAAAAAACAATACTCAACAGTTGTTCCTAAAACTTTGACTTCCAACTTATCTTCATCCCTCCCTCCCCAAACATTCCCTTTGGGGAGGCAGGCCATTCAATATAGGCCATATCTATGTAGTCTTGCAAATGACTTCCATAATAGTTGTGTTGTGTAAGACTAACTATATTTCTCTCCATCCCATCCTGCTTCTCATTGCTTCGATTCTTTCTTTTGATCCTGTCCCTCCCCAAGAGTGTTGACTTCAAATTGCTCCCTCCTCCCACTGCCCTCCCTTCCATCATCCCCTCACCCTGCTTATCCCCTTCTCCTTCACTTTCCTGTATTGTAACATAGGTTTTCATACTAAAATGAGTGTGCATTTTATTCTCTCCTTTAGTTGAATGTGATGAGAGTAAGCTTCATGTTTTTCTCTCTCCTCCCCTCTTTTTCCCTCCACTGAAAAGTTTCTTGCTTACCTCTTTTATGAGACATAATTTGCCCCATTCCATTTCTCCCTTTCTCCTCCCAATATATTTCTCTCTCACTGCTTAATTTCATTTTTTAAAGATATGATCCCATCCTATTCAATTCACTCTGTGCTGTGTGTGTGTAATCCTACCAACAACCCAAGTACTGAAAAGTTTTAAGAGTTACAAATACTTTCTTTCTATGTAGGAATGTAAACAGTTCAACTTTAGTAAGTCCCTTATGAGTTCTCTTTACTGTTTACGTTTTCATACTTCACTTCATTCTTGTGTTTGAAAGTTAAATTTTCTTTTCAGCTCTGGTCTTTTCATCAAGAATGCTTGAAAGTCCTCTATTTCATTGAAAGATCATTTTTTTCCCCTGAAGTATTATACTCAATTTTGCTGGGTAGGTGATTCTTGGTTTTAGTCCTAGTTCCTTTGACTTCTGGAATATCCTATTCCACACCCTTCAATCCCTTAATGTAGAAGCTGCTAGATCTTGTGTTGTCCTGATTGTATTTCTACAATACTTGAATTGGTTCTTTCTAGCTGCTTGCAATATTTTCTCCTTGACCAGGGAACTCTGGAATTTGGCCACAATGTTCCTAGGAGTTTCTCTTTTTGGATCACTTTTGGGTGGTGATTGGTAGATTCTTTCAATACTTATTTTGCCCTCTAGTTCTAAAATATTAGGGCAGTTTTCCTTGATAATTTTATGAAAGGTGATGTCTAGGCTTTTTTTTTTGGTCATGGCTCTCAGGTAGTCCCGTAATTTTTAAATTGTCTCTCCGGGATCTATTTTCTAGGTCAGTTTTTTTTCCAATGAGATATTTCACATTCTCTTCCATTTTTTCATTATTTTGGTTTTGTTTTGTAATTTCTTGGTTTCTCATAAAGTCATTAGCCTCCATCTTTTCCATTCTAATTTGTGAAGAACTATTTTCTTCAGTGAGCTTTTGGACTTCCTTTCCCATTTGACTAATTCTTCTTTTTAAAGCGCTCTTCTCCTCATTGACTTTTTGAACCTCTTTTGCCAATTGAGTTAACCTATTTTTCAAGGTGTTATTTTCTTCAGCATTTTTTTGGAGGAGGTCTCCTTTAGCAAGGTGTTGACCTACTTTTCCTACTTGTATTGCATCTCTCTCATTTCTCTTCTCAGCTTTTCCTCCACCTCCCTAACTTGATTTTCAAAATCCTTTTTGAGCTCTTCTGTGGCCTGAGACAATTGAATATTTATTTTCGATATTTGGGATACAGATTCCTTGACTTCCATGTCTTTTCCTGATGGTAAGCATTGTTCTTTCTCATCCAAAAGGAAGGGAGGAGATATCTGTTTACCAAGAAAGTAACGTTCTATAGTCTTATTTTTTTTTCTCCTTTTATGGGCATTTTCCCAACTAGTTACTTGACTTTTGGGTCCTGTGTCAAGAGTAGGGTATACTGTGGGAATCTGTGAGATCTCAGTTCCTCCAAGGTGGCACGATCAAGTGTGTACTCGTCTGGACTCAGAGAAGGATTTTTATGTCCAGAATCTTAGCAATTACCTCTCCACAGCCACCTAGCCTCCAGTTCCCAAGTCAGCATTGGGGGCTGATTTTCCGATAAGCTGGATGGGCAGAGCTGCCATTCAATGTGAGACAAAGACTGGCTCAGCCAGGGCCTCCACCTAGGGCTGAGGTAAGACTCAATTCTTCAGTGCCCTCAGGGGCTTTCACGCTCCAATGAGCAGCCTGTAGGGGCTGCTGTGCCGCTTGCATGGCCGCTACCTGCTGCCAGAGCTATGGGAAAGCCCTTCTCCCTTTCTGGGCAGCTGATAAAACCCCTTCACTGACCTTTGGCGCCTGTGGGATGAGGGATCTGAGGCTCCACTGTTGAGACTGGAGATTCTGCCCCTCCTCGCAGAGTCTTGTTGTGCTAAGCCATGTGGTCAAGGCTGGACTGGGCTCTGACCTCCACTCTACGTCCAGTGCAACTGACTTTTCTGTGGGCCTTTCAGGTCACTGTGAGCTGGAAATCTCCTCCACTCTGTTGTTCTCCACTTCTGCTGCTCCAGAATTTGTTGAGAGTCCCTCTCTATAGATACTTTGCAGTCTGCATGGGGAGACCCTATGTGTATCTTCCTAGTCTGCCATCTTTGCCCCTTATTTATTCTATCCTCTCTTTTGACCTTGTCCCTCCTCTGAAGTCTTTACTTCTAATTACACTTTCCTCCCATTTTCCCTTCCTTCTATCATCCCCACCACTCACACTTATCTTCTTCTCCCCTACTTTCCTGTAGTGTAAGATAGATTTTTATACCAAATTGAGATTGCATGTTATTCCTTTCTTAAGTCAAATGTGATGAGAGTATGCTTCACTTTTTTCCTCTTATCTCTCCCCTTTCTGCTCCATTGAAAAAAATTTTTTCTTGACTCTTTTATGAGAGATAATTTGCCCCATTCCATTTCTCCCTTTCTTTTCCCCAAATATTCCTCTCTCATCCCTTAATTTTTCCCCCTGAAGTATTATACTCAGTTTTGCTGGGTAGGTGATTCTTGGTTTTAATCCCAGTTCCTTTGATTTTTGGAATATCATATTCCAAGCCCTTTTGATTTCTTAATGTGGAAGCTGCTAGACCTTGTGTTATCCTGGTTGTATTTCCACAATACTAGAATTGTTTCTTTCTAGCTGCTTACAATATTTTCTCCTTGACCTTGCACCCTTGGAGTTATGGATACAATATTCCTAGGAATTTTTCTTTTTGGATCTCTTTCAGGAGGTGCTGGGTGGATTTTTTTCAAGATTAATTTTTCCCTCTAGTTCTAGAATATCAGGGCAGTTTTCCTTGATAATTTTATGAAAAATAATGTCTAGCCTCTTTTTTTCATCATGGCTTTCAGATCGTTCCATATTTTGAAATTGCCTCGCCTGGATCTATTTTCTGGTCACTTTTTTGTCCAATGAGATATTTCACAATGTCTCCAATTTTTTCATTCTTTTGGTTTTGCTGTGTAATTTCTTCGTTTCTCATAAAATCATTAACTTCCATCTACTCCATTCTAATTTTTAAAGAACTATTTTCTTCAGTGAGCTTTTGAGCCTCTTTTTCCATTTGACTAATTCTGCTTTTTAAAGCACTTTCCTCCTCGTTGACTTTTTGGACCTCTTTTGCCATTTGGATTAGTCTATTTTAAAGGTGTTATTTTCTTCAGATTTTTTTGGGTCTCCTTTAGAAAGGTGTTGACTTGCTTTTTAAGATTTTTTTCCATCACTCTCATTTCTCTTCCTAATTTTTCCTCCACCTCTCTTACTTTATTTTCAAAATCCTTTTTGAGCTCTTCCATGGCCTGAGACCATGGCATATTTATTTTGGAGGTTCTGCCTTGACTTGTATGGCTTCCTCTGATGGTATGCTTTGTTCTGCCTCATCTGAAAGCATGGAAGAAAATACCTGTTCACCAAGAAACTAACCTATAGTCTTATTTTTCCCCCTTTTTTGGGCATTTTCCCAGTCAGTTACTTGACTTTTGAGTCCTTTGTCCAGACGAGGATGTATTTTGGGGCCCTGTAAGTTCTCAGTTGCTCCAAGGTGGTACAAGGTGGCTGACCTGTACACTGGTCTGTACAAATTTTTCTGCCGAGGATCTCTGAAGCTTTCTTTGACGTTTGTGGGTTGAGCAATTTGGGAACCACAGCTGCTGCCACTGCCAGGGATTCTGCCCCTGAGGTCTGCTTGTGCTGTGCAGTCAAGCCTGGACTGTGTTCTGAGGGCTGCACTCTATCTGCCTTCCAGGCTGTCTTGGGCTGGAAATCTGTTTCACTCTGTCATTATGTGACTTCTGCTGGACTAGAATTTATTTAGGGTCATTTTTACAAGAATTTTATGGGCTATGGGGGGAGAGCTAGAGCAGATGCATCTTTCTACTCCTCCATCTTGGTTCTGACATTATGTGTTTGTAACACATCATGTCTATTAAAGAAGAATTTTTTGAGTTGTCCCTAGCATTTCATTGGCATACTCTTAGTATGGAAACTCCCTGTATTAATTCATTTAGCAGCTACTCTGCAACTTCCAATCTTATAGATTTTTCAAGATCACTGAGAAGCTGAATACACAAAGTTTCATAGTCAATCGCTATTAAAGGCAACACTTGAATCCAGGTCATTCCAACTAAAAAAAAATCTCATTATACATTAAATAAAGTAATTGTTTTAACTAAAATATAACCTTTAAATATCCATTTATTCAGTTATTCTAAAGTACCTCCTATGTGCACAGAGCTGTTCATCGAGGATGATCAAAAAATGGATACAAAGTATAGTCCCTTCATTTATGAGGGATGCCACTTCAGAGATCATCTAGTTCAACTTGATCCTAACCAAGATTTCCCTGTACAATGTACCTGGCTAGAGAGAGTCCAGACCTTACTTGAATAACTCTGGTGAGATGGAACTCACCACCTCCTGAAAGGCTTACTGTATAGGAGGAGAAATACACACATTGATAATAAGAATATACAATATTAGATGTCAAGTATATCAGAAATATATAAAACCAAGGTGAAGCGCAACTGGAACTCAGAAGAGATGCTGAGCCTGGATAGATCAGTTTAAGAGTCATTTACAAAATTTTTTCAGCTGAAGCTGTGGGAGTGAATAAGGATAAAAAGAAGAGAATATAGACACAGAAAAGAGCAAGTGCAGACCTTTAGCTAGTGCACTTGTCAAGAGGGTTAGAAGAGAAAATAAGGGAGCTATAAGCAGAAAGGATAATGTTTGCAGCAGAAATAAAAGGGTTGGGAGTCTCTGAAGCTCAAAAAGAATTTTTTAAATCAAATAAGAGAAGTTGAAAAACATTGAAAAAAGAAATGATATTTATTCAAGAAAATGATGGAAAAGAGTCAACATCTTGGTAAAGGAGGCACCAGAAAAATGGAAAAAGAGATGTATAAAAATTTACTGAAGATAGCAATTCCTCAAAACAGAATTAGCCAAATGAAAAATGAGGCACAAAACCTAACTGAAGAAAATAATTCTTTAAAAATTAGAATTGAACAATGCAAAGTTAATGACCATATACTATATCAAAAATGAAGCACACAAAATCAAAATAATTGAAAAAAATAGAAGAAAATGTGAATCATCTCATTGGGGAAAAACAGACATGAAAAATAGATGTAGGAGAGATAACTTAAGAATTATTGGAATATTTGAAATCCCTGATCAAAGAAAAGAGCCTGGACATTATTTTTCAAGTAATCATGAAAGGAAACTATCCTAGTACCTTAGAATCAGAGCTTAAAATACAAATTGAAAGAATCTACTTATCAATTACTGAAAAGGAACCCAAAGTGGAAACTCTCAGGAATATTATAACCAAATTGCCCAACTGCCAGGTCAAGGAGAAAATATTGCAAGAAACCTGAAAGAAAAAACATGCAAATGTTGTGGAGTCACAGGATTATATAGAATTTAGCAGCTTCTATATTAAATGACTGAAGTGCTTAGAATGTAATGTTCCAGAAGGAAAAGGAGCTAGGATTGGAACCAACAACTACCTACCCAGCAAAATTAAGCACAATCATTTAGAGGGAAAAATGGGCATTCAATGAAAAAGAGGACTTTCAAGAATTCCTGGTTAAAAGACCAGAGCTAAAAAGAAAATTTCAAATACAAAACTCAAAAATAACATAAAAATGTAATCAGGAAAGTGAAAGCAAAAGGGATTCAACAAGTGTAAGTTATTAACATCACTACATTAGAAGATGATATGTGTGACTCTTAAGAACTATGTCACAATTAGGGCATTTAGAAGCAGCCTACCTAGTCAGAGGGTCTAGGTATAAATTGACTTTGGTGGAATGATATCTAAAAAAATCAAAAGTGAGAGAGGATTGCACTTGGAGAAGAGGGAAAGGAGAGGTACAATGGGGTAAATTATTTCACATAAAGAGAAATGAAAGACTTATTACAAGGGAGGGAAATATGGGAGGCCAGTAGACCTCACTTGAACCTTTCAGTGAAATTGACTCAAGAGAATAACCAATACAATTAGTTGAGTATGGAAATGTGTCTTAGCCTATATAGTACACACACACACACACACACACACACACACACATTATTTTTTCAATAGTATATGATACCTGCAGAAAAATTGACCATGTATTAGGGTATATATACCTCACAATCAAATGCAGAGAGGTAGAAATATCAAATGCATCCTTTTCAGATCGTGATGCAATAAAATTATATTCAATAAAGGACAATGGAAAATAAAATAAAAATGAAATGGAAACTAAATATCTAACCTTAAAAAATGAGAGGGTCAAAGAAAAAATCATAGAAACAATAAATAATTTCATTAAAGAAAATCACATAGTGAGAAAACATACCAAAATTTATGGGATGCAGCCAAAGAAGTGATTTGGGGATACACACACACACACACACACACAGATATGTGTGTGTCTGTGTATGCATATGTATGTATGTATACATACATATATGTATGCATATGCACACATACAGGTTTGTATATTTATATACATATACATATATACACAAATATACACACATACACATACATACATATACATATGTATATATACTATGTGTGTGTATATGTATATATTATATATATAGTGTGTGTGTGTGCGTATATATATATATGTATGTGTGTGTGTGTGTGTGTGTGTGTGTGTGTATCCCAAAACTCTCACATAAAAAAATAGAGAAAAGATAAGATCAATGAATTAGGCATGCAACTTAAAAAAAAGAAAAATAATAATTAAAACTCCTCAATTAAAACCAATGTGGAATTTCTGAAAATAAAAGAAGAGAGGTTAGTCAAATTGAAAGTAAAAAAAAACCAAAACTATTGCACTAATAAATAAAGGTAAGAGATAGTTTTATGGGGGAAAATCAGTAAAATAGATAAACTTTTAATTTGATTTTTTTAAATAAATAAAAAAGAGAAAGAAGAAAACCAAATTACTAATATCATCAATGGAAAGGGTGAATTTACTACCAAAGAAGAGAAAATTAAAGCTATTGTTAGATGCTATTTTGTCCAACTATATGCCCCAAAATCTCACAATCTTAAGTGAAATGGATAAATATTTACAAAAGTATAAACTGCCTAGATTAACGAAACAGGAACTAGAATGCTTAAATAATCTAGTTTTAGAAAGAAGAAATTGAACAACTCATTAATGAATTTTATAAGAAAGAATACCAAGGGCAAGATGAATGCACAAGTACGTTCTACCAAACATTTAAAAAAAATATTATTTCCAATAGTATATAAATTATTTGGGAAAATAGGCAAAAAGAAGGGAGACCTAAGCAATTCCTTTTACAAGGCACATATGTGTAATGGTAATTTGAATTGGAAAATTTTTCTCATTCATATATAATAGACCTATTAAGTCACATGGAACCTGTGGTGGGAGGAGTTTGCTGAATAGGTGGAGCAGGAAGAGGCCAAGCTAGTGCAGAGCTGAGAGGATGTTAGTCTTCAGAGCAGTCAGAGCTAGGAAGGATGTAGGCTCCTGGGTAGCATGAGTGATTTTGTTATTGTTTGTGATTTTGTTTAAAAGAACCTGCTTCTGATGAGTGTGATGGACTTAGTTTGTGGGAAGGCTAGCAAGGGGAAGACTTGGGAATGGTGTCCTCTATATTGATATTGTATGTAGACTTTTTTGCTTTGATATATTTGGGTCTGAATAAATGTTTTGGTTCTGTGTACCATGTGCAGAGTCTGTGGTATTTCGTGATTCTGAATTTTGCCAGGATATTCATGGTTGCTGTGGGCGCTGTGAATATTGCATTGGCTTTACAATATGGTACTGATATCTAAACCAGGAAGAGCTCAAACAGAGAAAGAAAACTATAGGCCAATTGCCCAAATGCATATTGGTGCAAAAAATATTTAATAAAATTATAGCAAAGCGATTGCAACAATATATCACAGGAATCATACATTATGATCAACTGGGATTTATACCAGAAATGCAGGGCTAGTTCAAAATTATGAACCCTAAAAGCAGAATTGACCAAATCAATAACAAAACCTCCCAAAATATATGATGATCTTAATTGCAGTTTTTGATAAAGTACAGCACTTATTCCTATTAAAAACATTAGAGCACATAGGAATAAATGGGACTTCCCTTAAAATGATAAGTAGTATCTATCTAAAATCATCAGCAAACATTATCTGTAATGGGGATAAACTAGAAGCGTTCCTAATAAAATAAATAGTTAAGCAAGAATGACCATTGTCATCACTATTATTCAGTATTTTACTAAAAATCTTAGCTATTGCAATAAAAAATAAACTGAGGGAAGAATAGGCATATAAAAGAAACACAATATATCATCAACGTTTCAATACATTGCTAGCAATATCCAAAAGCAAGACATAGAAAGATAAATTCCATTTAAAATAGCTGTAGACAATATAAAATACTTGAGTTTCTACCTGCCAAGACAATCTCATGAATCAGACAAATAGAATTGTAGGACACATTTTACATGAGTAAAATCAGATCTAAACAATTGGGAAAATATCAACTGCCCATTGGTTGGTAGAGCTAATAGAATAAAAATGATCATTCCACCTAAATTATTTATTTAGTGCCATGCCAATAAAACTATCAAAATGATTTTATAAAGCTTGAAATATAATAACAAAATTCATCTGAAAGAACAAACTTCAAAAATAATATTGGAAAGAAGTGTGAAGAAAGGTATCCTAGCTATGCCAGAATTCAAACTGTATTATAAAGCCATAATTATCATATACATTCTTTGTTTCTCACAACAAGTCTAGGTAGGTGGTGAATAGAATTTTAGGGCGTATTTTCCAACCTTTTCATTTTGCAGGCCATGGAAAAGACTTGTACAGAGCTACACAATCAAACACAGAAATAGGAGTGGTGCCCAAGAGGTCTCCAGCCTATAAATTAAATTTTATTGCAATAATGTGGAATTGAGGTTCTGGGTTGTTAGGTTTTAATTAGTTGCAGACGGAGGTATTTGGAGTATCAGATGCCACCTACAATGCCCCTACTTTATGACTGAAAAGTCTGTCCCAGAGAGGTAAAAAAAATGTGACCCATAGTCACATTAAAGGGCAGAGGCAAAGTCTGATTCAAAATTCAATACTCATTCTTTGCCCTAAACTGTTTCCCAAATCCATATAGAGAGACAGTACAACATTGCAGAAAAAGGACCAGTTGCAGTCAGCATAGGCTTGAGTCAAAGCCTGAGTGTGGAATTTACTAGATATGTGATCATGGCACGTTGCCTACAATTCTAGAACTTCAGTTTCCTTATCTGTAAAATGGAATAATTGTACCTACATTAACTGATCATGACTTTCTCGTGAGAAATAAATGAGCTAATAGTTCTCAAGCAACTATTGCAATTATTGCAATGTCAAAAATAGTAACCTCAGAGAACTAGGAGGTCTGCATCATCTATATTGAGACGGAATCACAGAATGCTGGAACTGAGAGTCACCTTCAAGATCATCTCGTCCAATTGCCTCTCTACAGATGAAGAAATTGAGTTCCGAGAAAAGAAGGGATTATCCCAATGTTCTGTGGCTAGTTAGAGGTCATAGTAACTAGACCAGACTCCAAAGCTCCTATGTCCTTGACCAGTGCACTCTCCATTCCATAATGTAACCTCATGACTTCCTGTGTTTCTTGGTATTTCTTCTTCCAAAAAGACAAGATGACCATACAGCAAGACTAGTACCTATGGATATTTCTCCTCACTTCTCCCATCTATGTAACGGATTCAGTAAATATAAGCCAATATCTGTTCATTAGAAAGAAGAATCTCATATGGAAAGTGTAAATCCAGCCCAAGAAAGAGGTAACTCTTTATCATGGACTTCCTCTTCCATCCTCCCCTTTCCCATTTCTTTTATATATCTACTTATTATTTCATTTTTCTAATCATCACTTAGAAATTGTTCATTGAGGGTATAACCTATTCACTCATTGGGCCACATATGCACAAAAGTTGTTTTCACTTTGTAGTACTAATGAAAACTACAATGAAAACTACCTGAGGACAAGAACTGTTTCATTTTTGTCTGAATAACCCCAGTTTCTAGGGTGTCTTCCAGCACATAATAGGAGTTTGCTAAAAACTTGATTGATTGATTAGTTGTTGATGATCCTGGGTTCCTCAGTGAAAAACCAGTCAGGGAACACTGTTGGAGAGGACAAAGGGGTGTGTCCCATCAGAGGCGGGGCACAACCAGAGAGGCAGGCTCTTGATGTTTGACCGGTTTAGTCGCACCCTGAGAACTATTTGGACTTAATACTTTCATTGCTGGAAGAGTAGATGACTGCAGTAGGATCTTGGGCCCCTGGAGAAAAAGATCAGATTCAGATTGAGAAAAAGGTGAGAGTCGGAACACATACTGTTTGCCATCAATTAAAACTCTCTGCTAGTACAACTCAATGCTGACAAGTTGAGTCTGCGGAGAAGGCTGCTCACCACCGAGACTTCCTACCTCCAACACAGGAAAAGGATTTCTTTAACAGAAATCACATCTTACACAGGTAAGGTCAACTGACTTCTCTCTTTTTCTACTGAACTGTTTTTGAATACATGTACAAGGGCAGAAAAAAATTGTGTCAAGCTTCAAGGAGACAAGGAAATCCTCCTTCTCCTAGAAGACCCACCAAGGTAATGTGAACCTGTGACAACAAAATAGACAACTGATAATGTCTAGTTTTCATCACTGTCATCCCATTTGACTAGAGGCAACTATTTAAACCTCACACCTTCTAAATTGGAAAGGGCTGATGATAATTGTGATAGTATATAACATGACCTACCTTACCTAACCTATAGGGATACATGAATGCTGGGGGTTCAAAGGTCCCCTGATCTAGCCCTCTATCCTCTCCCTCTCTTCCTCCCTCCTTTTCTCCTTTCCTTTCTTCCTTCATCTTTGTCTCCTTCTTTCCTTCCTTCCTTCCTCCCTTCCTTCCTTCCTCCCTTCCTTCCTTCCTTCTTTCCTTCCTTCCTTCCTTCACTTCTTTATACAAGGATACATAGGATACATGTATATATACATGTATATGTTTACATATATCTATTTAAATATAAACATACATGTGCACATAGACATGCTCCCTTATCAGCTATTCTTGATTTTATTAGAAGAAAGCTACAATTCTGAGCACACTTTGGTAGCATCATAAGGGTTGGGTCAGTATTTAAAATGATTGAATGCTAATGGCTATAAAGATTTTAACTTCATCCCACTGAGGGAGAAGGAAAATTCCATCTCTGCACAAGCTTCTCCCAAATTGACTCCCTGAATTTCCTCTCTTGTGAGAGCTGTCATTCTATCTGTATTGTGTTACACATTTAAGATAATCTCATTCTCAGTTACTGCGGGGGTTTTTTCTGGGGATGCTAATTTTAGCCACTGTTTTTTTTTTTCTTCTTCTGCCAGAAAGGTTGCATTCTCCTTAGTTGTGAAAAAGAACACTTCCGTGTGTGTGTGTGTGTGTGTGTGTGTGTGTGTGTATGCTACACACTCACATGCACACTCCTGTAGTTCTCCCAAATGACTCTCTTGTTATGTGTGGTGACAGGATGAAAACTCATTGTCATGGGCTCGCCAGAGACTGGCTAAGGCAGGATCTCACCACATATTTGGTCATTGTGCTCTTTTCTACCATGCTCCCTTTAGTAGGGCTGCCAAAAACCAAACCACTTACTTGCTTTTTCCCACTACACAGCAATGATGTCCTCACCCCTGGTCTTGGCACAGAGGAATCCTGAGGGCTAAGATGCTTTCCCACCTTGCTTCTTAGAATCCCGAGCTTTCTACAGAGCAAAGTTCATGGGACACCTCCTCCCACATGAGGCCTTTCCTGAACCCTGAGGTCTCAATCCCTCCCCCTTGGGATCCTTTTCTATATACTTTCTTTTTGCTGATCTGTGGTCATGTTTTATAGCCTAAATTCTATGTAAGCCCCTAGAAGGCACTGGATGTTTTCAATTTTGGTATATTTCTCTAGTGCCTAACAGAGTGTCTGGTACATAGTTACAAATAATCTATTAACCAATATGTACTTATTAAACACCTTCTACATGCCAGGCACTGAGAATACAAAAGGGAAATATTTCCAGTCCTCAAGATTTTTTTTTCCTAGTGGGGGAGATGACCTGCCTATGTAGAGGGATGTGGAAAATGTATACAAACCAGGCACCAGGACGTCTTGGGTGGCAGAGGACTAGTAGCTAAGGGAGACCAGAAAATATGTAAGGCACAAAGTGGACCTTTCATTGCACTTAGCAATTCTAGAAGTTGGAGGTAAGCAGGGAGTTAGTTTGTTCCAGGCCCTGGGGACATCTGGTGTGGAGGCCAAGAGCTGGAACCTGGAGTACCTTGTTTTAGGAATAGGAAAAAAAAAAGTGTGCAGCATGGCTGGAATACTTTAAATGCCAGATTGGCCCTGGAATTTATTGAATAGAGGTTGCCATGAAGACACTCAACGAAAGTTTATGTCTTTGTCAATCAGTTCAATGAACATTTATTTGCAGCCTACAATAGGCCAGACTTGTTCATTGAGTGACCAGAAAGTATATTTTAGGGTTTGGTCCTATTAAATTGAGGGAATAAGATTGCTGATCTTATTAGGTAGGCTCCAAGCTGACCCTGCCAACCAATTGCTTATTGATGGTATTTTCCCGTAATAGCTGAGCATCCTGCCTGAATGAAGAATAGGAAATGAGCTATCATTTCTGGCTTCCAGATGAGGAAATGGCACCAGGTGAGGTTCAACATTCCTAGGGAGTAGAGAAATCACCAAGAGGTTGAGAGAACACCCATCCTTAATTGATTAAATCCTACTGAAAGCCATTTGGACTAAACCTGAAGTCAGGAAGCTTCCAAGTGCATCCTGCCTCAAGTACTTCCTGATTCTAAAGTCCTAAATAAGCCACTAACCTTTCAGAAGGTCATCTGTAAATGAGAATATGAATACCTGTGCCACCTTCCTGGTTTGGATGTGAGGAAAATACTTCATGAACCTTCTATGGAGGTCCAAAGGGTCTGGAAGAATGATTATGATTTAGATAGGTCCATTAGCATAAATAAAATCAGATCTCCCCCCAACACCATACCCCAAATCAAATGTTTTCAGTGAACATGTTATGTCTCCTTGACCACAAGGTTCTATGTCTTCATCGTATCTCGAGGTTGATGCTAGTACCTGCCTTGGGCATTCTCACAGACATGGATAATTATAGGATCTCAAGGTGAGAGGGTATCTCAGAAATGTCAACTCCAAGCTAGTGGGGCAATAGCTACTCAATTTCTACATTCCAATTAAGAAACAGGAAAAACCTGGCATGACAGTAACAATCCACAATTCCAATATCCTTTAAACTTTTGTTCCTTTCAAAGTCACAAATTTCTGTGAGATAGCATGAACATGTAAAAAACACCAGATTTTGTGTCATAAGATCCAAGTTCAAATACTGTCTTGGCTACTTTAATTACCTGTGTGATTTTGCACATCTTTCGACTTCTGCTTCTCCATAGTAGAAGGGAGTTTGATCTGATCATCCCTAAGTTCCTTCCAATTCTGAGTCTGTGACTCTTTGCTCCCATGCCTCCATGACCTTGAATGTCCCTTTAGAAAGGGAATATCCTCTGCAGTCCTGATAGCAGTACCAGCCAATCTCTAGGCATTTTTGAATGCCAATTCCCCTGCCTGGAATGCACTCAGTTTCTCATTCAGAATTCTTCCATTCCTTCATAGCTCAGCTCAGGCACAGCTGGCTCCATGGAATGTCTCCTGAGAGCCTAGAAAATAACCCTCTTCTCAGATTTCCCTACAGGCTTTGTTTGGATTTCTCCTATGTTCCCATCTCACTCTGCCCTGTATCCAACTTCTTTGTGGGCAGGTGTATTCCCAATAAAAAGAAGTTAAGGTCGTGGAAGGTAGGAATGGTGTCTTTCATAGAAAGGTAGATAGATAGATAGATGACAGAGAGATGATAGATAGATACATACATAGATAAATTGACAAATGAATAGAGATAGATATCAATACACACACATACACACACACCACACATGGGTAGTTAAGTTGTTGTGCTTTCTGATTCAAAGAGGACCAAAATGAAATACTATGTTAGAGTCAAGGTACAGTGTGTCTGACTGGGACTGATCAGACCAATATGAGCTCAGCACACTCAACCACAGGTCAGATGCAAATACTCCATGTGAACAGTGAGGTGGAATTCTCTAAATTTGCATGTCCTGTGTATCCTTTGATCTGTTTCGATTCTGCTTTGCTCGTACAGCACAGAACCTTCTTTGATGTGGGCACACATGCTTAGTGACCCTGTGCCAGTACCTATCATGTCATACAGTCAATTCCAAAGCTCTTAAGAGAGTTCTTGAGTGTCCTTGTATAGCTTCTTCTGACTACCATGAATTGGCCTACGCTGTGTGCATTCTCAATTAAATAGTCTTTTTTGGCAAGTGTATGTTTTGTATTTGAACAACATGACCAGCTTATTGGAGTAGTGCTCTCTGAAGCAGAGTTTAAATGCTTGGCAGTTTAGTTTCAGTGAGGACCTTAGTGTCTTGTACCTTATCCTGCCAGGTGATCTTCACAATTTTCCTAAGACAGTTCGAATATAAGTGGTTCAGTTTCCTGGTATGGCACTAGTAGACTGTCCATGTTTCACAGGCATACAACAATGAGGTCTGCACCATGGCTCTGTATGCCTTTAGTTTGGTACTCAGTCTAATACCTCTTCTCTCCAAAATCTTTCTTTGGAGCCTCCCAAACACTGAGCTGACTCTGGCAATGTGTGCATCAACCTTATTATCAATGTGGACATCCCTGTAAAGTACATTACCAAGTTAAATGAACTTATCCACAGAATTCAAAACTTCTCCATTTACTGTAACCAATGGTTCCATATATGGATATATACATATACATATATTTGCTCATATACACACATATAAACATACATGTACACGTGTGCATACACACATATGTATTTGCATACATATTTACGTCTCCCCATACCCATAGTCTATATATCCACATATATACATATATTCATACACATGAATGTCTGTATGTGCACACACATCCGCACATACACATATGATCAGTGCCTTGCACACAGTAAATGCCTAACGAGTATTTCTGGGATTGAAATTAATTGATGAGGAGAATAGTCCTGAGCTAGATTGTGTCCATTTTATTATCCCTGTTCGACAGGTGAGGGAATCAAGGTGGAGAGAGTCATGCTCAAGAGTGTGGGTGATGGAGGCTCAATTTTTACCCACCTGGATCGATTCCCAATCCAGCAACATTCTTGCTATGCCGCATTGCCTCTCCTCATTAATCTGGATCCCATGGAAACCTTCAAATAAAACTTACCCAATTGGCCATATGTGCAACTGGATTGGTCCCCACTCATGAAACCAAATGAATCCAGAGGATCCACTTGGCACATTATTGGATTTGCTCTCTTACCTTAAAAGATTCATTTGGAGGGAATCATGACAATAACACCACCGCCATCACTTTTATACAAATACAAGACGATACACAGCCCTTTGTGCACCTCTTGTGTACTCCCAGCATAGCACAAAAATGTATTAAGAGACTCTCTACCAAAGCCTTTCACTAATCCATCACTAGGGAGTGATGATGATCATGGTTTGACCTCTCCAAGACTACGCCACTGGAGTCATGGCTCTGGCAAGTTTGACCAATTCTGGAAAGGTCTCCTATATGGGTCTGCTGATGGATTGAGGATTTTGTCAATCAAGGGCACACCTAATTAAGCACTCGGAGGCTTACTTTCTTAAAGCTGACCAACCATTGCTTGCATTTTGGGAAGCATGGCACTGTGGTAAGTACACTTCTTTGTGTACTTGCCTGTCAACTAAAATCCTACCTCCTCTGTCAAGTTATTTAATCTGTATGACTCTATTTCCTCCTCTGTCAAATGAGGGTGTGACTAATTGTCTTTCCACGACTTACCCATCTCTAGTGTAATTATAATCTTCTAAGAGGCATAGCAAGATTGGCATTTACTTTGGCAGAGAAAAACCAAATATGAATAAATTCAATTTAATTGGCAAATATTTATAGTTCATCTACTATATTCAGAAAACTGTACCCAAGTTAGAAAAGTTTAAACATATAGTTAAGTGATATTCCTTTCAATGACAGAATCTCAGAGTTGGAAAGAACTTCAGTGACACACAAACTCTCTTTCTCCCTCTTTCTCTTCCTACCTCCTTCCCTCTCTTCCCTTCTTTTCTATTAAGAAAATAATGAGGTTACCCGTGGTTGTAATATAATCACACTCATTACCATTTTCATCTCCCTTCTAATCTATTATCTTATTCTGTTAGAATGTAAATTCCTTGAGAACATGGGCTATTTTTCCTTTTGCTTACATTTGCAGCTTAGGCACTTAGCACAGTATCTGGAATTTAGTAAGGGCTCAATAAAAACTTGTTAACTAACCAACCAATTTAGGTCTAAAACTCAGGAAGGAGATGCAGAATAGAAATATACACTTGAGTCAACTGCATAAATATGGTAGTTGGATCAGTCTCCTTCAGGGTTTTAATCCAACATGAATTTCTTATTGGAATAATCAATTTCTCCTTTGCCATGAGCTCCTTCTATGTCTAAATCATGCTCATATTTCTAGTGATGTTAAGAAAAGAGTCTTCCTTGAGTTTTCTACCTAGTTCATCTGCCATCCTGTTTATCTAAACTTAAAGTTAACCTCTCTGAAAAAACATATATTCACTTAAGTCTCAACTTGCCTCATTACTTACCTTCCCCTTACCAAAGATGTCCTAAAATTCCTGTTTCAAAACTCATTTGTGCCCTCTTGATTGTAAACTTCAATGACTTTTGTTTTGGGCCTCTTGGCTGTTGTTTTTTTCCTGACTTTGATCCTACCACTTTAACTCCTCTGTCTTAGTTACAACTCTTGATCTCATCCCAAACTTAATGAAATGAACTTTCAAGTTCCTCGGTGCTTTTTTCATGCAAGAACATAAATAGATAAAATGCAGTAGTAGAAATTCAAAGTTTAAATGCTTGAGTTAAAGAAAAAAAAGTACTCCAGAAAAGCAAGATATGGAAGTCATGAAAAGACAGCAATTCATTCAGAAAGATTCTGGTATTTGGGTGACCTATAAGGTCATTACAAGTCAACAGTAGGACATGGCAACCAAGAACACTAATGTAGCCTTAGGATGCCCAAGAGAAGCATTGTGTTCCAGAATAAAGTGTATTTTGACCTCGTCAACCACCTTCTGGAATATTGTTTAGAGTTACTGACATATTTTTTCAAGATACTTATAAGTTTGGAAGTGTCCAGAAGAGGGCTGAGAATGAATACCATAAGTAGAGACATTAAAGTAATTTGGATGTCTTAATTAAAGAGAATAATTTTCATGAGACATGGTGGTTGATTTCAGGAGTGTTAATGCCTGTTGTGAAGAAAAAAGATGAGAATTTTTCTGTTCAACTGAAGAGGAAGGAACTGAAGAGGAAGCCAGAAGTTAGAAACAGTCAAACTTATGTTTACTACAAGGATAAACATCTTGAGTTGGCATCGGTCAAAAATAGAATGTGTTTTCTTGGGTGATGGTGAAGTCTTACTCACAGGAAGTTGCAAATAAAAGAGTGGACTTGTTTGGCTCTGTTGTGGGAAGAGGTTCTTGATCAGTTATAGACTGACCTCTAAGGCAACTGTGCTATCAGCTCTGGGGGCAGAGATAGCTACTCCTTTTTAATTGAAAAGAAGAGAAGGTAATTATACTATGAAAATGTCAAGAGTAAAGAAAAGAAATAGGGGAGAGAACTCTCTGCAACCTTGGGCTTTTCACTGAGGGAGGATTCTGTCTCTCACTGAGTTGGGCAATCAGGTATAGTTAGGGTTCAGAGGAGAGAAGAGAAAGTTTGGGTCAATTACCATCACAACTGAAATTCTAAGAAAATAAGGGTAGAGAAAGATTGCTTCTGCCTCAGTGATCACCCACTTGTAATTCATCTTCAAGTGTTCATAGTTATTTGCAGATTATCTCCTTTATCTTGTGAACTTCTTGAAACCAAGGGACTATTTTTCAGGTATTCTCTTTATGACCAGAACTTAAGAAGGTCAATTTGGCACAACTTGACAATTAATAAGTGTCATAATTTAAGTAATTATTAAATATATCTATATAAAAATATCTCAATGTTTGGCATGGCTAGTGGATGATCAACTCACCCAATCCTTCTGGGGATCATCCCCATTATCTATACTGGCTGCTACAACATTAATCCAGCTGACTAGTCCATTCATTCATCATCTCAACAAGCATTGTCTATGACCAATCAACAGTCTGCATCAATGCTGCTCTGGTAGGTTTGGAAGTCATTAAGAATAGGAACAACTTATTTGCTTGGAAAAGCAATATCTCACTGAATCACACATTGGTAGAGTTAAAAATTCTCTCTCTGGCTGTCTGTTCCAACCAAATCCCTAAAGGAATTCCATTTACAATACATCAAAAATGGCCATTTTCTATCTGTCCTAAATTACCCAAAGGTGTTAACTCTTGTGTCAACATGCTCCACATTGGGATAGTTCTAATTATGAGGAAATAATTACATACATCAAGCTCAAACTGATTTATTTACAAATTCTACCTGTTGCTCTTGGCTCTTCTGTCTTGTACAATACTTGAAGAGAACTGTCATTCCCTATTTTCAGTCTTCCTTTCTCCAGACTAAACTGCCTGAGTTCCTTCAACTACTTCTATTCTGCTTATTACTTCTGCTGTGTAGGACATGAATTCTGCTCTCATAATTCTCATTTCTCTTTTAAACTACTTGGGAATAGGGTATTGTAGTCCCATGATTTTCTCAAATTCTAGAAGATTCTCTATCTTTTCAAGTGTTAAATGATTTTCCTCCATTTTTCAATATTTATTCATAGATGCCTGAACTTGTTTACTGGATTTAGAATCCATAATTTCTTCTGTTGTTACTGTTTTGCTAATGATTTATCTGTTTATATTCAATATCTTTGAAATTTATTCTTCCAGGAATCTGATACTTTCAGTCTCCCACCTTCCCATTATTTTACTTATGACTCACTTCTGACTCCCTCCCCTCTGACTGGATTACCCTCTGAACTAGATCTCAGTGTCTCTGTTTCCTCCCACACTAGACAATTCATAGTTCACCAGCTTAGGTCTCTGGCCCAACTGGCATTTGAGTGATCAGAAGTGATCCCAGCAAGATTATCTGCTCTGCCTTAGTCTTGTGTTGCACAGTTTCTCACATAAACAGTGAGTGACCTGTTTTTGGTGACCTACCCTACACCCTCTGTTCTTTAGTACTGCTGCCTGTCACCAACAGTCCATTGCTGTGCAGCATTTGCATTCTGGAAGTTCTAGATCACAAAATCTGCTGAAGTTTATTTCTGTTGCATGATTTCTCTTTTGGAAAGCTTTGAGAGGTTGTCTGGATCAGAGGAAACTTCTAGTCTGCCATCTTGTTGTTCAAATGATCCAGAAGTGCTCTTCAGCTGGGTTAGGGGTTGACAAAATAAGCATCAAGGACTGTCACCCTTTTGTATGAGATTTAGTTTATCAGGTTCCTTAAACTCTGATGCCCAGAGCTAAGCACAGTATTGTGGTGTGGTCTGGCCAGGAAAGAGACTGGTAGGAAGATTGATGTGTTTCTTTTCTAATTATTCCTGAACGTTGCATCTTTCTTAACAAGTACTTTACACTTATATTGACCTTCAGAATTCCATACTACTACCGGGAAAGACTTACTTTACCATTCAAAGAGAAGCTTGGGAATGGATGGAGCCAAAATATCCAGACTTTCTCTGCCATTCTTGAATCTGCACTCCACTTAATATGCCCACAAGGGAAATGCTAGAACGATTCCTAGGAAGGAGGAGAATTGGTCTACTGGCCTTGATTGATCCATGACTTCAGTCTCACTGTCTGTATGATCCTGGAGTATAAATGACATGAATCCTTACAAACAAAACCACAAATGAAGCCCTTTGTGTTTCTTGTTTAACAATGAATCTGAATGCAATAATTAGACCAACTGTGAAAAAAATGAGCACAGCTGATATAGGATGATTTTAGTTTGTGGTTCTCTGAGGACCACAGATGGAGAGCTAAAAGTGACCCCAGAGGCCATCTCATCCATCCCCGCACACATACACATTTTACAGATAAAGAACAGAGTGAGATTCAGAAGAGTTTGAGTGATTCTCCAAGATCACAAAACAGCAATAGATCTAGGGTTCAGACTGAGTGCTCTGACTTTCAAGCTAGCACCCTCCCCACTGTACAATCTATAACCACATAGCTTCATTTTAGAATTGAGGAAAAGAAATTGTAAGATTCAGAAAGTCGAGTGAGGATGCTGATAGTGCTCAATGGCTAGGAGTCAACATAGCCTTGACTTTATTCCTTCTATTTCCTTTACCTTATCTTCCCTTAAATGCTTTTGGTAAGATGAATTTAGGGTTCTAAGGTTGATTCTGTGTGGAGGGTTGTGGGGTGGAGATAGAGAGAATGAAAAGAGCTGGAAAATCCTTGCAGTGACCAGAAATTGCCTCCTCTGGGGCTTTCTTGTGGCATGAAATTGTCCCTAGATTTTCTCTGACTATACTCAAAGAGCACAAGATCCATGGGGCCTGGCCATCTTAAAAGACATAAAATATTGACTTGATCATAAATTATGTATTATCTAAGGGACATTCAAGTTAATTCCAACCAATAACTAGGAGGTTGATCCCAGAGTGACTTCTTTTTTGATCATATCAATTCATTTCTGTGACTACCAAGGTATGAATAGGTGACAGTCTTTATCAGAGGAGGTTGGAGCCACAGCAATAAAATCTTGAGTATGTGAAGTAGGAAAATTATCAAATTTCAAATTTAGTTACTCACTTTTGTATATAATTTGGAATTTCAAGGCAGTAGAGAACCCCATTTCCAGATTTAGGCCTCACTTTGTTCATTGGCAAAATGAAGGGACAAGATGAAATGATCTTTAAGACTCCTTCCAAATGTGAATTTATGTTCTCATTATATTAAATTATTTTTCTCTGAAGTCAGCCTATGAATCAGATTCCCAGAGTGCCAGGAATAGCAGTGGCCCTTAGATAACTGAATGCTTAGTGATGCCCTTGAGGGCTCAGTCTTTATACAGAATGAACCTACCTTGATCAGTTTCTGAAACCACCAACTATCATAACGGACAAGAGAGTCCAACAGCCTCTGAAGAGGTAGCATTCAGCAGAAGCTCAACTTTCCTCTCAGACTCGTCCCCCTAGTACCCCTTTCACAAACCAGTGATCACATTCTTTCACTCTGGACTCTCCAGAACTCTCTTCCATGCCTCACCATTTTTATTAACCCTGGAAGATGCCTCCTCCTCTGTGACCTTCTTTCTCTGGAATATGAGCAAAGCAGAATTGAAACAGCACAAAGGAAACATGGGATGCACAAATTTGGAGTACCCACCACAAATGTTCACACAGACTCTCTGTGCCCAATCTGTGGTAGAGCATTCTGATCTCTTATTGGTCTGATCAGCCAGAATTGTACGCATTGAAACTTCACTTGATCATGTTGATGTTATTTCGGTCCTCTTAGAGAATGAAGGACAACACCCAACCGACCAACCAACCAGCTCTGGAGTACCCTTTTATTCCTACAACCCTAAACTCTAATTGGTGAGTTTCTTTCTGAAATCTCATTTTGAGAAAATATCCGGGCTAGCTCCATGTAGTCTCTCTGGACTTTTTATCCATGCCTCCTTTCATCTTCCCCAACTCACTTTCAGCTCTATGCCATGTGTTATTTTTCTTATCAGAATATTAACTCACTGAAGGCATGGACTGTCTTTCTTTCTTCCTGTGTTTGTATCCACAACAATAACAGTGCTTGATGCATAATAAATAGTAAAGAAATGATGGCTCACTTGACTTGACTATCACCAATAGGGCATATAGGTCAGGGTACCTGAAGAAGTAGGGCTCACTGGGGGAGATATGGGAGAAAGTGTGTGCCAAATAGGTCAAACCATCAATACCACCTCAATTATCACCTCCATTGATAACCCCATGGAGGCCACCCAGGACCCAGAGTCCAACAGCCCTAGGAATTTCAACGTCTGTCAGATCACTGGTCTCAATCATCATTTAGGTAAGAAATCCTTTTGGAGAAGGAGATTGCCAACTTCTATCAACACCCCTATCAGTCCCAGTTGTGACCATCTCCCACCAATGAACAGAAAAGCCCATGAACCACGGGAATCAGGGTCCCTCAGACCACTGGCCATGTGCCCAGCCTAACCCTATGTTATTGGAGAGACATCCTTGTGGACACGTGACCTGGCACCTGTGAATGTTCACATCATTGTAAATACTAAAGAAGTTGTGTTATTATTGGTTTTGTCACTGTGTGGCCCTTTGCCATGGACTTGTAGCTAAGGCTATCTTTTGGTTTCTTTTCTCGTATATTAAAATGTGAGCAAGAATTCTCTTTCTTTTTCTATTTTTATCTCTAATCCTTAGCAGTGTACCTTGTACTCATTAAGCTCTTAATAGATACCTTTTATCCATCCATTCATAAACTTCTCAGTTGCTTTTTACATCCTTCAAGTGACACTAAGCTCTTTTCAATGCTTATATCGAACTCTCAAAGGGCTAAAATCTGAAAGGTTGTATTCCACATTTAGCACATTTTATATTTCATTTCTTTGTCCCTTTGAGAGAGAGAAAGAACACTTTACCATTCTGGAACAGTGTTTATTTAGGGGTGGTATCTTTGTTTGTTTTTGCTTTTTGTTTGAGAACTTCTGGCCTGGGAGGTGAGCACCAGGCTTAGAGCAGAGAGCAGAAAAATGTAAGAGTGAATCGGAGCAAAAAGGCAGGTTATAAGAGGAAGAAATGTGATTGATAAGTGAATTTTGGGTACTTTGAGGAGAATGGATTAAAATGATAGATTTTTTAAATAGTGGCCAAACTTTCCATACCAAAATGGATCCTTTGTAAAAGGGTAGAAAACTGATAGTGTCCATTATAATTTCAAATTTATTTAAATAATGAACTGAGCAATAGTTACTGAGAAAGTGATATGTACAAAATACCACCAGGTAGTAGGGATGTGCTTTTTAATAGAGATTTTATTCTTAAAGTGCTTCCAGTCTAGTTGGGGAGGTGAGAAGTCTTTAGCCATCTTTATGTGAAAACATCCAGGAAAGGTGGGGTGACCCCCATAGGATATGATGTAGAAGACTTTCTTGTTCATACGTGGTTTGAATTAGGTTGGAAGATTAAATGGTATTATCAAAAACTAGATAGAAAATCTTCTTAAAGTGAATCCTGTCCAAATCCAGTCCATTGTGGTTTTGATGGCAAGTTAGGGAATGTCATATTGAGAAGAGCTCAATGTTATTTGCAGGGAGAATCTGAATGGGTTGTACCAATTACCCTCTAGGTCCTTTTCAGTTCTCAGATTCTGTGAAAGTCTGATTCCTTTCAGCATCTCCTCTGATTTGGGTTATATATCCAATTTGGTGGCTGTTTGTAGTGTTTATCTTTCTTTGCTTATCTTCCATTCTCTATGTTCATCCTTTGTTGCCGAAGAAGATCATACCATCAGAGAAATAATGTTATAACTTGTACTTGACTTTGTTTTGAGTGAGGGAGGGCTGTGCAGGTCACCAGCCTCACTTCTACTCCAGAACTGTCTGAATCCAGTGACCAGATATTCCTCAGGATGACTGGAGATGACCCAGGATAAGGAAATTCGGGTTGACTTGCCCAAGATCACATAGCTAGTGAGTGCCAAGGGTCTGAGGTGAGATGTGAACTCAGGTCCTCCTAACTCCTGCACTGGTGCTTTATCCACTGCACCACCTAGCTGCCTCTATCTTCTATTCTGAAGGATGGGGGAAGGACCAGAGATTTTGTAGCACAATGAAGTGAGAAGCAAAATCCCCCAGGTATAGCTGGAACATGTCTGCTAATGGGTTGGGTTCATTTTTGAAGTAGAGCTCTTATCAGAACCAAAGTATAGCTAATGATATTGAGTAATAAGTTTCAATAAAAAATCAGGTCTTTCTTGCTGTGCTTAATGGGCGATGGCCACATCAGGGCTTGGCAGCTTGCTTTCCTTTCTGATTGAGTCTTCCTACACTTTTAAAGATATTGTGCAGGTCAGATAAAATATTGAAGGTGACAAGGGGATTGCTGGGAAGACAAATGAAGCCCTTGACTCTTCTTTTGTAGTATGGAGTTCAAGGATGCCTCTATTATCCATCTCTATAAAAGTAAAGGGAATATAGATTGTCCTGTGACAATCACATGGGGATCTCTCTCTTAGTCATTGCTGGCAAAATTCTTTCCAGAGTCTTCCTTAATAGGCTGATCCTCCACCTGGAAGATGGGCATATACCTGAGAGCCAGTGTAGCTTCAGAAAGGGTTGAGGAACAGTCAATACGTTGTTTGCTGCCTGACAACTCCAGGAGAAATGCCAGGAGCAGAACAGAGGTCTATACACAATGTTTGTGGATCTGATCAAGGCCTTTGACGCTGTTAGTTGTGAGGGCTTATGGAAAATTATGTCAAAATTTGTCTGCCTGGAAAAATTCATAAGTATTGTAAGTCAATTTCTTGATGGCATGTTTGCTCAGGTTCTGGACAGTGGACAATGCTCTTGTGCCTTCCCAGTCACCAGTGGAGTAAAACAGGGCTGTGTGCTTGCTCCCATACTTTTTAGCCTGATGTTTTCAGCTATGTTGTCAAATGTTTTAATGAGGATGAACATAGCATCAAGGTCAACTTTGGTACTGATGGTAAGTTCTTCAATTTGAAAAGGCTACAAGCCAAGACGAAAATGGAGGGGGTGTTTGTGCATGCTTTTCTGTTTGCAGATGATTGCGCACTCAATACAGCCACTGAAGCTGAGATGCAACAAAGTATAGATCAATTCTCTGCTTGCCTGTGTGAATTTTGGTCTAATAATGACCACCAAGAAAACACATGTGCTCCATCAACCACCACCACACCATCCATATGTGGAACCATTGATTACAGCATATGAAGAGGTTTTGAATGCTGTGGATAAGTTCACTTACCTTGGTGGTGTACTTTCCAGGGATGTACACATTTACAGTGAGGTTGATGAATGTATTGCCAGAGCTAGCTCAGTGTTTGGGATGCTCAGAAGAAAAGTTTAGGAGAGAAGAGGTATTAGGTCCACAGAGTCGTTGTGCTGACCTCATTGTTTTATACCTGTGAAAAATGGACAGTCTACCAGTGCCATGCCAGGAAACTGAATTGCTTCCTTTAGAACTGTATTAGGAAGATTCTGAGAATCACTTGGTTCCAGACACCTTGTTCCAAGTCCTTGCTCAAGCTGAACTGCCAAGCATTCAAACTATGCTTCAGAGAGCGCAACTCTGATGGACTGGCCACGTTGTTCGAATGCAAAATATATGCTTGCCAAAAAGACTATTTTATGGAGAACTCACATGAGGCAGGTGATCACATGGTGCTCAGAAGAAGTGATACACTGCCATGGCCTCTCTCAAGAACTTTAGATTTGACTGTGCAACATGGAGATACACACAGGACCACTCAACATCAGAAAGGGTTCTGTGCTCTATGAGCAAAGCAGAATTGAGATAGCACAAAGTAAATGTAGGATGCACAAATTTGGAGTACCACCTCAAAAATTCATATGGACTATCATGCCCAAACTGTGGCAGAGCATTCTGAGCTCATATTAGTCTGATCAATCACAGTTGGACACACTGAAACTTCACTTTATCATGGTGACGTCATTTTGGTCCTCTTCGAAAACAAAGGACAATAACCAGTATGAGACTTTTTAAATATTAACTCTTTGTTCTCCATTGGAAATGAGGATCATGCCATGTAGTCATGGAATAGGCAGATCCCAGTTATTCATGGTCACTGGCCCTTATTTTTGTCAATAACCCAAAAATTGTTTCCAGGACTCTCTTGGACACCTTTTGTCAGATGCTGATAAGGTTAAGTGAACACATTTAAGTTTCACCCCTCCTTCCTCTATCTAGAGTATGTACTAATCTCGTTGTTGACCTAGATTAGAAGACCTCCATGGACGCTGCAAATGTCTGACTGTCCCACAGTCATGGTGGTGAGGTCAATCAAGGGAGGCATCCGTGAGAATCTGAGTGAGAGTGGATTAGTCTGAGCTAACTGGCCATGCCACTTCTGTGGCCCTGGTTGGCTGAGATCTCAACCAAATGTGAACTGAAGTAACTAAAAACAAACAAGAAGAAAGAGTATTGAACTGTTGAGGAAAATGATCCCAGAGCAAAACATTCTTCCCTAGTCCTCCACAATACAAAAGGCAAAGCTGTTTGTTTTGTTTTGAGGGGAGCAGAAGTAGGTGGTTATAGTTTTATTTGTATAGGGAGTTCAGTGTTTGGAAGTTTACTCTTTCAATGAAAATACGTGACTCTTTGACACATATTCTCTATTAGACTTTCCTGATCCTCTAAGATCCAAATGGGCCCTAAAGGGTACATTTGTTTTTCCAACAACCTTCTAGTCACCGTCGGCATTGTATCTGATATGCACTATTTTCCTTTTTCTGGAATAATAAGAAGGTAAGTAACATGACCAAAGTCACCCAGCCAGCATATGTCCAAGAAAATACTTGAACCTGGGTCTTGTTTTCTGTCAAGGCAAGTTAAACAGGAATCTCTTATGTCATGTGATATCATAGGAAAGCACCTTGCTGTACTAGCCCAGATATACCTTCATGTTTCTTTCTGACAAAGGCAAAGCAGAGGGAGATAAAGGCATGACACCATCAGATTCTTAAGTGACTCATGACAAGGATGCTATCCACCCAGGAAGGCTATCACTCCTCTGTTTCAAAAAGACATGTGAAGAAGACAGATATTCTTGGTTGTAAGATACATTATCATTAGAGGTGGAGGGACACGTTTTAGTACAAAATTTCTATTTACTCTTCCTTTTAATTGGGGTCATTCTTGGCCTTGATTAAATAGAATTCTGAATTTCAATTTGTTCAGACCTCATTTGTGTGATAAGTCAAGGAATAAAGCAAACCAATTAAGAGAGGTGGAACCTTCTGGAAACAGGAGGGGCTATTCCTTTGTGCTTTGCCATACTTGGCCTACATCTGGAGAATGAGGCTTAGCTCAGGAGGCTCAGTTAGACCAAGACACTGGAGAAGGGCATCTGGCACCCCACATTCACACTGTCTGAGAATTTCTCAAAGGAATTGAGTTTCATCAGCTTGAAGAGCTGTTGTTTGGTAAGAGTGAGGGGAACTCATGGAGGGTGGAGGCAGAGAGACATGGTAGCTGGATTCAAGTATGCAAAGGGTTGTCCCAGGATACCATGGAATTCCAGAATTTAAGAACTGGAAGGATATTTGTTGATCATCCAGTCCAATGCATAAATGAAAGGCATACTCTCCATAACACAGCGGACAAGTAGTGATGTGGCTCCTGTTTAAAGGTCTCTAAGGAAGAGAATGGATACCTCTCTAGCAATGAATTCTGCTTGGCCTCAGAGGCCAGGAAGAGGAGTGATGGATAAAATGCAACCTGTAAAAGGACAGATTTAGGCTTGAGAAAAGGGGGAAATTTCTCATTTGATTAGCTATCCCAAAGTAGAATGGCCTAGTGCAGGAAGAATAGGTCCTCACTTGTTGAAGATTTTCAAGCAAAGTCTGCATTTCTTCATTCAGTCACTAAATGCTTATCAAACACCTTACTAGGTTCCAGACACTGCCCCAGTGAGAAAAGAGAAAAAAAAGAAACAGTCCCTTTCCTCAAGGTATTTATATTCTTTTGAGTAAAAAATATGTACTTGGGAATTCAATACAAAATCTATATAATGTAATAACACAATAAAGGTAATCATTTCCTAGAGGAGAGCAGGATTAATCAAAGAGCTCCTCCAGATGGACCACTTCCATCATTTCTTAGACAGGATGTCCCATTTTGATACAGTTTACCTCTGACGTCAACTTTGATCACTCCAAATATGGGTTGCTATAAGACTTTGACTTTGATTGTGACCTTATCCATGCCCTTGGTAGTATGTGGCCTTCTCGTTAGCTTGGCCTGAGTTCCACCCACCTTATACCATTGATTGAGTTAAAAGAAATCAACCATATTAAGGAAAGAGAAGAGAATAAGTATTTATTAAGCAACTTCTATATGTCAGGTACTATGCTAACCTCTGTACAAATGTTATTTCAGTTGTTCTTCACAACAAAATCCCTATGAAATAAGTGATATCCACTCTCTAGTTGAGGAAACTGAGTCAGAGGTCAAGCAATTGTACAGGATCACATGGCTAGTAAGTGCCTGAGCCCAGAGATGAACTCAGGTTATCCTGACTCCAGGCACATGCTTTATTCACTGTCCCATTTAACTGCCTGAAGAGGACTAGGAAAGGATTCTTTTAGAAGGTGAAAATTTAATTGAGGTTTGGAGGGAGTCTGGCAAGCCAGAAGGTATAGATGAAGAGGGACAGTAGACAGTCAGAAAAAGGACCCAGAGTTGGAAGATGGGGTGTCTTGATTGAGGAATAACCCAGTCAGTGTCACTAGACAATAGACTACATGGTGTAAAGTGGAAACAGACTTGGCAAGGTAGAAGTGGGGCAGGTCACGTGGAGCTCGAAAGCAGGTCTTTGAAATCTTCCCATTGCTTCCTTCTCCTCAGGCAGGCTATACAAGGTCTATCCCAACCCCCAAGTAGCTTCAATCAGTGGGCTCTCGTTCCCATGGATGTGTGATTTAGGGTTCACTAGCTTCCCTCTTTAAGGTCCAAGTTCCCCTTCCTTCCCTCTTATGTCACTTCCATACCTATTGGCATTTCCTTTCGTTGGGTGTCAGTCTCTTAGCCCCTGGTGGAGCAGGCCTGGAAGAGTCTTTCACCACTCATTGCTCCTCACACTTATTTACTCTCCCTATACTTCCTGATACAGGGTTTACATGACTTAGGAAAACAGAAGTCATTGCCCAATAGCACAGCCTCCCTGAGGGAAATATCCAGGCATGGAGAAATTAGGTCATACTCTGCTTGTGCCATACTGCTCTCTCCAGCAAATGCACATGTTGTTTGTCCTTCACTCTCCAAGAGGGCCATGACATGAGGGAGGTGATGCAAGGACTTGCAAGTGAGTAAGGGAGGGCTGTGTAAAGTCACCAGATTCACTTTCTTCACTCTGGAGTCATCTGGGTCCAATGACCAGATATAAATCAGATAGACTGGAAATGACCCCAGATGCAGTGAGAGACCTTGGACTTTATAAGTTAAGGTATTTCCCAGATCTCAGTCTGATTGAGGCAACACCCATTCAGTGATTAAGGCTAGGTAAGCAATGAGACAACAAATGGCTTTTTTTTTTTATCTAGTCAAAAAAAATCAATCTGAGAGGGATAGACCCTCAGGGCTTTTGCTTTCTTAAGGCTCCGGGCCTGTGCCTGTGGTGGGTGAGGTGAAGCACTGTAGGATTTTCCCTCATGGAAAAGGCTCTTCACTACTTCTTTTGTTGAAATTTTCAATGAAGCCCCTTGGAATAGCACTTCGTAGAAGGCTTACCTTGGGTCACTAAGACTGAGCCTAGTCTGACCCTCAAAAGCAGAAAGATCAATGAGTTTTTTGGAGGAATTCCGATGCTGAGTGGAAGACTGGCTGAGTGAGATCTCTGCCAACTCCATAATTCTGTGACTTGGAAAGACTAGAACACCATAAAAAAGAAAGTTTCTGACATTTGCTTTAATCTAGTTAGTAATCAAAGAGGAGTCTTTGCTCTGAAACTTAGGATCCTTAGCTCTAAAATGCAGAAAGCAATCCTCCCACCATTGACCTCCTAGCATTGTTGTGAGGAAAGGACTTTGAAAACCTTATTAATATAGAAACATGAGCTATTCTCCTCCTTGTCCTTCTTTTCCTCCTTTCCCTTTTCCTCTTTCTCCTTTCCTTCCTTCTACTTTTGCTACTTTTCTTCCTTTTCCTTTTTCTATCTTCCTCTTTTTCTTTCTCCTTTTTCATTTCTTTCTTCTCCTCCTCCCTTTCTTGTCTCCTCTCCTTAGGGTTTGTTAGGTGTCTCAGTGGTTACAGCACTGGACCTTAGTCAAAAAGACCTATCCACCTTGCCTCAAACACTGATCAATGATGCTGAATAAATCACAATCTCCCTCTGCTACTTGGGTCTCTTTTGAAGATGAAATGAGATGATTCTTCTAAAGCATTTACCATCTCACCATGTTGTAGGGAATTTCTGAGATGACATTAGCATTTGGCCTGTTATGTCATCCTATTGACAATGGGCTTGTAATACATCTAAGACCCCAGAAAGCCTCCTGGTTCCCAATGCCTTCCCTTCTCTACCTAGAAAGTTGAGTTTTTGAGAGCAATGGCAAGATTTTGTCATTATTCCTCAACTTCCAGTCAGTCACCAAGCATTGATTAAGTACTTCCTCTAAGGCAGCCACCAACAGTGTATCCTGACTTCTTATTGCTTCTATAATTTCACTCCTTGTAGCAATCATTTATTTTTCTTCACATTTACTCTTCCTTCCTAAAAGTGAAAAAGTAAAAAACAAACAAACAAACAAAAAAACACTATTCTTGTACTGTCCTGAGCCCCTCTCACGGTGGCCTCCTCTGCCCTGAATGTTCTGAGGTGCCCAAAGGTGTTTGAGATCTGGATCAATCAGAAAGCTAGATTCCAGACTCCAGCCTCCCTCAGCCCTGCACCCAAGGAAGTCCTTGTCTCTCCTCCTCCTTCTCTGTCACCTAAATTATTTTCTGAGAGCTTCCTCTGGTGGGTCTTGCTAGTCAAGTTTAGGTTTCACTGGCATTTTGTGGGATAAACTGAAACTCCAGGAAGGTCCTCACCTCTTTCCTGTGGGTGGGGTGGGGAGTCTTCAAAACTTCTCTAAAATGTACCTAATTTTACCCCCACACCTCCTCTGCCTTATTAGTTTGGGCAGAGCCTAGGTCTAGCTAGTCCTTCAGAGGTCTGAATATTCCTGTCAGTAATTACCAGACAAAGCCAGTTTGGGAGAAAATTATAATGCCTTGTGGAGCCTGCCTTGACTTTCCGAATCAATTCAATTTAACAAATGTCTACTATAATTAGTGTCTAAACTGGGCTAGGTGCAAAAGACACAAAACCAAAAATGGTTTGGCACCAAACATTTATTGAGCACTTATTACATGCAGAGCATTGGGGTGTGTCCTGTGTATACAAAACTAAAGCAATTAAAAAACAGACAAACAAACAAAAAAAAACATCAAGGGCCATTTGACCCTAAAACTCTGACTTTTGCATTGTTGACACAGTACACCTTTGAAAAACAGCTCTTTTGTTTTTTAATATAAATTTATTTATTTAACTTTTTACATTCATTTTCACAAGATTTTGGGTTCAAAAATTTTCTCCCCATTTGTCCCCTCCCCCACCCCAGTACACTGAGTATTCTAATTTCCCCTATCACCAATCTGCCCTCTCTTCTATCATCCCTCCCTTCCCTTGTCCCCATCTTCTCTTTTGTCCTGTAGGGTCAGATAACTTTCTATTCCCCATTACCTGTATTTCTTATTTCCTAGTAGCAAGAACAATACACAACAGTTGTTCCTAAAACTTTGACTTCCAACTTGTCCCCATCCCTCCCTCCCCACCCGTTCCCTTTGGGAAGGCAGACAATTGAACACAGGCCATATCCGTGTAGTTTTGCAAGTGACTTCCATAATAGTAGCATTGTGTAAGACTAACCATACTTCCCTCCATCCTATCCTGCCCCCCATTATTTCAATTCTCTCCTTTGATCCTGTCCCTCCCCGAGTGTTGACTTCAAATTGCTCCCTCCTCCCATTGCCCTCCTTTCCATCATCCCCCACACACTGCTTATCTCCTTCTCTCCCACTTTCTTGTATTGTAAGATAGGTTTTCATACCAAAATGAGTGTGCATTTTATTCCTTCCTTTAGTCGAGTGTGATGAGAGTAAACTTCATGTTTCTTTTTTCTCAGCTCTCTTCTTTTTTCCTTCCACTAAGAAGTCTTCTGCTTGCCTCTTCTATGAGAGATAATTTACCCCATTCCATTT
>CM053771.1:550188950-550247762 GCA_028658325.1 Potorous gilbertii | reverse complement strand
AAATTATCTCTCATAGAAGAGGCAGGCAGGAGACTTTTTAGTGGAGGGAAAAAGAGAGGAGCTGAAAGAAAAACATGAAATTTACTCTCATCACATTCGACTAAAGGAAGGAATAAAATGCACACTCATTTTGGTACAAAAACCTATCTTACAATACAGGAAAGTGGGGGAGAAGGAGATAAGCAGGGTGGGGAGGGATGATGGAAGGGAGGGCAATGGGAGGAGGGAGCAATTTGAAATCAACACTCTTGGGGAGGGACAGGATCAAAAGAAAGAATAGAAGCAATGGGGGGCGGGATAGAATGGAGGGAAATATAGTTAGTCTTACACAAAACGACTTGTACGGAAGTCATTTGCAAAACTACACAGATATGGCCTATATATAGAATTGCCTGCCTTCCCAAAGGGAGTGCGTGGGGAGGGAGGCATGGGAAGAAGTTGAAACTCAAAATTTTAGGAACAACTGTCAAGTATGGTTCTTGCTACTAGGAAATAAGAAATACAGGTAATGGGGAATAGAAAGTTATCTGGCCCTGCAGGAAAAAGAGAAGATGGGGACAAGGGAAGGGAGGGATGATAGAAGAGAGGGCAGATTGGTGATAAGGGAAATTAGAATGCTTGGTGTATTGGGGTGGAGGGAGGGGACAAATGGGGAGAAAATTTGGAACCCAAAATTTTGTGAAAAGGAATGTAAAAAGTTAGATTAATAAATTTATTAATTTTTTTAAAAAACCAACCAAACAAAAAAAGAAATATAACAAAATAACCCTGCAATTTTTCCCTTGGTCTCAAAGAAAGGTTAAGTGAGTTAGCATAGGTGTCATAGAATCATAGATGCTGAACTCAATGGGACCTAAGAGATAACCACACCCAACCGCCTTTTTTAACAGGAAAGGAAACTGAGGTCCTGAGAAGGATATTGATTCACCAAAGGTCATTAAAGCCATATTAAATAATGAATATAGCATATGTACATAGCACTTTAAGGTTCATATTATGACCTTTTTCAAATGAGAAATTTACCTAAGATCACACAACTTGTAAGTATTTAACATACAACACAAATCCAGGTTGTATTGTTGATGATTCTGAGTTGATCATCCTATTCATCCGTTACACCACACTGCTTTCCAACATCACAGTCCACAGGTGTCAGGCAGTAGATGCCAAGGCAAATGAAATCTAAGGCTATGAAGAAAACTGCCATCTTTCTCATTTTTCCCTATGATTCTGAGAAGTATGATCCAATGCACATCATTTGGACAATTAACACCATTGATGAGACATCCCCTGCTAAAAAGCCAGAGTTCTAGTTCATTTCAGCAAAAAAAAAATAATTTTGAATTATAATGCTGAAATATCAATAAATCATATTTATAAAGTACTTACTAGTTGACAAATCTCTTCACCTTGACAAGTAGGAAGTATATTTATAATCATTTTACAGATAAGTAACAGTCTGGCACAATCTGATGTTGACGGTCTGGATAAAGAGCTGAACTTGAACCCAGGACAATCTTCATCTTCCCTTATGATACATCCTGACTTTGAGACTCTTGGCAAGTTTCAGTGCTTTAGGTAACGCCCTAAGAATGGAGAATTTTGAGGCAGCTAGTTAGCAACATAGTTCATAGAGCACTGGACTTGAAATCAGTAAGATTCATCTCCTTGAGTTCAAATCTGACTCTGGGCAAGTCATTTAACTCAGTTTGCCTTAATTTCTTCATCTGTAAAAATGACCTGGAGAAGGAAATGGCAAACTTTTCTATCTTTGCCAAGAAAACCTCAAATGGGGTGTAATGTAATTGAAATGGGGAGATCTTTCCCATTCATTAATATTCCCATAGTCTGAGTCTCATGGAACCTGTGGTGGAAGGTGTTTGCTAAATGGGTGGAACAAGAATAGGCAGAACTAGAGCAGAGCTGAGAGGAAATTGGTCATAGTGTAGTGTAGTCATAACTAGGAAGTGTAGCTGATGGCCCTCGTCCCTACATGGCTCGGTGATGTGCTTAAAGAAAAGAGACACGGGAGGCGGGAAAAGCTAGACCAGTTTCATTTATTGATCTGAGGGTTAGGGTTTATATAGACAAGGTACTGCAAGCCTACCTGACTTTCTGCCAGTCTGTCCCAGTGATTAAATCAATCAGGATGATTAAATCAGTCTTCTGATAAAATCAGACCATGAGCCTAGGAGCATCTATTTTACATATCCCTTGTTTTCTGTAGTTCCCACATTTGTCTCAGAGACAGTAACATCTGGGGGGCATGGAGAGCCATTCCGGATGATAATGAGCACAGTCTCAAAGATCAGTTCCCTCCCCTCCCCTCCCCAAGGTCTATCCTGATCTCATCAACCGCACTCCACCCTGGCCCTCAAAAAGAAAGGATGCAGGCAAGCATGAGTGATTTGTTTGTGATTTTGTTTAAGGGAGACTGTTTGTGATTTGTTTAATGGAGCTGGTTGTGAGAAGCCTAGCAGGGGGAAGATTTGGCAATGATGGTATTCTCTGCATTATTATTGTGTATAGATTTTTCTTACTATGGTAGATTTGACTTTCTGATTCCTGAATAAATGTTTTGGCTCTGCCTTCCATGGTGAGAATACGTGGTATTTTGCAATTCAGAATTGTGCCAGGATGTTCATGGCCATCATAGGAGCTGTGATATTGCATTGGCACTACATGGGGTCATGAATAATTGGATACAACTGAAAAGTTATCATATTGACTTCCTTTAATAGAGGAAGTTGCCTCACCTAGGTAACTGTTCTGGGTAGCTGAGAGTTACCTATGCCAAGGAATTCTCATTTTAACAGTGAGGAAACTGAGATTCAGAGACTTCAATCAAGATCACACAGCTACAGTAGTAAGGCTGAGAGCTGGCTCTGATGCCACGAGTGTCCTTAAAATACATTCTACAACTTTGACCAAAAAATGCTATTTATTGCTTGCCTTTCATATACATTTTTCCCCCAAACTTCAAATAAATATCTGTATTTTACATCACTTTTCTCATTATATCTCTTCCCTCCTACTTTATCAGTGCTGATGAAAGAAGAGAAAAAGTCTACATCCTCCCCATGTATCAAAGGAAAGCCTTGGCCTTGATGATACTGAAGTTCTCCATCCTGGCATCCTGGAAGCAATCAATACATCTTCCAGAATTTGGGTGGGCCATGCATCCAAGAGCTGGTGTGTGGAAATGATATTTCCCATGTTAACATCTTAGATGAGGAAAAGAACTTGTATAGAGGGTTTGAGAATCAAATCAAGGCAAGTAAAAAACATTATTTATTAAGTACCTGCTATGGATCAGACATTGTGCTAAACCCTGGAGCTATAAGAAAAGCCAAATTCACTTCCTGTTCTGAGCAAGTCACAGATTTTCACCCTGTTACACTCTTCACTTATATCTATGAGCAAGTCTGATCTTTGGTAAAATGGAATGCTGTTCATATTTGGTGGACTTAGATTTACACACACACACACACACACACACACACACACATACACACATATACATGCACACACATACACCAGATTATGATTTTGACCAAGGTGGCAATGGATTTAAGGACCCAAAACCCATCACACATATTCTCTTCTGTAAAACATTGAAACTGGGGCTAAGAAAGGAATAGTTGTTGTTCAGTCATTTCTGAGTTGTATCTAACTCCTCATGACTGTATTTTGTTTTTATTTTTTGGCAAAGATATTGGAATAATTTGTCATTTCCTTCTCCAGATAACTTTACAGATGAGGAAACTGAGGAAATAGGGTTAAGTGACTAGCTCAGGGTCACACAGCTAGCAAGTATCTAAGGCAAGATATAAACTCAGGTCTTCCTTACTCCAGGAGTGGCAATCTATTTTCCATGCCACCTGTTTGATCTAAGGAAAGGAATGAACATTCATTAAATATCTATTTCATCCCAACTCTGTGCTGTGGGCTGAGGGCAAAAAGACAAAATGAAAACCATCCTGTAGCATCAACTTCAGTTTCTTTTCCTATACAACAAAGCCTAGAGGGAATAGATGATGCAACTAAGACACTCTATCCTGGAGAAGAGAAGTTTGGCAGGTGGGCAGAGAAGGGCTGCAACAGGACACTGAGGATCTTGTGGAAGTCATGTCTACTTCCATGGTCTGTGGCTGTGGACCGCCGATACTAAATGGATGACGAGTGCCTATCACCCTCTCAGTGCCGATAGTGTGACCCAACTTCACTCTGTATGTGTAAATGATTTTCTCCAGCCCTTGCTCTTCTGGAGGAAGAATCAGAGATTCAAAGATGAAAGACACCTGACAGGGTAGAGAAACCAATCCTCTTATTTTATAGATGAACACTATTGAGGCACAAATTATATTAAGTGACTTACTCAGGTTCACACAGGAGCAAGTGACTGAAGCTGGATTGAAAGCCAGGTCCTCTGAACCTTCATTCATCACATTTACCACTGCAGATTAGAAATTCAGTCTGCATCATTGTGCTGTCATTGGCAACAGTCAGCATCATCTCAGGAAATAAAAGAACATAAGAAAAAAGCCTCCATTCATCATCCTCCTCCTCCTCAGTCACTTGTTCATTAGTACACTCTATTTGGAGACACTGATGAAAGCATCCCCTGGAGAAGCCAGAGGTCCTACGGAGCCATCAAAATAGGACTGGGGGAATCAACCCTATAAGGCGATATTCCAGGAAATGGTTTTATTTAGCCTGCAGTGAAGAAAACTAGGAGGAACGGGGGTGGACACTCAATTGTTGTCCTGATGTATATGAAGGGATATTGTAGGAGTGACAGTGAACAGCTGCTCCCTGTTTCTACTGTCAACAGGGAAAAAAGACTTATAGTAGGAGGGTTTGGGGTAAGATGACAAAAGAGGTATGTGAGGCAGTGTGACAGCCCAGGGAATGTTGGTCTTGCTGGGAAGAGAGGAGCAAGATTGGCTGAAGGCCCACGTGAAGGTCACTTTTCTCACCAAAGGAGGCCACTGAGTCTCCTCTGAAGATAAAGGCAAGGATACAAGGACATTCTTTGAGAGTGGTTGGATGAGCCCCTTTAGATGAGGACTTTATATCTTTTTGAGGACAATAAGAATTGGTTTTGATAAGACATTTTTAAGTGAAAAAAGAAAAACAGGAATAGATGAAATAACTTTCTCAAGATGCCATAGAACATTAGAGTAGAAATAAGTACTGACTTGCAATTCCTTCCTTCCTTCATGCCAGCCTCTGTCCTCCCTTCTCCTATCATTCTTTCCACTCCTCCTTCTTCCTTCCTTCTTCCATCGCTCTTTCCCTTCTACATTTCACCACTCCCTTGCTCCTTCCTTCTTTCCTTCCACATGTTTTAAGACCTCACCACAGTTCCATCCCTGAACAAAGCTGCTATCCTCCTCCAAGTGACCACTGTCCTACAATGAAGTCATTAGGACAGGGAGAGAATGAGGACGAAGGTGTTTCAACCCTCACCAGCGACCCATTGACAAGGTATGGCTAGTCACAATGAGGAAAACTGAGAAGGAAGTCTCGCACAAGAGACTAAGGCAGGTTTAGCTTCAAGGAGGGAAATCAAGTTGTGTTTGCCTTGTTTTGATTTTCATTTTGGAGCATGTGCAGTTGTGTTTTTGGTCCTTTGGATGAATGCATTGAATTACAAAAGAAAGAATTTGTATTGAAATGCAATTATCAAAATATTGGGGGAATTTGGAATCTTTGATATATGCAACATTAGACAATCCCAGAACAAAGGAGCAGAGCCACCAGCTCATGTGTTCTTCATGCACAATAGACCTCTTTTGTCCCATTTGGATGAGGATCTGAGGGAAGATGCCTAGCCACCTGCCTCGGTCTTCAGATAATTCCTAACAGAACAGAGTATCTTCCTTCATACAGAGACAAGTAAGTCACTGATCTCCTGGAATATGAATAAATTCTGTCACTCTGGACTTGAAAGAGCAATCTAAGGCCCTGCTAAAGGATCCTTGGGATGCTGAAATCCAAAATCTGGATTAGAAAACAAAGATGGGAATGGCAGACTGCAAATCTTGTCCTCAGGCTTTGGGGCAGAAAAGAGCTCACAAAGGATTACAAAGACCCAGCCCAGTAATCTGAATATAGATATGGAATTCTACAAAAACTTGTAACACATTGAATGGGGGAAGGGGAAGACTGACTTAGTTTTAATCAATCAATGAACATTTTTTAAACCATCTACAATAAATCACCACTGTGATAAGTACTGGGGATACAAAAAGCTGCAAGAAGACCTTTACAACCTAATGGGGGAGGTAAGTTGCGCACATGCACACACACACAATTGTGTGTGTGAAGAGAGAGAGAGAGAGAGAGAGAGAGAGAGAGAGACACAGAGACAGAGACAGAGACAGAGATAGAGAGACAGACAGAGGGAGAGAGAGACAGAGACAGGGAGAAAGAGAAAGAGACATAGAGACAGAGAGAGAGAGAGAGAGAGAACGCTCTATGAAAAATAAATGAGAAATAATGAAGAAGGAAGACCCTGGAATTTTAAAAGGTTAGGGAAGATTTGCTGTAGAAAGTCAAATTTGAGTTGGCCCTTAAAGAAAACAAGAGAGGACAGTACTCAGAGAAGAGCAGCAAGAATACTGCAGGCATGGCAGCAAGGAATAGAAAATGGTGAGAATCAAGACATGGAAGGTCTTGTTCATGGAGTAGCCAGAAGGCCAGTGTCACAATGGATCAATAAATTCCTGCCAGAGAGTAAAGTATTAAGAAAAATGGGAAGGAGCAATGCTATGAAGGTCTATAGTTGCCAAACAAAGCATTTTGTATTTGATCTTTCAAGTAATAGGGAGTTATTGGAGTTATATAGAGTAGAGGGATAGACATGCCCTTTAAAGAAAATCACTTTTGTGAATGAAGGATGGATTAGAGTGAGGAGAGACTTGAGGCAGACAGCCCCCACCTCAGCAGTGTCACAGGAGCAGGGAGTTTACATGGAGGGATATTGCAAAGAAAAGCTATATAGGTCTTGGCAACAGTTTGGATACCAGGGTGGGAGGGGTTAAGGATAGTGAGGAGTTCAGGATGACTCCTAGGTTGTGAGCCTGAAGGAATGGGAGTAAGGTATTACCCTCTATAGTGACAGGTAAGATAGGAGAGAGAAGGATGAGGGGGGATCATAAGGAGTCCATTTTACACATAATAAATTTAAGGCATCTACTGGACATCTAACTTGGTGGCACAGTGGATAGAGTGTTGTTCCTTAAATCAGGAAAACTCATTCTCCTGAGTTCAAATCTGGTTTCAGACTCTAACAAACTTTCTGACCTGGGACAAGTCATTTAGCCTTGTTTGACCTAGTTTCCTCACCTGTAAAATGAGCTGGAGAAGGAAGTCAGGAAGAGTCAGATATGACTGAAACATTTGAATAACAACAAATGGTTTGAGACAGTATAGGTCAATTTAAGGGTCATCAGCCCAGGGAAGGTAACTAAACCCATAAGAACTGATGAGATCATCGATAGGGAAAAGAGAAAAAGGCCCAGGACAGAGCTTGGAAAGACACTGATGGTTAGAGGGCATGGTCTGCAACAGGACCCAGCAAAGGAGACCTGCCCTAGGGTTACAGTGCCTGATATATGACCGAATATCTCCTGAATAAATGAATCCCATCATCTTGATACCTTAAAGGTCTCAATAATGCAGTTTACACCAAAGGAGCTTCTTTTCCCAGCTCAATATCTCCCATGGACCTTCAAATGTAGTCTATGAGTTTAATCTCACACGGACCACCACTGACCTGCTTTGGAAGCAAGCTGAAGAAGCAGTGATAGAGGCTGTGTGAGGAGCTGACATTTCTCCCTAAGGACAATAGCAACAGTAGTAACATGGAAGGAGAAAGAGAAGAAAAGTAAAAGGGGAAGTGAAAATTGACCTTCCCCATCCTTGGTTGAAAATTACACAGAAATTCAATCTCAAAGTGAAAGGGTTACAGACATATAGCTAGATAGGACCTCAGAAATCATCTAGTTTAATTCATCCATCTTCCAGATGAAGGAACCATGCCACACAGATAGGAAGGGACCCATCAAAAGATGGTGTTTCTAGAGCTAGAGGGGAGCTCAGAGACCATCTAGAATAACCTCTTCTCTTTACAGATGGAAAAAATTGATGTCAAGTGCAATGGAGTGACTTTGACAAGATCATGCCAGCAGAAAAGAGCTAAGCTAAGACCCATCAGTCAATTTAGGATCATGAGATCACAGACAGAGCTGGAAGGAGTCTTAGGGGTAATTGAGTCCAAATCCCTCAATACTGATGAGAAAGCTGAAGTTCAGAGAGATAAAGGAAATTGTACGAAGTCACACAATTAACAAATGGCAACTTTGGATCAGGTCACTGTCTTTTCCTCCAAATAACTTTCTTAAGAACAGGGACATATTTCCATATTCATCACAGTTGTAGAAGAAGAAGTAGATCAAAAGAAAAAAAACTAGAAAAAATAAAATAAAAAAAGCTTCAATCTGCTTTCAAAATCCATAAGTTTATTATCTGGGTATGAATAGCATTTTCCTTCGTGAATCTTTTGTATTTGTCTTAGATCTTTATGTTACTGAGAACAGCTGGGTCATTCACAGATGATCATCATATGATGTTGTTAATATATATATAGTGTTTTCCTGGTTGTGCTCATTTCACTTTGTATCAGTTTGTACAAGTCTTTCCAGGTTATTCTGAAACCTGCCTGTTAATTATTTCCTACAGCACAAGAGTTTTATACTTATATTCAAATGCCACAACTTGTTTAGGCATACCTCAGTTGATGGGCATACCTTAACTTCCCATATTTCACTACCATGGAGTTAAATAATTTTTTGCACACGTGGGCCCTTTTCCATTTCTTATGATCTCTTTGGGATCATAGTGATATTGCTGGATCAAAGGGGATGCACAGTTTGGTTACTCTTTGGACAATTGCTATTCAAAATGGTGGATCAATTCACAACTCCACCAACACTGCATTAGTGTCCCAACTTTCCCATATTCTCTTCAGTATTAATCATTTTCCTTTTGGGGGGTCATATTAGACAATCTCATTAATGTGAGATAGTATTTCAGAGTTGTTTTAATTTGCAATTCTCTAAGAAAAAGTGATTAGAGCACTTTCTCTGTATAAAGGACATCTGTGGGATCTCATCAGTTTCCATCCCACATGGACAGCAAAAGTCCATCCATTCCTGCCTAAGTTGTGTAACTCTGGTCCAAATTCTCCACTTTTTTTTTAACATGTTCCACCCAATATTTTGCATGTCTTGCTTTTCATCTCTTAATGTTGCCTTGATACCAAAGGGACAAATGGGATGCCAACTAATCAATCAGCAAGTATTTTATTAAATGCATATTATGTACCAGCATAAGGCTATCCATTGATTAATTATCCCTCACTTTCATTACATAGAGATGATATTTTGTGTTTTTTGATTATACATTCCTTTAGCAATATTGTTCACATTTTGGCTGTTCAGTAGTTTCTAGTTTATATGTGTGATAAGTCGATTACATATCTCTTCAGAGACATTGGGAAATCATCAATTGAATTGACAAAATAATGAAGTATCTGATTGTAGTACCCACTCTGAGCTACTGCCCCAACCAGCACTAGCATCATCACTCCTCCCCTCTCACGTTTATACACATAATCAAGCGTGTTGGTGTTTACTGTCACCCATGAACCCCTAACAGCATAATTCCAATTGAGCATGGGCAAATAGACTCTATTTGCATTTAGCATAGATATTTCCTAAGGTGGGAAAAAAGAAAAAAAGTTGGTGAGAAACATTTCTCCCCCATATCTCTCTTCCATAGCTACATATAAAACACAAAAAGAAAATTTAAGCTTAGAGTATTGTAATGGTAATTTAAATGGGAAGATCTTTCCCATTCATTTAAGCCTATATGACCTACCTGGGTCACATGGAAGTCTGAGTCACATGGAGCATGTGGTGGGATGAACTTGCTGAATGGATGAAAGAGGAAGAGGTGCAGCTAGACCACAGCTGAGAGGAAGTCAGAGTTAGGAAGGGTGCAGGCAAGCAGGTAGCTGGCTAGCATGAGTGAAAGAGTTTGTGATTTTGTTTAAGGCAATCAGCTTGTGATTTGTTTAAGGAACCCGGTTTGTGGGAAACATAATAGAGGAAGGCTTGGAGCTGGTGTTGCCCTCTGCCTTGTTATTGTGTATTGATGTCCTTGTTACTGTGGTGGATTTGGCTTTCTGGTGTCTAAATAAATGTTTTGTTTCTGTCTTCCATGTCTTCCTTTTGTGTTTTGCAATTCAGAATTTCACTGGGATATTCATGGCTGCCATAGGCACATCACGTTGGCACTACAAGGATGAAGTCAGTGAAGTATATATCATCATCGTCATCACAGCTAACCTTGATAAAGCCTTCACAAAGGGCCAGTCCGCGTGCCAAACACTACAATTAACATCTCACTTGGTCCTCACCACAACCCTGGGAGATACAGGCTATTATTTTCTCTATTTAATGCGTGAAGAAATTGAGACAGACAAGGGTTCAATGACTTACCCAAGGTCATAGTTAGTAAGTATCTGAGGTCAGATTTAAGTCAGGTCTTACTGACTTCAGGTCTTGTGGTCTATCCACTGTACCACATAACTCTTCCTATCTACAGAATGTGTATTGTTAAAAGGTTATTTTCAGAGCTCCTGGATACCAAAAGTCTCTTTCTTCATAGGGTCCTCATAAAGTTCCCCTGAGATTCAGCTTTGTTCTGTACTCTGAAGAACAGTGCCTTTCTAGAGTCTTTAGCTGATATTTGTCTTTGCCATCAGAGGTCTTCCTCCTTAAAACTGTCACCAGCCTCATATCCATCTTAGAGCCCTTCCTCTGTCATTAGCTACTACAACTTCATGGAAATTTCTACTTTCTCTGGTCAACTGTGAAAACTCTGATGCCTTTGATAGGTCTCCCCATTTCATGGGGGTATTGAGGGAAAAGGAAAGAAAAAAATATTTCCCCCTGGCATATGATTCCCTCTTAAGGCAATGGATAGAGTTGCACCACCACAAGACTGTCTTGAAACTTGACTAGGAGATTTTAAATTGGGATTCTAGTTTATATGCCACCCAAAAAATATGACAGGTTTTCATCAAGCAACCATCCAGAGTGACATCATCTGCTTCCAGGCAACAGCCCAGATAGCCTAGGATGCTTTGAAATTGATTGAGGACTTAGTCATATACAGTTTATTTTGAATGATTGGTTCATTCAGCTATCTGTAATTAATTTTAAGATGGGAGCGGTCCCTCACTCTTATATAGAGACCTGACTACATCCCAGATTCTCAGAATTCTAAGACAGATACAGTGTAGTTTCTGCCCTCGAGACAATTTTATTAAAAATAGGAGGGAGGAGGAAGAATAATCATACATACATACACACATACATACATATACGTATGTACAAATATATAATGTAAATACATATATGAAATATACTTTACCTATACAAATATATATATGCATATACATTCATATTTGTATCAATGTACACATATGTATACAAGACATGCACAAAATAAATATAATGTAATTGGGGCAGGGACAAAATCAGTAGCTATAGGAGATGATCAGTATTGGACACATGTTCACATGAAATATTTAAGCAAAGCATTGCAGTCAGTATGGGGTCAGTGAAACCAATGCGTGAGGCATTCATTCCAATAGGATGATAGATTAAGAGTCAGCAGGGAGCACACAGATTTTCCCACCATCAAGACTCTAAGACAGACAAGAGTCAGTGATGTGGAAGCCCAGGGCTGCTGGAGGAAGCTGATAATTCCAGCCGGTATCTTATGCTTCCTGGGAGCACAGCACCATAGGAGGATCACAGGACCTAGAGCCAGAAGCCCCAGTTTCTATTTCTGTCTTTGTCAATAACTAGCAGTGTGACTTTATCTCTTAAGCTGCAAAGTAAAGAGGTTGCCTGATGAAGTCACTGAGGTTCCTACAAGGTCCAATGTTCCGTGGTTCTCAATACCTTTGGTGTCAGGAGACTTTAACCAAACTCAGAGCTGTAAGGGACCTTGGTCAACTAACCCAACCTCAGCATCCTACACAGGAGACTCAGATCCAGAAGGGATTAGGCTCCCCAGCTAGTAAACTGTAGACCAGGGATCCAAAAGCTGATTTTAGTCTAGAGAGGTAAAGTACATAAGAAGACAGATGATCCAAACCCTTGTTGTTCCATATAAAGAAACTGAGACCCAATGATATCACCTACTTGCCTGAGGTGCTAGGCTAGACTTGAATGATGCCTCTCTGATTCCAGATGCAGGCTCTTTTCCTTATATGTCTCCTTTCTCCTAATCTCATATTCTTAGGATTTCATTGACTGCATCCAGAAGCCAAGGTAAACATCAAGCACCTACTCTGTTCCCTGACTGGCACAATGCACAGATGACATCCTGTTGTGGAAGAGGGAAGTTTGCAGTCTATGAAGCTGTGGGACTATAACTAAAAAGATCCTTAGAGGAAATTGCTATCCGACCTCAATAACCAAAGGTTCTGCCAGGGGGAGAGGATTCATTCAGGAAGAGGGAAGGATGCAATGATCACTGGTGCCCACCAGATGGCAGTACATGGCTGGTTATCGCCTTCAAAGGACGTGGAGAATGAATGTCATAACAGCACATATTTCCTCTCCTTCCTTAAGCAGACAGACACAGATCCATGCGTGGTATCCTGCGAAAGCGATAGGATCCATGATCCTGAACCAGAATTTAAGGCCTTCATTAGATTCCTTGGGCAATGGAGCCCTTGGAAATGTCTGGTTCCATTACTGGAACTGAGGATTCAGACCTCTGAGAATCCTGTGGACAGAGAGACATGGGTACAGGCTGAGCATGACTACTGAGTATTGTGGAGAGAAGAGGAGGAGGGAAAGCATCTAGAACAGAGAAGGGGCTCCAGAGCAGAGGATGTTCAAGAGGGAATGGGTGCTTCAGAGGACAGGGGAGCAACGCATAAGGAAGATATTGATAAGGTAGACAGGAGAGGCAGCAAAGAAGGTGAAGGGCACTGACTCCTTGAGACTGGAGTATCCATCCAGGGATTGGGGGGATTTAATAAATAGAAGAGATCCCCTCAGGGCCCCTAACTGACTTTTAGTATAAGAGATGTTGTCCTGTGCAGGAGTCATTGGATATGTCTATCATAGTATCTGGTATACAGTAAGTACTTAATAAATCCCTCTTGACATCAGTATCATCATCACTAACATTTATATAGTGCTTACTATGTGCCAAGAACAGTGCTAAGCATGTTACAGTTACTGAATCATTTGATCCTCTTAATAACGCTTTGACTGAGGCGCTGTTATCCCCTAAACTGAAGCAAACAGCTTAAGTGACTTGACCAGAGTCACACAGCTTGTAAATGTATGGGGCTGGATTTCAATTCAAGTGTTTCTGACTTTAGATCCGGAACTCTACACTAAGTTAACTGACTTAATTTGTTCTGTTTAGCCCCAGAATTCAGCACGAGGAGGAAGGTGAAAATTGAAAAGAGACTACTTGATTTTTTGTGGGGGAGGGAACTTCCTAAAAAAGTAAAGCTCTCCATAAATAGAATAGGATATCTGTGTCAACAAATTTATGTCCTTTCTTTGAAGGTCTTAAATCAGGTTCTAACCAACTATTGGTGGGTATATTATAGGGAAAGTATTTTTTACTCTAGAGATGACTAGAATTCAAAACTAGTCTTAGACATTTAATAGCTGCGTGACCCTAGACAAATCACTAAACCTCTGCCTCAGTTTCCTCATCTGTTAAAATTGTGATAATAGGATCACCTTTCAGAATAGTTGTGAGGACAAAATAATATAACATTTGGAAATCACTTTGTGAGCTTGAAAAAACTCTACAAATTTGAGCAATGTCCATCATCATTTGCCAGCTGCTTCAAAATCTACAGTTCTGTGATTCTCCAGAAAGTTGGGATATGGAGGAGACTGAACCAAGACCCTAAAACAAATTGCTGAAATTGGGAAAAATCCAACCTCCATCCTTCTAAATGAAGGATGCTGTGGATTCATACCTGGGGACAGATAAATATTGGAAGAAAGAGATGAGGAAGTATGCTGCAACTCCAAAGTCCAGAGTAAAGAAAATCACGAATGTGTAGAGATTTTGCCCAGTTCAATACAACCACTTCCCTGGGACTCAAAAGGAATTGTCATCCCTGTCCACTGAGAACATATGTGGTTGAAATGAATGAAAACCATTGATGAAGTCATATCAAGCTTTATGTGAATGAGTAGTGTGGTACAACTGTCATAAAAATCTTTTGTGATCTTTGACTGCACCAAAACAGCCGAAGTCTCAGGAATAAGGGAGGTGATTATCCCTCAATACTCTGCCCTGTTGATAGAACATGTTCAATAATTTTGGGGGGCAAGGAGGAAAGAGTTTAAATTTTAGGAAGGAGGATGAGAACCTGGAGAGTTTCCAAAAGAGGGCAACTGGGTTTTTAGAAAGCTAGACATTCATGCCATATGAGTGGAGGAGAGGACGATAACTGTCTTCAAGTAATGGTGGAGGAAAAAAATGAGTTGGTTCTGATTCATCCCAGGGGGAAAATCTAAGCAGGGGATGGAAAGTAAAGAGGCAAATTTAGGTGCGATATTAGGAAAAAATTAACAATGTGAGGTTAGAGTCTAGTCGATGAATGCAGTCCGATCGGTGACCTAGGGAATTCCAGGATTGGAAGTCAGCAAGAAATGAATTCTAATCCTGTCTGAAATGTTTATTAGCTGTGTGAATGTGTACAATTATTGAATCTCTCTCAGCCTTAGTTTCCTCATCTCTTAAAAAATGGGATAATAGCGCCTACTTCGTTGTTCATATGAGGACCAAATGAGATAACTCATGTAAAGTGCCTTGCAAATTTTAAAGTATTATGCAAATGCTCTTTTCATAATCCGGACTTTGCCAAGGAGGAATGGGAGACCTCAGGAGATAGTGAGCTGCGGCATCAGGAGGGGCTGGTTGCCTCCTAATCAGAGCTCTGAGAGTAGAGGCCGAATGGCCACTCATCCAGGGTGTTGTATTAGAAATGCTTGTTTAGGTTGAGATGGGATCAGACAGCACCAACGTCAACTGTAATGTTCCAGCGAAGGAAAGTGAGATCAGGGAGATCAGTATAGTAGACATATATGAGCAGGTCATGGTTGGAATACAAGACAGTCAATAAACATTTATTAACTACCTCCTATGGCCAGGCTAAGTGATGGCAATACAAAGAAAGGCAAAATACCATCTCTGCTCCCAAGGATCTCATAATCTAATGGGAGAGACAATATACAAATAACTATATACAAACAAGCGATATACAGAATAAACAGGAAATCCTCTCAGAGGAAAGTCATTCTGAGATTCCCCCAGCTTTTAAATTCTGTGATTTGATGCATCTAGGTTCTTACTAGTGTTTACTTGATATCATTGAGACTTACGAACATACACTCACATAGACACACAAAATTCAGTTTATTGTTTAAAGGACTTGGGAGCAGAAGGCATTCACAGTGCATGATTCTCACTTCTTTTAGACCTAAGGAATTATCAAAAAGTCATCAAGATGAAATGGGCCCATGCCTCTGATAAAGGTTGGCTGGACATTACTAAAACTCCTAAGTGCTATATTGACTAAACGATGTGTGATCCATGAGGCTTAATGGTCAAATCTAGGTAGTATGTGCCTTGACACTCTCACTTAACATGGAGCCTTCTGAGACTGTATGTCCTCTTGCTGATGGTACTCCATGTCCCATGAAAGAATTCTAGCTGAAAAAGTCCTCCTGGCCTTCCTTCCTTTCCTAATGGTGATGGAGGTACAGGGGAGATAATGAATTGAGGCAAAGTGCTTAAGATTCTTCAGGGAGCTGCCTAAAATATGTCTCAGAGGAAGCACTGAGCAATCACTGAAATTAGGGATGAGGTAATGGATTGGCTCTTCTCATTGCTACCTTTCCTTTTCTGCTTCCCTCATTATTCTGAGCTAATGAAGACATTTCACTATGCTATATACAGATGCAAAAGTATATAATATAAACCCTCTAGAAATAGGAGTCAGAAGACCTGAGAGGTATTCTTGGTTCTGCCACTGCTTAATGGTATGACCTTGAGTAAATACCTTCTATGAGCCTCAGTTTTCCCATTTGGTAAGGGAGAAGGTTGAACTGTATGGTAACTAATAAATATAGAACACTAGAGAATAAAGAGACCTTGGAGATCACCTGCTCCATAACCCTCATTATCTAGAAGAGGAAATTAAAGCCTTGAAAAAGGACTTTACTAAAGTTTTTCAGTAGGAATTGCTAGATGACAGCTCAGGTCTGGTTCAAAATCCTATCTTTTCCAATTTCAAGGTGTAAGATTTGAGATCAATCAATCAGTAAGCACTTATTAAGAACTTTCTATGTGCCAGCCTCTGCACCGTGTGCTGGCAATACAAGTGATAAAATGGGAAATAACCTGTCCTTTCTTGGGAAATTTTTATCATGTAAAGGCCAGGATAACAAATCTAGATGAGAATATATACCAAATAAAGACAAAAAGACAAGTACAATAGAAAGTATTTAGGGAGGGAGGGCATTAGCAGTTGGAGAAAAAGCCCCAAGTCAAGGTGGTGCTTACCCTGTAACAACAAGATTTGTATATTCATGTATACAAGATGTCTCATCATCTCTCTGTGCTGCACATCTTTACTCAGTGTAAGGAGACTTGCTAAAAATGTGAGATCTCCTAAAGGCAGCATCAGTAGGCGCTGACTGCCTCCTCAGAGCTCTGGGCATGGGCATTGGATGGCCACTCATCCAGAGTGTTGTGTAAGATATTTTTATTCAGGTCAAGATGAGAACAGACAGGCACCAAGGTCATTCATAACCACCTAGAAGATTCCCTCCTCTGCCCTTCATGAGGGATTTTCACCAAAGTACTTATGGGAGTATGTATTTGTCGCACTACTCCATTTACATCCCAGTATATATCATAGTCACAAATGCGAGAGGGATAGAATGCAAAAATGGCTTTTGGGAACAAGCAGAATGCACAATGAAGTGAGTCCTGGAATTTAAACTGACATCATCCACCCATCTGATCTCAGAACAGCAAACAGCAAGTGAGGGGAAAGCTTGGCATTGCAAGATAGTCTCTGATCTTTGTCTTGGACACTTCAGAGTATTTTTCACTTCTTGAAGCAAACAAATAGCATCACATGGGAAAAAAACAAACTTTCCTTTAAAGACGCAGTACCAGTGACTGGACAGATGGCCACCAACAGAATCAAACCAGCAAGAACTGGCCATACCAACTGTGTGCTCATGAGCAATTCATGAACCCTTTTAGTGCCCTCAAAGGAAATATTTGAAGATATCAAGTTACCCATGACTCATGGTGAAGGAAAATTTTCACCTTCAGGGCCCTGAATCTATGAAGTCATGAATCTGGGCAAAGTGCATTCATGCATGTATGTATGCACATACATACACACATATGTGTATATAGATACCTTTTAGAAAACAGGAAGTGATGACTTAGTGACATATATAATTGGAGAATCAGTTCTGAGTACTCTGATAGATCATCTGCTGGCTAAAGCAAAGATTAAAGACCAAGACTAAATTAGAAGAAAATATCAAAATGAAAATCACCTCAAATGGGGAAGCTCAATCCAACTTATTCAAACAAGCCTTTGTTCGTTCACTAATATCTTTTAGAGAGAGAGAACACAAAGATCCCATGATGTCAATTCTCTGTTTCTTAATAAAAATGCACAAACACATTTCACTTGATAGTAGAAAGCACAAGCTCCATGGCCATTCTCAAACATGGCATATCTCATGGGCATGTTAATAATATATAAAATTTCTTGATGTGGAAGCTTAGAGATTGCCTTGTTCTAGCACCTTTTAAATATAACTGTCAAGTACCATATAAACCAGAGAATGTAGAGTCATAAAACACCTACATTATGGTCATGCTCTATATTGTATGTAATTCAATTGGAAGAGGAATTGTCTACAGATAATGTGACTCCCTGGACCTGTACCCCTACACGTGTCTTTCCTATGTGTGGATAAAACTGTAATGGTTGTGTCATCCAAATTACTAAGGAGACATAAATTAAAATTATAGCTACTCCAAAGAGATGATTAGCCTAGCAAACCACACAGGAAAAGCAAGTGGATGAATATTACTATGATGACTACTATGGATCAGCAAGTCATTGAGCTGATGCATCACTGTATTTCTTGGGCAATCATTAGTCATCAAGCATATATTAAGCACTTACTTTGTGCTACACTGTGTCAAACAGTGGGAACAAAATAAAAGTGAAAAGAAAATCCCTACCTTCAAGGGTTTACACTCTAATGAGGGAAGAAAACTCATTAAAAATGGCTAAAAAGTTGAGGACAATAGATAACTCCCCCTACCCCACCCAGGGGCATGATGAAGTCCAAATAGCAGTCTGGTAAGATATATAGAGATGACTAGCCTGAGCATCTTCTTAACTCCATATACTGGGAAGAACTATTCAATCAGAGGGAGGATATTTAGGGGCTGTGATTCCTTTTGAAGCATTAATGGCAGGCTGTGATGCTAATTAGAGAGTTAGCTGTCTTGCTTAGTGGATATCTATACCTTTTGTTAATTTCTAATGCACTGGTTCCCAAGGATTGTGATGTCCTCTGGCTCTGAAAAGCGTATAAATACTCTGAGGAGAGGTTTTACTTTGGACTTACTCTTTGGAACTGTTTGTTTGGCCAGAGGAGATTCTAGGCAGCTGCTAAGGAGCACTCTGGTTTTGAAGACCCAGATGTTGGTGCTTCTCTCTCTGGTAACTAGGTATGTATGTAATGGTCGTACATTTGAATCTGCCTGTTGATCTGTGATGTATGTATTGCTTATGGTCAGACAGTTGGAAGTCCTGTCCGTTGATTACTATTTCTTTGTATTTTCTCTGAAGTTCAGGGTGCTAACTTTTCCCCCCGAACTAAGTGAATAATATATATGCTTGATTAAAGTGATTGTTGACCCCTCAAAAGTTGCTTTCCTTTTAGAAAAGCAAATCTAAGAACCTGTACAGCAGGTCATCCTGGATGTTGGGAAGGGTGCTTGCTTTTACACAGGCCTGAGGGGACCTTGCAGACTTCTGGGGTATGGTGGAGGATTCTGGAATGGAGCCTGATGAGAAATACAAGTGTTGTATTTGGACAGTGATGTGTACTGCAAATTAAATAGCAGAGAGAGGGGGAATAAGGCCGTGCCTTCATTTATGCCAAGATTTTCATTGTCACAAAGGTCTATTCATTTAATAGTGATATTGTATTGGTCATGCAATAAGGATGCAAATGACAAATAGCACAATCACCAGCCAGTGACTCAAAGACAGTACAAGGACATAGATCAGCCCAATGAGGCAGCATCACGTGACAATGCTATGTTGTGTGTGAGAAATTACTGTGATATCATCAGTGATAAAACCTAAGTGCCATGTGAGTTGATTGTAGAGTAAGAGGGAGTGGACACCAAAGACGAGCCCATCCTAAGCTGCTATCTGCGACACACTGAAAGACCTAGAAGAAGCAGACAGCCCATTTGCTAGCTCCCCTGTAAAGAACATATGACATATGGTGCAATTACTTAAGTGGATACGCGAAAGAAGGCAGTGGCCATACTGGTTAAATCACGTATCAATCAACATTCTCAAGTCTTCACAGACACAATGTCTTTTCACATCCCACACCTTTATGTTCTTAGAGCTTCACTAAACAAGTCGCTTATGAATCGCACTATTGTACTAGTGCACTATTGTACACTCCAGGCTCAAGTAATGGAGCATTTACACAAATAATCAAAGAAAATAACCAATTTAAATCAAATTTTCACCAGATATAAAACAGGAAGGATTTTCAAAAACTATACCTAATTCCTCAAATTTGTAGAAAGTGAAGCTCTCCGATTTGTATTTAATTTGTGGATTCATTCTATGGTTTTTATCATTACATGATTATATCATTTCTATTACGCTATATTCATGGCTTTATAAAAAATACTTATATGTATTCATTTATATAGCGCCTACTATGTACCAAGTGCTGTGCAAAGTTCTTTTACAACCATAATCTTATTTGATTCTTAGAGTAACTCTGGGAGGTAGGTGGTTATTAACATTCCCATTTTATAGTTGAGGAAATTGAAAAATAAGCAGAGTTTGCATGACTTGCCCTGGGTCACATAGCTGGTAAGTGTCTGAGATAGACTTGACCTCAATTCTTTCTACCTCCAGGCTCAGTGCTCTATCCACTGAACCAATAACTGTTTCTTCTTTGCTCCTAATTTGTAGAAACAGATGTTAAGACAATAACAAATAGCTGTCCTTGATGAATTAATGTAACAAAGATGAGATGGGCTACACCCCAGAAAACATAAGAATTTGACTTTAATTGTGTGGGATGAAGCCTATGGCAGACATAGTTTTCCAGATTCATTTACCTTATTAGAGAGATAGATAGATTGATAGATAGATAGATAGATGATAGATACATAGGTTGATAGACAGATAGATTGATAGATTGATAGATAGATGATAGATAGGTTGATAGATACACAGATAGATTGATTGATTGATAGGTAGATAGACAGATGACTATTTTTAAAAGAGGAAGGTGAGTTAGACAATGTGTAGAGAAGCCTTATATATGAAAATATACCTTCATATGAGGAAATCCAGGAACCACTAAGGGAAAACATGTGCAGGATATTTGTACATATATCAGTGGAGTCAGCTAAGGGAAACAAAACTATCACCTTTTGTAAATGACATAAGGGTTTGCTTAGAGAACTCTAGTGAATCAACACCTACAAAAATGGAAAAAAGAATAATGGGTTCAACAAAATAACAGGACACAAGATAAATATGTTTTTTTAAAAATCAGTTTTTCTGAAGAATGTCATTGATTACATTAGGGGAAGGAGAAATAGAAGACAGCATAGGGAATATGAGCAGGGTATACAGAAAAGCATTTTAATAAGTGATATTTAAAAGAAAATAAAGGAGTCCCAGATAGGAGACAGAGTCACTGTTCAGGGTGGTTGGAATTAAATTAATGAATAGCTTAGAGGAGAATTCTTGAACACCTGTTTTGTGTCTTTTCTCTCTTTCAAGGATAATGAGCTTTGAACTAAAAATAAGGGAGCAAAAATGCTTGGAAGGTAATTGATATCCAACTAAAGTAGTTACATAGTAAGAGTTACTAGCTTCCTTAATGATTTTTAAGTCACAGAGCCAAGTAATCTCCATCTATCAGTGATGGTGAAAGTCTTTATCAAATCATAATATAAAGATGGCCAGAAGTTTACAGAAGTCAAAGGACATTATTAAAAGGAATGTTTAGTTAACCTATAAAGGGAAAAAAGGATCTAATGATGCCATGCTGTTTTATCAATATAGGTGATAACAACTAATCTAATCTACCCTCTGAGCTATCAGTTCCTACAAAGAAAAGATGTAAAGCCAATGAAAGTAGAATTCAGTAAAATGGGAAAAGCCTGAATAGCGCAAAGAACAGTCATTAACAATGTAATATCAACTTGGTGAGAACTGTTGGAGTATCTTAAGAATCTATCAGTGCCCAGCTAGGTCTTGTCTGACATTTCAGTCAATACCATGTATCAAGGCCCTTATGATATATTTCTCAAATCCAGGAGCATGATACAATGTTAGGAGAAAGAGCTAAGTGCTTGATGGCAGAGGCTGCATCACAAAAGCTCTTGATGAGCAAGAATATGGATCCAAATGTAAAATCAAATGAAAATTACTGGGGATAAATGCAAAGTGTAACACATCAGTTCAAAAAATCAGCTGAACAAATACAAAGTGATATGTATAGATAGTTATTTTTCTGAAGAAGACCACAGAGTCTGCAAACCCAGAGTGAGTCAATAGTGAAATGGGCAGCCAAATAAAGTTAATACGACATAGACTGAATTGAGAGTCCCAGCAAGCAGAAGTTGTGGGTGATAGTGCTATCGAACTCCCTCATGGCAACACCATATCTAAGCCATTGTGTTAAGGTGTAAACACCATGATTTACAAAGGACTTTCATCTTCCAGGATGCTGAACGTTTCTTAAGTTCTTAGTTACTTCGTCCCTACCAAGGGCTTTGTAATATAACAATAACGAAAAGGTGATTTTATACACACACATACATACATGTGTATGTATATATATATATATATATATATATATATATATATATATATATATAATTACATGTGTGCATGTATATTTTGCACTTAGAGCTTTGTAAAGTTCTTACAGATGTTATCTCATTTCGTTCTCACAAAAACCATGGGATGTATGTGCTTTAATTATCCCCATTTTACAAATGACAAATCTGAGATAGAGAGAGGTCATGGTGTTGGCCAGTCACACAGCTGCCTTAATATCTGGGACCTGATGTGAAGACAGGTCTTCCTGATCCCAGGTCCAGTGCTCTGTCCATTGCAACAACTAGTGACCTCAAAATACTTGAAAAAAGATAGCAGGCGTCACCCCCCCCACCCCACTCCCATTAATTTTTCTCTTTTTCAGACTAACTGTCCTTTGTTGTTACTATCTTTTGGCCATGTCCAATTCTTCACCACCTCCAGTTGGGGTTTTCTTGGCAAAGATACTGGAATGGTTTGCCATTTTCTTCTCCAGATAATTTACAGATGGGCAAACTGAGGCAAACAGAGTGAAATGATTTTCCCAGGGCCACACAGGTGCTAAGTGTCTGAGGTCAGGTTTGAATTCGTGAAGATGAGTCTCCATGATTCCAAGCCCAGTTCTCTATCCACTACACCACCTGGCTGTCTTCCTTTGGAAACCTTCAATGCAATTCTTAGAAGGTGGTGCACAAAATTGAACACAGTACTCCCTATTAGAGCTAACCAGTGTAGCACAGGGCAGAACTAGAACTTCCTTATATCCAGTGTCTCCTTTAATACAGCCTCAAATCACAATGACTTTCTTGGCTACTCTACCACATACTTGACTCATTTTCATCTTGAAGTCAGCCAAAATCAGTATGATTATCTATGAAATTTCAATATATATAATCTCTCTATCTGCCTGTCTCTCTCTCCCTCTCCCTCTTCTTCTCTCCTTCTCCCTCTCTCTCTCCCTCTCTCTTTAAAAATGATTTCAGTCTGTGTGTGCCCAGAACATGAACCGCATTGATCAGCTGAAAGGAATTACAACAACACAGTTTCTTCAGGGCTCAGGTGACCCATTATTTTACTTGCTCCAGTCATCCCTATTCCCCTCTGAAGATGACCTTGAATACAAATATATTTTATCTGGGAATTAGTCCCATCCTGATCCATCCACTCACCTCATATCCAACCAGAAGTCACACAGCCCATTTATATATCTGGTGAGCTCTCCTCCTTGTACTAAAATACAAAGCAGAAACTCCCATGATTGAATATCACCAGACCTAAGCTCATATAAAATACAGAAGCACCCTCAGCGCCAAGCCTCAGCTGCTTCCTTGCTTATCATAAGGGGGGCTAGCCTTCCTAAGGCTTATACCCACAGCTGTAATTCTGCTGGGATCACCAGGGTTTTAGCTGAAATAACAACATGTGGTGCCTGAAATTATGCCCATGGATTAATGAGAGCAAAGAGGAAGTCATATTCAGGGAAAATCTAGAGTCAACAATAGTGATAACAACCTTACACTATTGGTTATCTCTTGCACCTAGCACAGGTCTTGAACGTCCGGCTTGTTGAATGAATGATTAATTTCACTGGCCCAGATGCCTCCTTGGACCTCTGTTTCCTCCTTCATAAAATGACTCCGTGGCTCCTTAGGACCTCGAAGTCTTTTCCCTTCCTTGCACTCTGAAGCTCAGACATCATCGGGCCCCTGCCGCCTCTCTAAAGGCTCTCTTCTGGATGCTCCTGGCTTAAGAGTGGTTATCAATAGTAACTGTTACTGTTTCCCACCCAGCCTGATGTCTTTCTTTCCATTGCCTCATTAAAGGGGCCATGCCCTGACTATTTTTTAAAGAGGACTATTCAATGAATGTGCCTTAAATGAGTACCGGAAAAGAACGTGGCCCCTTCTCCCAGTGCATCCTAGGCCACCTCCAGTCATCCTGATGAATATCTGGTCACGGGATTCAGATGGCTCTGGAGGAGAAGTGAGGTTGGTGACCTGCATAGCCCTCCCTCACTCAAATCAAAGTCAAGGGCAAGGCATGTCATCAGCATGGTCTTCTTCGGCAACGAAGGACAAACGCAACAACGAGTCAATAATGATGGGGGAACTTGTTGTACCTACTTGGAAGGATATTGAACCAGAGAAGCATAGGCAGGATCTCACAAGGAGCCTCCTCATTTTTAGATTCCCACATCTTCGGAATCTGTGGACGTCCCAACCCAAATTTATGGGGAAATCCCCCAGGAGGAAGAATTGTGCATGGTCCCAAAAGTACTAGAGGTGTGCGGCATTCCTGATGATGAAGGGAATGATAAGTAGAAGAGTATGGATGTTGTCAATTCGATTAAGCTAGTATACAATTATTTATTGAAGAACCACCATGATAACTTGCTGCTTATTGCTGGCGTCTGCAAGAACTGAACCCTGGCTCCCACTATCTGGTAGAAATATTGGTCTTCCCCTGTTGGACATCTTTTCTTAGCTTATTATAGGAGCAGCTCTGGCTCTAAAGTCAGTGCCCTCTAAGAACAGTTTTGATGCTGTGATGAAAGGAAGGCAAATAGAAGTCACTGATCATTTAATGAAAGGAGAAGCTTACTTTGTGCAAACAAATGCACCCACTCCCAACACCATGTCGATCTAGAAATGCAGCTGGTTAATAAATCATTAGGGTGTGACAAGTCCCTGATAGAGGTTTCAGGCATCACCAACTCTCAAGAGGTTTTGACTACTAATTTCTGGGAGCTCTTATGTGCCCAGACCATAAACCTGCAGGAAACTCTCAATCATGTCATATTCTTCCTTGATTTTCTTACCCTCCCCAACTCACCCCCAGCAGGGAGAGAGAGAGAGAGAGACAGAGAGAGAGAGAGACAGAGAGAGAGAGAGAGAAAGAGAGAGAGAGAGACAGACAGACAGACACAGAGATACAGAAAGAAAGATAGATGGGGGTGCAGTTCTCCAGGGATGGACTGGCTTTTTTCCCATCAGAGCTGGGAATTCTACCTGATGGTGGTGGTGGTGAGTCTATTTCCTCCCCACTTCATCAGCCAGTGACATACTGCTATTGGGATCAGTCACAGTGATACAGTATTTTTCACATGAATGGCTGGTAAGCCAGGTCTCACCTATTGTCATGTACTTGCACAGTATTTTTAACTTAAATGCAACTTATATTATCTGTAAAGTTTGCTCTTGTTTGTTTTGACCTAGCTTTTGATGCTGTCAAGATCATTCTGACTTTTGATTCTGTTATCTATGGCTATTCTTCTGAGATCTGTGTCATTCCCAACTTGATAAGCATCTTTGCTCTGCCTTAATCAAGTAATTGATTAAAAGAAATGAAAGATGATGGCAAAGCGAAAGATTCACTAGAGACTTCTTTCTAACATAATATTTTAAAAATTAATTAATATGTTTTGAATCCAATTGTTCATCCAGCCATAGATGACTCTGCTAATGCTTTTCCTTATTATATCTTCCTAACCAGAAACGAGTCATATATTTGTCTCATATTTCGTTCAAATCAAGATACGTGACCAGAACAATGTTCTGACCTGCCACCTAGCAAAACTGTTGGAAAATGTCATTTAGTACCTTAGGCATGATTTTTTTTTTGTTAGTGAACCCATATTAGTTCCTAATGATCAGTGATATTTTTTTTCAAAATGATCACAATTTGTTCAGTTTTCAGGAAAACAAAACAGCCAACTTCAGCTGTTTTTGTTTCTCTATGACTAGCTAGACCTTCTTGTCCTCTGGAATTTCCAGCTATTTGGGGGAAGGCTATCATCGTTCAAGAATGCCGTTGGCTTTCAACTTACAGTCAATATTTCCCAGAATCCTAAGAAAGATATGGGAATTGCTTAGGAAAACACATGTAAGATTTAATATAGCCAGCTTATATGATGCACTAAATACTGAAGGATACATGGACATAATATTTTCTCCCTTTGATTTTTATATAAATACTTTGCTAATAAGGCCATGAGTATTATTAATTAGCTTAGGTAAGCAATTTGGACCATTCCTTCCTGGATCATGACTTTCTGAAGAAGGGAATACCTATCTTTAGCCTAGAAGAGAACAGGCTTAGGGTTGTGCTCTAAAGTGAAAAGGGTACTTTGGAATCTTTGATTTTGCATCCCTCACCTTGAAGTTGTCTTGGCAAAGCTGCCTGGTAAAGTTACTAAAGGCCCAATTTTAGAGTTGAAAACTGTACTTGTATTTTATTACTTTGAATACCTCTAAACTTCCAGCAGAGTATGTGCAACATCTAAAATTTGTTGGACATTATTTAGAATGTTCTAATAAATAAGTACAGGAAGGACATGAATTAACTGCTTTGAAAATTAAAAAACAACTGAAAACAGTATGCAACCATTTAGAAAAAAAGAATGCTTGAAGTTATTAAGAAAAACAGGCATTCAAATAAAAGTAAGTAGTCTTCACACTATATGCTTATCAAAGATGGTCAAGGACAGAAACAGTCAAAGCTGGAAATAGTCTTTAAGGGATGTGTAAATATGCCTGTCCTAAAACACTCTTGGGGGAGTTCTAAATCTGTCCCATTATTTTGAACAACAGTTTGGGACAATGAGAGAAACTGACTAATTTATCCATATCTTTTGTCCCAAAAATCTCGCTAGTGTACATAACATTAAGTTGAAGATAGAAAAAATTCTGTACATGCAGAAACATTCATAACAGAATTCCTTGTGGAAAGAAGAATAAGAACAAGAAGGAGGAGAAGAAGGAGGAGGAGGAGGAGAAGAAGAACAAAAAGAACCAAACAAGAACATAAAGAACCAGAAGAGTGAATGAATGGCCATAGTTAAGGAGGGGCACACATGCAGGCAAGGCCCAAGGGGCCCGTATCCCTCTGTTCCTGATGCATTTTCTTTTTTTAACCTCTTTCTCTCTTTAACTTCTTTTCAGCCTTTGACACTGGTGATCCCCTTCTCTTCCTTAATACTCTCTGTTCCTTGGCTTTTGGGGACACCAGTTTCTTCTGGTTCTTCTCCTATCTGGCTCATCCTCTGTCTCCTTTGCTTTGTCCTCACCAAACTCACCCTACCACAACTGAAGTCATTCCTCAGAGTTCTGTCCTGTTTATTCTCTTCACTCTTTATACTATTTCACTTGGTGATTTCCTCTATTACCCTCGACACAATCACCATTTCTGTGCTGATGATGCTCAGATTTACCCAGCATGCCCCTATCTCTGCTGACCTCCAAAGTTGCATCTCCAATTACTGTTCAGATATTTTGAACTGGATATCCAGTAGACATCCTAAACTCAATATGTTCCATGCTGAACTCATTATCTTTTCCCCTAAATCTTTGTCCATAACTGTAGAAGGCGCACCAATCTCAGTGGCTTAGCCTCACAACATAGGAGCCATCCTGAATGCTTCATTATCTCACTCCCAATTTTGAATCTGTTGCCCAGGCCTGTCAATTTCACCTTTGCAGCCCCCTTCTTTCTTTCGCCACTGTCATCCATGGACAGTTCTTTTCATCTCATATCTGAACTCTTGCAAAAGTCTACAATTGGTTTTGCCTACCTCAAATCTCTGCATATTTCAATGTATCCTCCATTTAGCCACTACAGCCTGGGCCCAATCATGTCACTCCCATACTCAAAAAACTTCCTTGGGTCCCTATTGCATCCAAGGTAAAATTCAAAATGTTCCATTTTGACTATTGACCTGTCTGATTTTCTTTAAGTCCCAACAAAATTCTCACCAGCTACAGGAAGCCTTCCTGAATTCTTCTAAATAGTAGTGCCTTGTCTCATCATTTCTTCCTATAATTTTTTATTTATATTATTAATTTATTTGTATATTGTCTCCGCTATTAGACTGTAGATCTAATGGGCAGGGACTCTACTTTAGTACCTTACCACAACACCTGGCACAGAGTAGGTGCTCAATAAATGTTTATTATAGATTAATTTTGTCATGTCTACCTCTAATTAACATTTGGGATGCTGCTCTGATTGACATAGCTCAGCAGGACACAGAGTTTCTACCTTCTTTGATTGAATGCTGGCAAGTGACATCGGAAAGACTTGATTGGAATCTCTGCTTGATGCTAGAGCTCTGAGAGTTGTGAGCACATTGGGCAGTCACAAGCTCAGACAGTTTGCGGGCTCCACGAGACATCCTTAAGATGGACACTTCTGCTACCTCTATCTTTCAATCTATCTGAAATTCTTCGCTATCTCTTCCTTAAGGGAAGAGTAAGCAAGATCATCCTCTCTCTGTCTGTCTCAAAAAAATGATCACGCATGGAACTGCAAATCTATTATGTACAACTTGCAATTCCTTTTTTATATACAATAAAGTTATGATGTAACTGTTTTGTTTTTCATTTTTTTCCTCCTTTTTTCCTTTCTACTTTTTTATGTATCCATGTTGTTTTCTAAGATGATCAGGCTCATCATTTCTTACAGTATAGTACTATACTATCACAATCATATAACTCAACTTGTTTAACTTCCCCAATTGATGATCATCCCCACAATTCCTAGTTTTTTATCATCACAAAGAGATCCACTATCGATATTTTATAACACATATGTTCTTTTTCTTTTTCCCTAATCATCTTTGGAAATAGACCTAGTAGCAGCATTACTAGGACCAAGGCTATAAGCAGCTTAATAAATCTTTTGGCCTAATTCTAGATTTCTCTCCAAAATGGTTGTATCAGTTCACAATTCCACCAACATTGAGTTAGTGCCCAATTTTTTCTACATCCCTTCCAACATTTTTCACTTTCCCTTCAATCACTTTAGCCAATCCTATAGGCATAAAATGGTGTCCTAAAGTTTTTAAATTTGCATTTTTCTAGTCAATAACGATTTACAGAATTTTTTAAAGACTATAAATTGTTTTGATTTCTTAATAGGAAAACTGCCTGTTCATAGCCTTTGACCACTTATGAATTGGGGAATGGCTCATATTCTTGTAGATTTGACCAAGTTCTTTAGATATTTGAAAAATGAGACCTTTGTCAGAGATACTGTCTATCTCTCCTCCCTGCCCCCCAATTTTCTGTTTTCTTCCTTATTTTTGCTATATTTGTTTTGTTTGTAAATCAGTGTAATCAAAATTGTTCATTTTATGCCTCACATTGATCTCTATCTCTTGTTTATTCATAAATTATTTACCTATCCACAAGTCTGATAGATAGCATGGCCCTTGTTCTTTCTCTTTATATATAGGTCATGTATCTATTTTGACCCTAGAATCATGTTATCTTAGCTTAAAGCTTATATGCTGTTCCTACTAGATATCTTTTAGTTGTAATCCAGTAGAACTCAGAGTGTTGTTATTGTTTATTCTTCATTTTCAAAAAGGACCAGTGGTGTCAGAGATGGTATCTTGACCCTGGCATGAATTGGACTGAAGAGAGACAGTTGCACAAAGTCATCAGCCTCACTCTCTCTTCTAGTGTAATCAAAGTCCAATGGTAAGCCCCTAAAAAGATGATTGACAATGGTCCACAATGGTGTATGCATGGTATTTTTGATACCTAACGAAGTTCTGTATTTCACAGCACCTGCTTCAGCCGTCCTCTTGGCTATTGGAACAAATTTTTCTCATCTACCCATTCCTCTTAGGGAAGTCTTCACATGCTTGAGATAAACACCCCTCTAACTCACTGATGGTTTTGAAGCCAGTTGGTTGCCTTCAATGCGATTTAGCTCAAGAGGTTTTAGTGGGTATGGTGACTGTGCATGCTTCTTGCAACCATATGTAAGAGTTAGGTGAAGGTGGACTCTAAAAGTGGACGAGTGGCCTTGAAAAGAGCAACAAGCCCTCCCAAGAGAAGTGCTAGTTCACCCTGAACATCCCATACACCTCCTACACTCACATGAACCTTGAAAAGCCTAGGTTACATTTTCTCTATAAGGCAGAATGGACAGGGAAAGGACTGAAATCAAAGCCAAAATGTGGGGAACTAACAATTTCTTAAGATCCTGAAGATTCTAAGGGAAAGATGCCTCTGGGCACAGTATCAACACCAAAAAAGAAAAAAAATAATATTAGGGATTTTTTGGAAAACTGTGCAAGGCAACCTGGGTTCCCTCTGATTTCCTTGACTTCCACTGGCCCAGAATACTCGGGCACTTACCTTCATTGGTTTCAAAAGTATGAGAGGAAGGGAGGAAACAAGCTGCGTCATCGTTAACGGTAACAATAAATAATGACTGATGTGTCTAGAATGCTTTGGGTTCACAGATAACACTGACTATGCCACATGTTCTAGCACAGGGTCACTCCTGATCTAGGGAGACAGAAAGACAGGAATAGAACCATAATAACAAATTATGCTACATTATTATAAACAAATCCAGGTTAAAATATGTAAATAACAAATTATATTATTATTAAATAATAAAATAACAAATGACCTTGCTTTATTCTAGTCTTTTCTTCTCAAAAGAGTTTGTTGAAAATGGGAGACCAACTCCTATAGTATTTCCTAATCGTTTTTCTTGAAGGGGCAGGTGAGAATATAGTCAGAGCTACTACTCCTACAGATCTCATAAGCCTCCATGGGAGCTGGTTGAGGAAGATCCATGCACTCCTCTATGAACTATCCAAATCCCCACTTACTGACCAATACCTACTTGATTTACAAGGTGATAGAGAAAGAAGGCAGTTTGTCAGCACTAGGCTTCCAAGTTAATTTCAGTATTATTGTCAGGGCACGCATAGTAAATATCACATCGTGTTATCCCCGTACCTCACTGCATAAGCATGGTGGAGATGTTTACAAGCCATGAGCCTGCTAACTAGAGATTGTTATAGCCATGAATCCTTGAAAATACAGTTTGAAAAATAGCAAAATCTTCCTTACTTACAACTTTATAGTTGGTAAAGCACTTTTCCCACATTTTGTTGGTGCCTCAAAAAAGTCCTTGGAGACAGAGACTAGTAAAAGTTGAGCTTAGGGAGACTGTAGTGTAGGATGGAATCATCAGATAACCATAACACTTTAAGTGTTCCCGACCTGATAAAATATAATTGGGAAAATTTAACAAAATAAGTAAAAATATAATAGAACATAGAAAATATTAGTATGTTTATTGCTAAGTCAACATATGCCCTGGCCCACTACGATCCTTATGTACTGTAATGGGAAATTTTAAATTTTTTAAATATCCTTCTTAAAATTCTTTTATTATTTGAGGCTCAAGTTCATTCCTCCAGCAACTTTTGGTTAACTATAAGCCTCCTTCTGTTAATATCAACCTCACCTGATCAAAACCTAACATATAGATGAAAAATGTTAAGGGAAGACTTTGACTTTCCTCAGATAAAAGCCAAAGGGACATTTAATCTTCCCAATGTGTTATTTGAAGAATCCCAACTGTCCTCATTCCTTAGTTATCAAGGTGACATGTAAATCCCTTCTCTCTCAATCAGCCCATTTTAAACCCTTTAAAGGCAATCTAATATGTAATTTCACATAGTTAGCCTATAGAGCTAGGTTTATTTCCTTAAGGGAAACTCCCCTGATATTCTAGAACCAGAGGATAAAATAGATATTGAAAGAATCCACTCATAAACTCCTGAAAGACATCCCAAATGGAAGACTCCTAGGAATATTGTAGACAAATTTCAGAACTCCCAGGTCAAGGAGAAAAATATTGCAAGCTGTCAGAAATAAACAATTTGAGTATTGTAGAAACACAATCAGGATAACACAAGATCTAGCAGTTTGTACATCACAGGATCAGAGGGCTTGGAATATGATATTTCAGAGGTTAAAGGAGCTAGTATTAAAACCAAGAATCACCTACCTAGCAAAAATAAATATAATACTTCAGGGAGAAAATTCATCATTCAATGAAATAGAGGGCTTTCAAGATTTCTTGAATAGAACTGAATAGAAAATTTGACTTTCAAATACAAGAATCCAGAGAAGCATGAAAAGGCAAACACAAAAGAGAAATTGTAAGGAATCTACTAAAATTGAACTGTTTGCATTCCTACATGAAATGACAATATTTGGAATTCTTGAACTTTTTCTCAGTTCTAGGGTAGTTGGAGGGATTTTACATGTATGAACAGAGGGCACAGGGTGAGTTAAGTATGAAGGGATGATAACTAGAAAAATTAAATTAAGGGGTTAGAGAGAAATTTATTGGGAGGAGACAGGAAGAAATAGAATGGGGTAAATTATCTCTCACAAAAAAGAGGCAAGATAAAGGTTTTTTCAATGGAGTGGAAGACCGGGGAGGTGAGAGGAAAAGAGTGAATCTTATTCTCATCAGATTTAACTTAAGTAGCTAATAACATGCACACTCAATTGGGTATGAAAATCTTTCTTACACATCAGGAAAGGAGGAGAAAGGGGTTAAACAGGGAGGATGATAGAAAGGAGAGCAAATGGGAGGAGGATGTAATTAGAAGTAAATACTTTTGAGGGGGAACAGGGTCAAAAGAGAGACTAGACTAAATGGGGAGGCAGGATAGGATGGAGGAAAATATAGTTAGCCTTTTACAATATGACTGTTATGTAAGTGTTTTGCATAACTACACCAGTATAACCTATATCGAATTGCTTGCCATCTAAGTGGGGATGGGTGGGGAGGGAGGAAGGGACAAAAATTGGAACTCAAAGTTTTAAAAATGAATATTAAAAATTGTTTTTACATGCATCTGGGAAATAATACATACAGTCAATGAGGTATAGAAATTTATCTTGCCCTATAAGAAAATAGAGGTGAAGGGATAAGGAAAAGGAGGGGTGTGATAGAAGGGAGGGCAGATTAGGAAAAAGGGTAATCAGAATGCACACTGTCTTGGGGTAGGTGGAGAGATGGGGTGACAATTTGGAACTCAAAACACTGTGGAAGTGAATGTTGAAAACTAAAAATTTTTTAAATTTATAAAAATAAAAACTTTTATAGCCTAAAATAATATATGATGTTGCAATATATAAAAGACATATTTCTCAGTCTTTCTGACATAATTTCTCTATAAAAAGTTTGTCAGAAAATCCTAATCTTTGTTCAGCATTTTTCCACCCTGAAGTCTGAACCTGTGTGTAAGTCTAATAAAACTTAGACTTTTAGTTCTATAATCTCTGTTTTTGTGGTAGATTTATTTCAGCAACAGTTACTACCACACAAACTGAAAAAGGAAATATTTCTCCCATAATAGTGAAGTTTAATGTTCCCTGTTTCCATGTGAGTCTGACATCACTTTTTTGTAGGACATTAAGGATGAAGAGTAGCAAATCCACGTAGGGATGGATGCTGATGATTGCCAAGAGGGAATTGCTCTATCATTGATAGGGGAATGTAATACTATAATTAGGACCAGTCAGCAAGCCAAAAAATTCTTATTAAGCACCAAATGTATGCTGAGCATTGTGCTAAGCACTGGGGTTACTAAAAGGAAAATCTCTGCCCCCAAGGAGCCTACAATTTAATGCTAAATGCAACACGGGGCAACAAGGTGGCTCAGTGGACAGAGTATTGGCCCTGGAGTCAGAAAGACATGTTCAAATCCAGTCCCAGACACTTGCTAACATTGTAACTTTGAGTAAATCACTTAACCCCCTTTGCCTCAGTTTCCTCAGCTGTAAAATGAACTGTAGATGGTAATGGTAAACCACTCAAGTGTCTTTGCCAAGGAAACTCCAAATAGCATCACAAAGAGTTGGACATGACTAAACAAGAAATACAGCATACAAAAATAAGAAAAGGAGAGTGGGAATGGTGACCTTATTAAGGATGGGGTAGAGTGGGGAAAGGTAGCTGGATCAGCATGATGGTAAAGAAGTGTAAGGGAGAGCAGATAGGTAGAAAATGAAAGAGACAATTAGCCTCAGTGTCCTCCTTAAAGTGAATCGTTGGGAAGAGATTGTCACCCACCTTCCACTCAGCAGGGCACAAGGTGCTAAGGACACTCAAGAATTATGAAAACCAGTGAAATGAGGGCATTTTTGAAATTTCTTAATAAGGAGTGATGAATGAAGCTTAGGGATACAAGAGACCCAGGTTTAATAGTTCCACCCAGAAAGATTTGGGTGAGGGGGCCCAGGCTGTGTTTATTAGCCTTAGTTGGGGGTAGGGTCTAACCAGGCAAACTGGTTTTCACCTGATTCTGACAGTTGAAATGGCTTACTGATGATGTCTGCACAGCTAGGAAGTGTCAAAGGCAGAATCTGAACTCAGGACTTTTTAATGCTGACTTCCCTCTTTCTATACCATTCCATGACACTTGGCCTACATTTCTTAGCCTCAGGATATAGTACTAGTGAGGACTGCTCCAAAGCATTTGGGGATGTTTTCTGTGATACAAGACAGTTTTCTTTTTTTTTAAAGATACACAAAGGAAAAATAAATCATTAACCACGATAAAGGTGCGAAGTAAAAACCATCTTCCTGAGGTGATGGGAAACAGCTTGACATTAAAGTGAGTTTGAAAGTATGTGGTTTACTTAATTAAATAGAGTTAATGAGTTGTTGTTTTTTTTTTTTACAAAGGTGATGTAAATGATTAATCAGGCCTTGGGTTTCCTTGATATCGATAAGGAATGAACAGCTGGCAGCCTCTAGGATTCCACACCATTCCTGTTCCTAGATAAAGAATTCTTGTGTCTTCTCTTGCAGTAACTCTTAAGACAAAGAGAATTTATCCACTTTAATTAACCAGCTGAGGGCTGAAATGTGGGTTCCAATAGTCTTAGGAGTCCAATCCAGTTACTACTCAGTGAAGTTCAGGTCAATTGAACAAACCATAATTGAGCCCTTACTATGTTCTAGGTACTATACTTGGCACTGGAGACACAAAGACAGATGTGAAATAGTACCTCCCTTTAAAGATCTTACAGCCCACTGTGGAGAAATATCATGAAAACATTTAATTAATGCAAAGTATATTCTCAGAAAATATAAATCATTTCAGAGGTGAAACAAGCATAAATAACTGAGTTAAACACAAAGAAGCCTCTTGCTGATCCTTGAAATGAACTAGGCATTCCAAGGAACAAAGGTAAGGAAGCCATTTCAGGACATCATGAGTCATAATTTATGCCAACTGATAGGGCTGAGAGATGTTCTCACTCAGGAGCTAGAACATGCTTGAATATGGAACATGGAATATGGAACAAACTTTCAAACATTAACCCCAATCCCTGGAACCATAATCACCACTACAAATTCACATCCAAAGCCAACACAACTACTAACTTCCGATGTTCAGGAATCTGGAACCTTGTTCTCCAGGCAGTCTCATCTGGGTTGACTACATCATCTGGCCTGAATTACTGGATCTCTATAGATCACACTTTTGTCTCAAATCATAGACTCCACTCCCTACTGCTAGAACAGAAAGTAATGAAAAAAACACTAAAGATCCCACACTCATTTTCTCATTGACTATATGGCTTCAGAAGAGATGAGGAGAGAGACCCTAAGGTGTTGTCCTCTACCACATAGTCTTGCCAGCTGAGAGTAAAGGAGTCTTAATCCCTCATATTTGAATGCGTCAAAGCTATGGTCAGTGGTGACTCAGACCTTCTGAGGTGCTAACAGTTTTAACTATTCAAACAATGGAAACATCCTCCTTCCAACTATGTGATGGTCCAATACAGAATGCCCACACATGCTCCAGGGCTTCATCCCCTGATTCTCCCAGAAGTTGCTTCTTTCATCCTCAGTAAAAATGATGCCGTCTTCAACAAGCTGATTGAGTCTGCATCAATGTCAGATTACCATTATGGTGAGAACCCAGAGTATGTTTTTTGCGCTAGAATAAAGAATGTACAAGGAAGAGTAACTAAAAATTTTCATTGGCACCAAATTATGAAGAAATTTAAGTGCGAATTAGAAGAACTTATATGTCATCCTAGAGACAAGAGGGAGTCATTGTAGTTTCTTGACGTAGAGGGTGACATGAGCAAATCTGAGGGTTTGAGCAATTAATTGGAGGCTGGACAGGAAAGGAAAGGAACTTGAGTGTGTGTTAAAGAGATCTGATATAGGGTTATTGTAGTGATGAAAGAGAGAGGAAAAGAATGGACAAATGTGATAAAATGACATGACTTGGCATTTGATTAGCTGTATTTGGGAATAACGGGAACATATAGAGAGGGAAGAGATTGGTACCACGTGCAAAAACTGGGTTATGGGGAACATGGTGATGCCTTGCCAGAAATAAGAAATTTAAAGCACTCTTCTCCTCATTGGTTTTTTGAACCTCTTTTGCCAGTTGAGTTAGCCTATTTTTCAAGGTGTTATTTTCTTCAGCATTTTTGGGGTCTCCTTTAGCAAAGTGTTGACCTGCTTTTCATGCTTTTCTTGCATCTCTCTCATTTCTCTTCCCAGTTTTTCCTCTCTCACTTGATTTTCAAAATCTTTTTGAGCTCCTCCATGGCCTGAGCCTACTGAATATTTATTTTGGATGTTTGGGATACAGAAGCCTTGACTTCTATGTCTTTCCCTGATGGTAAGCATTGTTCTTCCTCATCAGAAAGGAAGGGAGGAGATATCTGTTCACCAAGAAAGTAACCTTCTATGGTCCTATTTTTTTTCCCTTTTCTGGGCATTTTCCCAGCCAATTACTTAACTTCTGAGATTCCTCTCCACCCCTGCCTTGCCTCCAAATCCACCCAGTTAGTGCTTGGGGTCTGAGATTCAAATGCTGCTCCTCAGCCTCATGGCTTTCAGTGGGGTCGGGGCTGCTATTCAGTGTGAGATTAAGTTCAGGTGCTCAGGTGGGTGAAGGGCCACCTCACAGGGCTCAGTTCCCTCAGGGGGTTTATGTGGAGACCTTCAACAATGTATCCGAGCTCCTGCCTGCTTTGGGAGCCCTTGTCCGCTGCTGCCTCTGCTGCTGCCTCCCAGGGGGGCCTGAGTTATGTAGACACCCCTCTCCCCTCTTGGCCAGCCAGACAGGATCTCTCACTGACCTTTGGTGTCTGTGGGTGGAGGGACCTGCATGGCCGCTGGAGATTCTGTCCCTGAAGCCTGCTCAGATCTGCTCCTCTCAGTGCTGCATAGCGAAGGCAGGGCTGGGTTCTGCTCTGGGTCTGGTGTGTGATAGACTTTTGGTGTTGGTTTTTCAGGGCTTTCTGGAACAGAAATCTCCTCCACTCCGTTGTTGTGTGGCTTCCACTGCTCCAGAATTTGTTGGGAGTTCTTCTTTACAGGTATTTTATGGGCTGTGGGTTGGAGCTAGCAAATGTGAATCCTTCTACTCCGCCATTTTGGCTCCTCCCCTAGAAATAAGAAATTTAGAACAAAGGATGATTTCAGGAGAAAATATAAGCAATGCTATTTTGATATTTGTCATCTTGACACTAGTGTTATTAGAGAGATAGAATCATTATATGGAAGTAACTTCCTATCAGGCTCTCATTCAAATCCCTTCACAAAAGGCTCCCTCCTACTCCTCCACGTTCCTTACCCTTTACTTTTCCCTGCCCCCCCACCCCAACAAACTCTATAATCATCAATCCTTGCCTTTTTGTTCTTTCTCACACAAAACACTTCAGTCCCCACTTCTGGGCATTTTCATTGGCTCCCTGACTCCATATTGGGAGTGCCCTCCTTCCTAGTCCCAGCCTCCAGGCTTCCCTTGTTTCCCTCAAATCTAAGCTAAAATGCCACCTAAAGCCTTTGCTCTCCTCCTTAATGTCCATGTCTTTAGCACACAACAGATCCTGAATAAATGTTTGTTGATTAACTGAAAGTTACAATGCCTAAATAGTAAATAAATGAAAAAGGTGAACTAAAGAATCCTTTCTACCCAAACTCAGATTAGATTTTATACTTTCTTTAAATGCATACCTTACTTTCAGAATGGGTTTTACGTATATACTAGGAAGGCTATTCCCTTTGCAAAAGATATGGAGTTTTTTCAAATGGTGACCTTGAATAGCAGATTCCAAAGGAGTCTCATTCAGCACCCAGTTCATCTGCTAGCATCAGCACACACCCCTGCTATATCCCACTTAGCTACCATCCCTTCCTCTTATGGGGTCCTTATTGCTTATAGAAGCAGGAAATACTTCATTCCACTTTGTTTCAGCTTTAATTGTGGGAAGGAGCAATTTGATGGTACAATAGATAAAATTCTGAGCCTAGAGTCAAGAAGATTCCTCTTCCTGAGTTCAAATCCAGCCTCTGACCTTTACTAGCCTAGTTATCTGGGCAAGTCATTTAATACCATTTACTCAGTTTCCTTATCTGTGAAATGAGCTAGAGAAGGAAATGACAAAACACACCAGTATCTGTGCCAAGAAAATCCCAAAAGGAGTCATGAAGACTAGGACACTGTGGAAAAAATGACAAAACAACAATTGTTAGAAAGGCTTTTTTTCTTATTCTTTGCTTATTTGTTGTTTTTCTCTACATTAAACCTCATGTAACTACTGTTCACTGGTCCTAGTTCTGCTGTGTGGAGTCCATCAGGAGAAATCTAACTCCAGATCCTCATGAACCCAGCTACGTCTTTTCTTTGGAGTAAATATTATCAGTTTCTTCAACTGATCGCAATATAGCACAGTCGCAAACCCTTTAGCTCCCTGACTGTTCTTATTTGGAATATTCTCTGCATTGCCCAAGCTGTTCCTAAAACATTCATCCCAGAAACTGACCCAATGTTACAGTGCTATCATATCAAATTGGAGCAGGATAGAGGAGGGCAAGATGGCAACATTCCCATTCTGAATTTGTCAGAGGCAGCCCAATGAGGTGGAGGCCACCTTGGCTGCCATGTTACACTGATGACTCCCATTGAGCTTGTCATCCACCATTGCTGTCAATAATGAAAATTGACAACTGGCCATCAAGTTCAAGATAGTAAATTTCTTCTTATTTGAGCTTCATGGAAACTTAAGAAGTAGTTACTTCAGGTGTAATTATCCAACTTTATAGATGAATAAATGGGGACTTGGAGATTATGTGACTGGATTATGATCACAGAGCTTACAGAAGAGTTTCAGGGGGAATATAAACAGGCAACTGGGACTATCCACATGTGTGTGTGTGTGCGTGTGAATGTATGTGTGTGTTTGAGTAGCTATGGTTTCATGAGTAAGGGGATGTCCTTCCATTAATGTATACTGGTAACTTTCTCACAACTCATAGTTTTAACAAGTTGCCTAGATCCCTGAGACATTAAGCAAACTTCCAAAAGTCATACAACCTTCTAGTTTCAGAGATGGGACTTGAACCCAGGATACCCTCACTCCTTCCCTCTGATGCCAATCTGCTTCTTTTCCCACTATATATAGAATTTTCAAAATGAAGATATGAGATAGCACCTGTCTGCTTCATGACAGGCAAACCTTGTGACTGGCTTGGAGTTATGAGGATATGGGGTAAGGTGTCTCTCTGAAAGCACTGGATCTGGCTTATGTTCTTTATGGATCAGTCCCAGAAACAGAGAGTCACAAAATTAGAAGAGACCTGAGTGGCTATCTCATCCTTCCAGTCCTCCTTGATCATATGGATGTGTTTCCTATGCTTGGAGCCCACATCTCTTGAGTTGTGCTGTACAAATCTGAGACCAAACTCACCCCAAGATGCTTCTTAAGCTGAGTTGATGTCATAGGGCACTGATAGACTCCCCTCTCCCAACATGCCCTCCTTACTATCCTTTTTCTCCTAGCATGATTGCCTATTCTGGAAGAACAGGGTTTATATTTTAGTGTTCATGTTTCCCATTGTGTGTATGTATATGTGTGCGAGCTCACTCGTGCCTACGTGCATGTAGTTGACAGGGCTAGTTCATTTCAAGTAACCAAGTGTGCCTTTGGACAGCTCTCATCAAGCACGGACCACAGGAGCCAATTCCAAAAATACATCCCTTTAGTGGTTTTTTAGGGTTCTCTGCTCGCCGAGGATTGACAACGTGGTAACGAGAGACATTCTGGAGACTGGATTTAATGCAACCATATGCTAGACAGAATGAGGCCCCAGATTGCAGGAGAGCAGCCGGTACATTTCCATGTTAACAGAAGCTGGATTGCAAATTACACTGAGTCTCAACAGCTCGGTTCACCGCACACAGATGCCATGGGGGCCTGTAAAGTTAGTGAGATGTGGGGGAGGATGGCGGCGGCAGCGCCAAGGTTGGTGGGTTTATTTTTTTTCCCCAAAAACTCTTCAGCTGATGGAATGCCAAGAAGCATCAGCACTGATGCTGAAAAGAAGGCACTGCTATATTTGTTTTGCCAGGGAAGAAAAAAAATAATAATCGTTGCGAGTTGTTAGTCAAATGATGACTACGAGCTCGACTGGTAATTGTCTGATAATGCAAACAGTGATATTAGGACTGTCAAACACCCTGGTGTTCATTGTCTGACAGCATGCACATGAGCCCATCCGGAAAGGGAACAGGCTCATCTGAGTCACAGGCGGGACAAGGGAGCAGTGGGCTGGAGCGATCCCTCTAAGGCCTACCATGCCTTCTCAGGGGGTGATCCTCAGTCAGCCTCTTTGGGCCTGGAACCCTTCTGAGGTGGAACTCATTGCCTGTCATTGGGACTGAATCAGAGCTTCTGCCCAGTTCTTTGCACCTGGTGTGTAAGACAGGCCCAGATTCCTAGGTAGAAGGGACTGTGGACATGTAGCCCAATCCTGCCCATTTGCAGAAGTGGAAAATGAGGCTTGGAGAATTGAAGGGACTTGCTTAAAATCAGACACCAAATGCCAAGGTGGAACTTACACTCTGGTAATCTTGGCTCCAAATCTGTTCCATCAAAATTCTAATAGAGAACAAATGTTCCATCCATTCTCTCATCTTTTCTCCCCTCTCATGCTAGACTTTGGAAAAATCCAAATGAACATAAAAGAACTAGTGGAAAAGATGTCATCAGGAAAATGCATGAGTCAAAAAGAAGATAGGTTTGTAATTAGGTGGCACCACAGTAAAGGAACACTGAGCCTGGTGTCAGGAAGATCTGAGTATCAACGGGGCTTCAGGCACTTACTATCTGTGTGACTCTGGACTAGTCACTTAACTTATGTCTGCCTCAGTTTCCTCAAATGTGAAATGGGGATAATATTACCATTTATTCGTTTAGTAAGGGCCTACTATGTGCTGAAAACTATTGTATGCTGAGGGAGGGAGATATGGGTTTGAGATAAGGGTTGAAGTTGTGTTAGGTCTCCATTGAGCTTACAATTCATTAGTGAAACGCAATAAACATCAAGTTTTTAGTCAGAAATAGAAAATGCCTCAGGGCTACTGCAACTTATTCCTTCACTTTTCCACTTCATTTCAAATTATTTCCAAGGGGCTTGGCCTGAGGAATCTCCTGAAATGACAAGGAGGAAGGAATGAAGACAACAAGTATTTTTGAAGCAACTGCTTCACAAATATTTCATTTGATCCTCACAAAGACCCTAAATGCTTTTATTATGCCCATTTTACAATTGAGGAAACTAAGGCTGAGAGAAGTGGAGTGACTCAGTCAGTCACAAAGCTTAGAAGTGTTTAAGGTCAGATTTAAACTCAGGTCTTCCTGACTCCAGGCTAAATGTGCTACCACTTACCCAGGCTAAATGGCACCAACTACTTGCATCCAGGTATAGTGGAGAGAGTGCTATCCTTGAAATCAGGAAGACCTAGTTTCATAATCTGCTTCAGATACATCCTAGGTGTGTGATCCTGGGCAAGATTCCCATTTCTCAAACCTCCCTAAGACTTGCTGGATCTTCTAAGTGAAAAAGAGAGTTGTAACTGACACTGATGAAAGGAGTTCTCAAGACTAGGAAAAGAAAAACGTTGTAAATAAAACTTATCTAGATTTTTAAACAAAGCATTTCACAAAAATATTCATACTTTCCTTGTGAGAAATTTAGACTAATATGAGGGTATGTAATAAAAGAATGGAAGAGCTTCAGAATTTATTAGGCCAAGACTGAAGAGAAGTCACCCATGGTTTGTAGCTGACAAATTTGATTAGATTAGGTGCGTGATCCCAGTGGAGACCTCAGGGCTTATCTCCTTGATCTAATACAATTTACCATTTCAGCGATGAAGTAGAGAACTACATGAGTGCTCTACTGTTCTGCTCTTTAAGGTAATGCAAGAAAGCTAGAAGGATCAAGGAAGCTCACACACTTGATACCGGAGTCAGTTTGCAAAAGGATCAAGACAATTGAGAACATCACAGTCAAACTAACAAGACACATTTCAAGAGGGATAAATATAAAGCGTTTCAGGTGAGTGCGATGATCAATTTCACAAACCCAGTATGAGAGAAGCAGGGTCAAGTCAGTTGTTTGGGAAAGCAGAAGGGCAGGCTTTAGTGAGCGGCAAGATCACTATGTCAATATCCCATGAACTGTAGTGAAAGAGGCATCACTTCTAGATACTCCAACTGCTCTCTCCCCCCAGGGGACCTCATCAGGAGTATGGTCTTCATTTCTGGTCACCTTAATTTAAGAAAGACATTGATAAGCTGAGGAAGAGTCAAGAGGAGGACTGAGATAGGAAAAGGTCATGAGTTCCTGTGAAATGAATATCCACTGAAAATGCTGGGGAAATTTGTCTTGGAGAAGAAGAGTCTTTGGTGGGGAAGGAAGGAGAAGAGGGAAGAAAAGCATAGGAAAAGCAAGAAGGAAGGAGAGGATGTATTTTTTGAGTTGAAGTATTTGAAACATGGAAACAGGAGTAGACATTCTGTCTGACCACAGAGGACTGAATTAGGAGCAATGGATAGATGACATAGAAGCAAATTAATGGTCCATACAAGATAAAAAAAATATATAAAATTCTTAGAAATTAGAGCTCTATGAACCCACAGTGGGTTACCTTGAGCCACAGTGAGTTTCATCTTACTTGAGGTCTTTAAAAGGCGAGAACAAAAGACAATTTGTCCCACAAAGTCAAGGGCATTCATGTCCTAGCACCAATCTTACTCTTACTTACTTCTCCTCTTACCCCTTCCTTGTCCTTTCCTTCTGAGATCATGATCCATATACTATGCATATAGCATGTGTATTTAGTTACCTACAGGGGTTCCCTTATTAGAATGGAAGTGCCTGGAGAGGAGGGTATGTTTTTACCTCTCGTAGTACCCTTGATGCTTAGTCCGTGCCTGACATATAGTAAGCACTTAATGCTTGTTGACTGATGGAATCTGGTTTGAACAGAAGATCTTATATGGTCCCTTTCAACCCTGGAATTCTGTGTCCCCCTGCTTTTGAGACTTGGGGACCATCCTGTGAAAAACCTTAGAGTTCCTATGTAGAAATAGCAGTACTTGCACTTAGACTACTCCTTAAAGCCCCTCTTAGGTTAACATCCTGGATGATTGAGGGTGGTCAGTAGGTGAAGGAAGTTCTGTGGAAAATGAACCTTTTGTAACTCTTCCCTCCCCTTATCTCAGTCCTCTCTCTGACTTGTCACCTATACACAGACAGCCTTAGCAGACTCCATGGATGATTCTGCCAGAGGCAAAAGGCACTTACTTCCATTGTTCATCAAGTTCTAGTCCAATCCAGCCCAGCCCAGGCCAGCTCCTCAAATGTGAAGAGCATGGAAGGCAAACCAGTCCAGTCTGGCTGGACTTGGAGCTTACAAATCAACATATCTGATGCGACCCGAGGACAGACACGTCACATGCATATGTCAGGGTGGTGGTGAGGGGTGTTGGGGGTGGGGCCAGGCTAGAGAATCTCTTGAATGTAGGTTAGTTTCTTCTCATGCTGCTCTAAGTTGCCTTGCTTTTCGTCCCACTACTGTTTATTTTTTCTTCAGAACTGTAGCAGTTTATGTTTGATTCATGTTTAATTGTCTAGCTCTCCTATTATTGTTCCTGTTCATAGTTTCTGGCTTTCTTCTCGGCTTCATGGTGCGTTTATTGATCTGTGACTCCCTAGGAAACCAAATAGCAAGTAGCCTCCTAGAAAATAGTGTAGACACCATGATTTATTTTGTCTTTTTATCTACAGGACCTAGAATAGTGTCTAGCAAATAGGAGGTATTTCATAAACATGGATGGATTTGAACTAGTCTGGACATTTTTGCTGCTGATTGTAACCTGATAAACAGTGCTGGACAGATCCCAGGGCACTGTCCATAGCCCTTGCTGCTTCCTCACAGTTACCTTCCTCTTCCCTGATTCACACTCCATCCCATTAGCTCCAGGTGGCACTTTCTGGCCTTCTCTTATTTAGATCAAATTCCCCACTAGATCCATGCAGAAAACTTCATTTCATAGTTTCTTGGGTCCCTCCATTGCAAGTTCTCCATTCTCTCCTATTCTATACCTCTGTGGATAGACAGACTAGATAGATAGCCAGACAGACAGACAGATAGATAGGTAGATAGATAGATAGATAGACAGATAGAAGGGAATAAACATTTATACAGCACATCCTATGTGCTAGGAACTGTGCTTTCACCACTATATCTCATTTGATACAATGCTGCAAGGTAGGTGCTGTGATTAATGCATTTTTACAGTTGAGGAATCTAAGGCAAGCAAAGGTTAGAGTACTTTTCCAGGGCCATACAAGTAGTAAATGTCTAAAGTCAGATTTAAATTCAGATCTTCCTGACTAGGTCCAGCACTCTGTATGTACACAGAGAAGGAGAGAGAAAGAAAAAAGAAAAAGAAAGAGAAAGAAAAGGGGTAGGGAGCAAGGAAGGAAGGAAGGGAGGGAAAGAGGGAGGAAGAAAACATATTAAGTACTTTCTATATGCCAGACACTATATTAAACACTGGAAATGCAAATAGAAATCCATGATGCAGCCCCTGCCCTTGAGGTGCTTACATTTCAGTGGGGAAAGAGCACAAATAAGGGGCACTGGCAAAGGGAGGGGGGCTTTGTTTTTTTTTTATCCTTCTGTGCCTCTTTAAAGCAGCAGGACTTTGGCTGCTCAGTGAGGACTAAGTATGGAAGTGAAAGTGATGCTTCCACAAATAAATTCCCAGATCTACTGACTGAAAGGGTTGTGATAGTTCTTTCAGTTCTTTACAAACTTGAACTGAAGATCTCAAGATTGGAGATCCCAAAGTTGAATGATGACTGGAGGACAATTTCTGCTGGGCCTTATAATTCAGTTCTCCAACCCTGCTCCACAAGCAATTCCAATTTTAATAAGCTAGTGCCAAAAAGAAGGAACCATAATTCATTATCCCTGGCAGGACATAGAACAGAAAAGAACTGGTCATATTGACCAATCAAATTTGATGAAGTACCCACTGTGGACCTGGTACACACACACACACACACACACACACACTGTCCCTGCCCTCAATAAGTTGTCTTTTTGTTTTGTTTGTTTTGTTTTTTCTCCTGAGTGGGAGACACAATGCTTTTGTAAATAATAACATGCATATGTGTGATATTTCCAAAATAAGAAAACTTTACCTTATGCATGAGCTTCTGTCTTCTGTCTATGGATTGAAATCTGGGTTGTTTTTTCTGCCCTTTACCTGAACTTGGAGGGGTAGCTGTGGAAGGGCTAAATCCTTCCCAGAATCCCTGAGCTAAGATAATCCCATATACTGCATTAGTGATCCTGGAGTCTTTGAGTGGCCTATGTCAATGTCTAGCATAATGCCTGGTACTTAGTAGGTGCTTCATGAATGCTTGTTGAACCTATCTAAATTAAAGTACTGCAGTCATGCAGTAGAACAGTAAGTGTTTTCATATATGTTGTCTTATTGTCAGGTTTCTTTCTAGGCAAAGAATCAAACATATACCATTTGGCATGTTTATTCCTGTAGGTAGCCAGCTCCATTATGGCTACGTCTTGTGAGCTTAATGAAATATAACAAGTCAGAGCAGAAATAGGAGTTTGCCTGTTGGCGGGGATTTAGAGCTGATTCTGATTGGGTAAATGAACTCTATTGATGTCCCCCAGAATTATGGGATGACATGGCCACCCATATAGAATTTCATCTTGGGATAAAAAGGTCTTTCACTCTCTGAGAAGCATAGAGAGCATTCCAGACAACCAGCTCTTCTGTTTATCGGCTGATGCATAACCTCCAGGGTAAGGACTCCCTAGCCACCTGAATCTTGAATAGGATGAAGGGCCATTTTTTAGCAACACCACCTTGTGTTTGATCCTCAATCTTGCATTATTTCCATTTCTTTCCCCTTTTGCTCCAGCCTCTGACAGAAAAGTGGATCTTCTCTTTGCTAAGAGCAATGCCTCCATTTGGTCCTCTAGTTAATCTCCTCCTATCTTCTTCTTTTTCTTGTGAGGTGATTAGCGTTAAGTGACTTGCCCAGGATCACACAGCTAGTAACTGTCAAGTGTGTGAGACTAGATTTGAATTTAGGTCTTCCTGACTTCAGAGCTGGTTCTATATCACTGTACCATGTAGCTGCCCTTTTCCTCCCATCTTCTTGAAAGCCAAGACCTTCAGTTATCTTCAGATTCAATATCAATCTTTCCATATCTCTTTCTTTGTTTTCTGGTACCTATAATGATGCCCAGATTTCCCCCATGCTTAAAAAAAGCTTTCACTTGCTAGTGCTCTCCATTCAAGCTCTCATCACATAGCACATCCTTTTTACAGTCAAACTCCTAGAAAAAGCTCTCTCCACTCATTGCCTCCAGTTCCTCACCTCCCACTCACTTCTCAGCTCTTTTGCAATCTGGCTACAACCCCATCACTTGAATCAAACTGCTCTCTCCAATGATCTTTTAAATGCCAAATCTAGGGCCGTTTTTTAGTTCGAATTTTTGCCATTCCACAGCATTTGACACTGTTAATAACCACCTACCTGTGGATATTCTTTGCTCTCTCAGTCTCTGTGACACTACTAAATCTTGGCACCTTGTCTGACCTTTCCTTCTCAGTGTCCTTTTTTAATTGTAAACTATATCCTGCTTCCTAAACATGTACACTCTCCTAGGCTCTTTTCTCTCCATATTGTTCTTTCTGTTTATATGATCCCATCAACTTCCACAGAATCGATGGTCATTTTCATGCTGATGACATAAATTGAGCCATCTTTCTATTCCTCTCTCCTGACCTTTTATCTTACATTGCCTTCTGTCTACTGGACATCTTCACCTCAAAGCCCCACTAGCACCTCAAACTTAAGATGTCCACAGAGGAGCTGGCCATCTTCTCTTAGGCACAACCCTCCTCCAGACTTCCCCGTTTTAGCGGCAGATACCCCCATCCTTCCTGGCCCTCAGCTACATATCCTCCAGTCATTGCTATGCCTCAAAATATACTTAGTTGAAGCCTCAGAAGTAGCTTGACAGCAGGAATGTTGTTTTTTCTCTTTGTATATCCATAACTTACCACAATGGCCAGTATACATTAGATACACAATAGATGTTTGTTGAATGACTGGCTGGTTTCTTGTATCCATCACAGTCTTTCCATTCACCATCAACACTGATGATCATTTTTCTGTTGGATTACTGAAATGACCTCTTTATTGGACTTCCTGCTTCTACTCTTTCCCTTCTACAAATTATTTTACGTAGTTGTCAAAATAATCATCTTAAATCACTATTGCTTTCTTATTCAAAAATATTGAGTGGCTCTCTGTTACTGTGGGAGCAACTCACCAAAGGGAGAAGGGGCCTTGCTCAGGTGAAGGGAAGTTCTAGGATGTCTCAAGAGGCTACAGGAGTTGGTGGATGTTACCATGGGAGGAGACTCCAAGAACTAAGGGGAGTTCCAAGGTGAGATGACATCTGTGGGATGTTGGGGAAGTTGGGAATAAAAGGGAAATGGAAAGGACCAAGTAACTGTGTTTGAGTGGAAAGTACTGGCAACTGCTTGTCCCCCCCAACCCTGCTTCTGTCTGCTGTTGAACAGTTGAAGCTGTTTCCTCTATTGGCTGCTTCCTCCTCCATGTAAGGAGGGCCCCCAAGCCAGCTGTGTCTTCATTTCTCATCAGCCCATACCCTAGACCTCTCTCCTTCATCTCCAGGGGTACAACCCCCATCTTTGGCTTCTTTTCTCATGTAATCTTGACCCATAAGAATAAACTCTTTAAGAATAGGTATTGTTCTTCTGTGTGTGTCTGTGTGTGTGTTCCCCAGTGCCTAGCACAGTGTCTCATACATATAAATGATTGTTGAATGACTTTCTTACAACTGAAAGCAACAGAAAAAGGCACTTGAGGAGAGCTAGGACTCCCAAGTACCAGGTGTGAACATTCCAGTGATGGAATACAAAGATGTAGCAAAGGGAAAAACTATTTCATTTTTTACAGGAAACATTACTTATCCCCACATGTCTGAACCCAGGCTAGATGAGGTGGGTATCATCTGGAATCAACCTGGAAAGTGAGCCTGGCTCACTTTGCCTGAGCAAGGCTGTGAAGAGCGGTAAAGGTCAAAAAGAGGAGTTTGTCTTCTTAGCCAAGAATGCCACCATCAGAGCTGGACTTTAGATGGGTTTGAAAGATAGTTGCTATGGAGGAAAGGTTGGAGCAGAAGACAAACCTTTTGTTTTTTCTTCCAGTTAAGTTAATGTGAGAACTTGCATCTTAATCCTGATTTTATTGACATGATTTGGAGAAAGTTCAGTGAGAAGTGAACATTCCAACAACCCAGGCAGGTGGCCACACCCAATGGCATCCTAGTCAGACTGAAATGGCTATCTGGACAATCTCTTTGGAAAGCCCCTTGGGCTTTTCTTGGGCTTTCTCTTGCACACTCAGTTCCTTTGACCTTAATCTTATGGTGCCTGTTTCCATGCTGAGAAGTTTTCTTTTCCAGACAGGAGGACCGTTGCTAATGAGGGAAGCCATGCTTGCTTATGCTGTCTTTGGCTGGAACAGTGACTCACCAGGGAAGCCAGAGACTGGCTATTTGAATCTTTGGCTGTTCCGAACCTATTTACAGCTCTATTTTTCTCCCTTTTTCATAATCTCTTCCTCTCACCTCCCTCCCCCTGACTTCTCAGAAGGGCCACATATATCAATTCAATGGAAGTAGGGTAAGAACAGAGAGAGTTAGGAAGAAAAAGAGCATGTGCCTTTTCATTCCTGCGCCTGGCGCCTGGAAGCCCTCACCTCAGTCGCCGCACTTACCACTCTGGGTGAGTTGGATGGCTCTGCTTTTTTTCTCTCTGATTCAATGTTCCTCTCTGCCTGCCAGTCTTGGCTCCTGTCAATAAATGAGGACATCAGGATAAAGCCTCAAAATGTCTGCAAAAATGACCTTTTCATTGGGCTCTTTCGATCCACAGAGGAAAGTACTGGATGACGCCTGATTGTCGCCTGGCGTTCATTCCTCCTCTCCCTGTGCTGACTAGAATGATAGAACCAGGAAGCAAGGAATGGTAGAAATCAAGATGACAAAGGGATCACACAGTCTGAATAGAATGAAGACTAAAATCCAGATCCATTTCTCTGGTCCCAGACTCAGTCCAATTTACTCCTTTTGTACTTACATAACTGATAGAGGGGAAAGCTACATGGCAGAGTAGATAGAGCACTGAGCCTGGAGTCAAGAAACCATGAGTTCAAATCTGGCCTCACACACTTACTAGCTGTGTGACCCTGATTGCCTCAGTTTTCTCCTCTGTAAAATGATCTGGAGAAGAAAATGACAAGCCATTCTAATATCTTTACTGATGAAACCAGAAAATGGGGTTATGAACAGTCAGACATGATTAAAACAATTGGCCAATAACAACTGATAAAAGTTGTATATAATTTCTGCACTTTTTTAATAAATATAACTGACTCCTATGCCATTCCCCTCAGGACCCATCACAGACTTGTGCAACGATACTAGGCAATTCACGCTAAGTAAATGGTTTCTGATTCTGGAGACACAGATTTGGTAGAGATCAAGAACAGCTAATAATGTTAGCTGAGATATTATATACTAATATTAAATAGTTCTCTATCATATATTTATTATACAGTCCTTTTAAGACAGCATCTATGTAGTACAATGGATAGGATGTTGGACAAAAAAAATATTAGGTTCAAATACAGCCTTAAATGCATACTAACTGTGTGGCCCTGGATGAGTCATTTAATCTCTTACTGCTCTAGTTTCCTCACCTGTAAAATGGGGATATTAATAACACCTTTTCCCCAAGACTGTTGTGAGGATAAAATTAGATAATGTTTATAAAATGCTTTGCAAACTTTAAAGCGCTATGTAAATGCTGGCTATTATAGTCATAATTATATTTTCCAAGAACTCTGTATGCATTATCTCATTTGCCCTTCACAGCAACTTTGGGAGGCAGATATTGTTACCACTATTTCAAAGATGGAAACAGTAGTTAAAGCTAGGTCTACCCAAAAGAAATGAACGAAAGAGAAAAGAGATCTACGAAGAGGTTTATAGCAGCCCTTTTAGTGGAATCCCCCAAACTGGAAACTAAGGAATTATCTTTCTATCAGCAAATTATGGCACATCAATGGAATGGAATGTTCTTGTGTCATTAAGATATGGTGTAATGGACAATTTCTAAGGAAATTAGAATACTCTTTATAAACTGATGGAGAGAAAAGTGAGCACAACTAGGAGAATCATTTATAGAATGAGAACATTAGAGAGACAAAATAATTTTAAAGTCAATAGAGTAATGAATGGTGAGTCTATCATAATGGCTGGCCTTTATATAATGCCTACTAGGTGGTTTTCATAATTATCATCTCATCTGATCCTGACTACCACTAGATTAGCTAACATTTATGTGGCACCTATCATGTGCTAGGCACTGTGCTGAGTACAACTGTCATCTCATCAGATCCTCACAACATTCCTGGGAAGTAGGTACAATTAGTATCCTTATTTTATAGATGAGAATTCAGACAAACAGATGCAAAGTGACTTGCCCAGGATCACACACATAGTAGGTGTCTGAGGCTAGCTATGAACTCAGGTATTCCTGAATCCAAGCCCAGTGCTCCATGTCCTGTGCCACCTATATATGAGGTATGTCATTTACATTCTGACAAAGAAATTATCAAAATACCAAATGAGGCATATAGTTTAAGATATAGATAATGTAGGAATTTGTTTTTCTGGACTATGTAGAGATATGTTGAAGACTTATTTTTTAATTTGATCAGGGTGTTTGTAGATAGTAAGGCAAATGTTTAATATGAAATTACTTGCTACTTGAAAAATAAAAACAATTCAGAGAGGGAGGGAGGAAATGAAAAGGGAGCAAAGAAAGAAAGAGAGAGAAAGAAAGAAGAGAAAGGGGAGGCAGAAAGAAAATGAAGAGGAAGAAAAGAAAGAAAAAGACAGAGAGGGAGAAAGGGAAGAATGAAGAAAAAGAGTAGATTTCCTTGAGGAGCTGGCACTGGATGACACAACTCAGAAATGTATGAGGATTTAAATCTTTATCTTCCTGATTCCAAGTGAAGCTCATCATCCACTACATCAGGGTGCCTTTCTAACTCACTCATGATAAAAAGAAGATCCTTCATACAACAACATGTCAAACAATTCATCCTCCAACTTTTACCTGAATTCCTCGAAGGAGAGGAACCTACCACCTCCAAAGCAGCCCATTGCTGCTTTGGCAATAAGAACAGATTTCCCATATGACAAATATTGCCACTGAGTGGAGCCAGCTTTAATACCTTGTCTTTTGTAATATTGATAATGGTTTGTCTAGATTATTCATTGAAATGAGCTGTCTGTCAGTTTGGACAGGGCATCTTTTCTTTGAAAGGGTATTTTGCTACACCCTTAGCCAAGTCACTGAGTTAGAATGAAAATCCCAGAAATGTAAAGCATGTGTTCCTTATGTACTCTGCATTGAGCACCTGGAAGAGTATGTCTAGATCCCTCTGAAGTTCAGTGATGATGGACAGTCAGAAGTAGGCAGCACTGAGCGTTGTAAGATGCTGATGAGAAAGAGCAAAGTGCAAACAAAGAGCAAAGTCTGTGCTGGCTGAGGATCCAATCTTCCTGGGAACACCCATAAGTAAACCTGTAGGGGACATGGCACTGGAGTGCTAAACCACATGAGACTGTGAAATTGATTATTCAATCCATTTCATCTGCTTAGGACCCTTGTTCTATATAATGCTGAGGTTCCTTGAAATGTTGGATGGATACATTTCAGGTCATTGTTCTGTTGAGAAACTCTCTGACTCTTCCTTAAGGGTAATTCTTTAGGACTCGAACCATGATTTTGTTTTCCATGTGATCCTTGGGCTTTTTATGAGTCTTTGCAGGCCAGACAGCATGGAGCCCTGTGTCTTCCATATAAGAGACACTCAGTGAAGTTGATGAATGAAAGCCAAAAATGGTTTATCCGTCACCAGTCCATTCAGAAAAGGAAGGTAATGAGTCAGCAACACCCACAGCCCAGGCTCATTTAGTGAATCGGGTAGGCGGTCCCAGCGCTAGTCACCTCAGCTTAAAAGCCAGCAAATGCACTCATCTGAGGGAAGCAAATGTCCCCTGCATTCCCCCGGCTGCTACAAGCACAGTCCTTTGACTTTGACACTTGTCTTTCCTTTATTTGTTGACGTGTGACTTTGGCTCAAAGTTTCATTTTTCACTCTGTCTCTGGATCCTGTGACTGCTCTGTCCTGTGATGGCTTCAAGGATCTAGAGCCTAATCTCTGCCTTTTGCAGATCAGAGAACTAAGGCTCAGAGAGGTGTATAAAAAGGTTCATTTGGATTCTGCCTGAATGAATCATCAAGTCAGAGGATTTCAGAACATCCATCTAGTTCAAACCACTTTGGGAAAAGAATCTCTTCCACCTCAATTTCCACAAGTGGCCATTTAGCTTATGCCTGAAAATGTCCAATGAGGAAGAAACCATCAGCTCTCAGAGGAGCCCATCCCCTTTAGATGAGCAGTCACTGGCAGTGACTTCACTCCCCATACAAGAAATTCCAGTTGTTTTAGCAGTGTTTGTATTATTCTTAATTCTATGCTTTGGGTCCAAAACTAAGAAGTTGAAGCCCATTTCCACCTGATGGTCCTTCCAGTCGGATGTGGAAGTGATAGGTTTTGAGTGTCTGACAAGGTCATCTAGTCCCCTAGCTTCATGTCACAAATGAGTACTTGAATGGAAGTGGCTATCCTGTCCTCAAGTAGGACTTGGGGCTCTGCCCCTTCTTCATTGTTTCTTCCAAACCACAGTACCATGGCTTGCAGCACTCTCGTTCCAAGCCTTCATCAATGTTAGTTGGTAGATATACATGCAAGTCCAGTCACTTGGAAATTGTTTTAATATGCTCTCTCTCCTATTTAGCCCCAAAGCCTACAAGCATCATGTAAGTCACTCATCTGCAAAACAGCATCCTCCTTGCCACTGGACAATTGGCATTCCAGTGCCCTCTTATCCATCATTTTTTCCTTTCCCCATTGTTAAGTCCCTTTCTTTTTTTCTCAGGATATAGCTTCCCTCTCCACCCCAACTACCTTGTCTCCTTCTGTGTTGCACAAACCCTGAAGCTTGTGACTCTCTACTGAAGCCTTAACTGTTCTAGGTTGTCCTCTATGAACCACAGCAAGCAAGTCATTCCTAGGAAATGCAGAGACAGTCCCCCCATCAGCCCATTCCTAGGAAATGGCAAGACAGCCCCAGCCCAGCCAACCAAGTACTGATTTAGCCAACCATTTAATGTCAAAGGATTCTTCTTATTCTGACTCATCATTCATTGTTCACCTCACTTGACATTGTGAGATTACACGTAACGTGATGATCCTCTCACTAATAGGAAAGGTCATTACCAAGAGACTATCTATCTATCTATCTATCTATCTATCTGTCTATCTATCTACACACATATGTATATGTGTATATGTATGTGTATATATGTATGTACATATATATGTTTATGTATATATGGATGTATTTATATGGATGGCAACTATTGGAGCCAGAGGAAAAAAATATATTTTGCCCATCATATGGAAGCCAGTTTTGTTCTACCAAACCCCCCCCAAAAAATTTTTAAAGTACCTACTGTGTACCAGGTAGTAAGTACTAGTGTGTGTATGTATGTGTGTGTGCATGTGTATGTCTATGTCTGTGTTTTGGTGTGTGTGTGTGTGTTGAACTAGATCTGTAAAATGACCCTAGTGTAACATAACTAATGAAATGCATATGGGTTCCTCTTAATCAACTTCTCATCTTGGAGAATTGCCTGAAGTACTAAAAGATGAAGTGACTTCTCCAGGGTCACATATTTAGGAAGTGTCCGAAGTGAACCATGAATCCAGAAATTTCTGACTTCAGAGCCAGTTCTCTACAGTGCTAAGTTGTAACCCATGGCAAAACCCCTGAGAATATAGAGGGGGAAAATATAGTTTTTGTCCTCAAAGATAACATATTATACTAGGTGGTAACAACACATACACAGATAGGTAAACACAAACTATGTGACCAGTAATAGGAAGTAATTTCATGAGGGAGAGAGAATGAGCAATTGAGGAAGGAAAGATCTCAGGCAATATCTTATATGACATAGCCCCTGATATGGGCCTTGGGTTAAGCTAAAGATTACAGGTTTCTGATGATAGAAGGAATTATATTTCAAACATGAAATATAGCCCATGCATAAGTACAGAAGTGTGAGATAGAATATCACAGAAAACTTGTTGTGTTTTCCCCTAATTTATCCTTTCAGATACATTTTAGTCCCCAAAGTGTATAAGCATCATAAGAATTGTTAACCATGTCCAATACTTCTTTTATACCTATTTAGGGATAAGTGGTGCCCTAGAAACATAAGAAGTGGTAAAAAAAAAAGTATGTGTCTTGATGAAGCCAAGATGGTATAGTAGAGGCAGCAACCTGCCCAACACTGCCCTCCAAACAACTTTAAAATAAACCAGCAAATCAAATTCTGGAGCAGCGTGATTAACAAAAATCTGGAGTGGTATGTTTCAAGCCCAAGACAACCAAGAATGTCAGCAGGAGAAATCTGTGATATCAGAGTGGGAGCCAGCCTACAGCACATGCAGTGGCAGCCCCAGTGATGACCCTTGGAGGTGTCTGTGACAATAGCAGCAGCAGCTTCAGGAGCTCTCAGGCCAGAGATGGCAAGGGATTGATCAACAGGTTAGAATGAAAATAGAGGGGACCATGAACTGACACTGGGTGTAGGACTGGGCATTATTTGACAACCACAATGCCCATACACAGTTCTGGGTGGCAATTGCAAGGCAGTGAGGAGTGCTTGTGGTGGGTTACAAAGGAGTAGGGGCCTTGGTTGAAGTTACATGGCAGAGATAGCACCAGTACTTGTGATTGCAGGGGCGTAGGAGACCTGGTCATGGTTCATGGACAGAGAAGAACACTAGCACTTGTGCCTGCAGAGAAGCAAGAGCCCTTCCTGGGTAAAAATGACAGCTCAGATGGCAAGAGAGGAGTGACCACACCTGTCCCAAAATAGCACTATCTTGAAAGCACTGGAAATTTATAGTTTCCCAGAACCAGCTCTGAAAAAAATAGCATGAAAAAGCCTGAAGCTTGGAACAATGGCTCTCTACCTCCAGGTCAGTCGCCAAAGTCAAGAAATGGGCTAGGAAAATGGGCATACAATAAAAGAATCAGATCATAAAAAGTTACTATGGTGACAGGAAAAATCAAAGCACAAGCCCAGAAGACAACAATGTAAAATAGCTACAAAATTTTGAAGAAAAATGCAAATTGGACTCATATGAAACAAGAATTCCTCAAAGAATTAAAAATTATTTAAAAGAATAAGAACAGCAGATGGAAAACTGGGAAAAGAAATGAGAGTGATACAGGAAAATCATGAAAAGAGAATTACCAGTTTGGTAAAAAAAAAAATGGCATAAAAGTAACTGAAAAAAATAATACCTTAAAAATCAGAATTGAACAAATCTGTAGGATAAAGTCAAAATACATTCATGATTTAAACATAAAGGGTAACATCATGAGCAAATTTAGGTGCCATGGAAAATTTTACCTGTAAGATATATAGAAGAAAGAAGAGTTTATTATCACATAAGAGAGAGAATGAATTATAGGAAGTATATAATTTTAATTACATGAAATTAAAAAGGTTTTGCAGTAACAAATCCAGTGGAGTCAAACTCAGAAGAAAAATGGAAATATTTCCATAGCAAATTTTTCTAATAAAGGCCATATTTCTCCAATATAAAAGAAATCCAGTCAAATTTATAAAAATAAAATCTATTCTCCAATTGATGAATGGTGAAGCAACATGAACAGCTCTCAAAAGTCATGTGAAGAAAATGTTCTAAATCTCTATTGATTAGAGAAATGCCAACTAAAACAACTCTGAGATACCACTTCACACATATCTGCTTGACTAACATGACAGAAAAGGAAAAGAACAGATGTTGGAGGAAATATGGAAAAATAGGAACACTAATGGAGGGTTGGTGGAATTGTATACTGGAGAACAATTTAAAACTATGCTCAAGAGCTAACAAGTTGTGCACACCCTTTCAGCTAGCAGTACCATTATCAGATCTATGCTCTAAAGAGAAAGGACATTGATATGCACACATACATACATAGATACATACACACATTGTGTATGTATGCATGTATGTGTGTACAAATTTAAAGAAGTATTTTGTGGTGGGAAAGTTAAAAAGCAGGAATGTCTGTCTATTGGGGAATGACTGAGCAAGCTATGGAATATGCATGTGATGGAACACTATTGTGCCATAAGAAATGACGAGGAGGATGACCTATATGAACGGATGCAAAGTGAGGTAAGAAGAACCGGAAAACCACTGTACACAATAACAATGTTGTAACTATGGTCACCTGCAAACCTTTTCCTCTATCATCAATATAATGACCTAAGGCAATTCTGAAACATCAGTGACGAAAAATGCCGCCCACCTCCAGACAGAAACTGCGAGTCAAAATTGAGCTTTGTCCATATATGTAAGTGTATGTATACATGTGAATGTATATATGTGTGTGTGTGTGCATATATATGTATGTATATATATATATGAGTGGGGATGTATATATGTGTGCTTATTAATATAAATATAGATATGTGTATATATGTATATTTTTACTTTATTTTTCTAGATTTTGATGATACAAGTCATATGAAGATATGTTTTTGCATTATTTCACATGCCTAACTGATATAGTGTTTGCCTTCTTAGTGGATGGGGGAGGGGTTGGAAAGATGGGGGAAATTTGGAATTCAACTTTTTAAATGTTAAAATAAATAATAGATAGAAAAAAATGTCTCTGCAATTTCAGAGTCATATAAGGTATTGCTGGAGAATAAACAGAGAGAGATGTGACTCGTCATAAAGCTCCTTCAGGCCAGAGCTCCACTGCAGTAATGTTAAGTATCACTCTTCAGGCTATCTGCTAAGAATGTAGACAGGCCCTTATGAGTGAACTTAATGAAGCTGAACCTGGTATCCTATTGGGCAGTGAGGGAAGATCCTCATACTAATCTGCATCATCAATGAGGCAACGTCTTTTTCTTCTCTCTGTCGGCAGTATGTTGTGCTAGTCAACACCAAAATCAATAATCATAGTTAACAGGATGTACCAACATGGAGGAAGTGGTATATGTACTCTGCAAGCCATGGGACTCTTAGCTCAGGTCTATAGTACAGCATATAGGGGGACCCCCACCTGGAACCTCTATTTCCCGACTTGGTGTAGACTATGTCCTTGTTCTAAAGTTGGCTAAAAACCTTCCTATCTCTCAGAAAGTGCTTAAATTGGAATCATTTTATAGATGATAAAGGACTAGATTCAGTGTTAAGAACACATTTGTTGGGGGAGGAGCCAAGATGGCGGAGTAGAAAGATTCACATATGCTAGCTACAAACCCACAGCCCATGAATTTCCTCTAAAAAGAACTCCCAACAAATTCTGAAGCAGTGGAAGCCATGCAGCAACACAGTGAAGGAGACTTCCGTTCCAGAGAGCCCTGAAAAACCAACCCCAAAGGTCCGTGCACACCAGACAGGAGTGGAGCCAAGCCCTTCCCTGGCCTTGCAGCACCGAGAGGAGCAGTTCCAGCCCATCCGAGCAGGATTCAGGGACAGAATCTCTGGTGGCCACAAAAGTCCCTCCACCCACAGGCGCTACAGGTCAGGGAGAGACACTTCTGGTATGGCCGAGGGGGGCATGGGGTGTCTCCATAACTCAGGACCCCTCAGGAGGCAGCAGCAGAGGAAGCGGGTGGCCAGAGGCTCCCAAAGAAGGTAGGAACTCCATTATGGAGCTCTCCACATAAACCCCCTGAGGGAACTGAGCCTGGGAGGCTGCCCTGCCCCGACCTGAACACCAGAACTTAAGCTCCCACTGAACAGCAGCCAGGCCTGCCACCAAAAGCCCTGAGGTGGGGGAGCAGCATTTGAATCTCAGAGAAAAAGCACTAGCTGGGTGGATCTGGGCTGGGGTGGAGAGGAATCTCAGAAGTCAAGTAAATAGGCTGGGAAAATGCCCAGAAAAGGGGGAAAAAAATAAGAACATAGAAAGTTACTTTCTTGGGGACCAGATGTTTCCACCCTTCCTTTCTGATGAGGAAGAACAATGCTTACCATCAGGTAAAGACATAGGAGTCAAGGCCTCTGTATCCCAAATATCTGAAATAGATACCCCATGGCCTCAGGCCATGGAGGAG
>CM053771.1:550165919-550188450 GCA_028658325.1 Potorous gilbertii | reverse complement strand
CTTGATGATTTCCTGGAAGATATTGTCCAGGCTTTTTTCTCCATCATGGGTTTCTGGCAGGCCAATAATTCTTAAGTTTTCTCTTCTGGATCTATTTTCCAGGTCAGTTGTTTTTCCAATTAGATATTTTACATTTTCTTCTATCTTTTCATTCTTTAGATTTTGCTTGACTGATTCTTGCTGTCTCATTGAGTCATTAGTTTCTACTTGCCCAATTCTAATCTTTATCAAATTGTTTTCTTCCGTTAACTTTTGCATCTCCTTTTCCATCTGCCCAGCTTTTCCTTTTAATAAGCTATTTTCTCCAGTTAATTTTTGTACTTTCTTTTCCATTTGTCCTTTTAGGAAATTATTTTCTCCAGTTAATTTTTGAACTTCCTTTTCCCTTTGTTCAATTTTCCTTTTCAAAGAGATGTTCTCATCAGTGAATTCTTTCTTAATAATTTTAAGATCATTGGCCAGTTTATCTTCTATTTCCTTCTTTAGCTGTTCCAGGAAAGCTGCTTGTGCTTGAGAGCAGCTCATAGTCCCTTCTGAAGTTTCAGATGGAAGTACAGTCTCAGCTCTGACCTCTTTGGTGTTTGTGTTCTGGTCCTTATCCCCATAGAAATTTTCTATGGTTGTTTCGGTTCTCTGCTTTTTCTTGTTCATGATGTTGATTGAGTGTTGTGGCTTCTGGTTCTTTCAGTCCAAAGCTAGAGAACTTTTTGCTGAGCTGATGTGTGAAAAAGCTAAAAGCAGGTTTTTGTTTGGTGTTTCCCCAATCAGCCCTGGGTTTAGCCTGTTAAGTGTGGGGGAGGAGTGGTCGGGTCACAGGAGATCTCCTCAGCTGAACAGAGGCAAAGGCAGGCTCAGGGGCTGGTTATCCCAGCTGCCTATTGTCTTTCTGATTTCCCTGGACAGATGAGGCAGGCCTAGATGCTAATGTGTGTTCCCACCCCTCCTGGGCTTCCTCTCCTGGCACTGAGGCTTGCCTGGGTCTTAGTGCAAATTTTCCCTGCCCTGAATCGTCTGTCCTTTTGGTTTGCCTCTGCCACTGTAGGAGGAATCCCCCTTAGCTATTTCCTCGTCTCAGGTGTTGTGAGACTATTGGCCTCCTTCTGCTGTTTCTGCTGATCTGAGATTTTTCTGGGGAAATATTTTTGGTTATTTCATGGTCATCAAGGGGGGAGGAGAGAGCATTTACTGATCACTCCAGCATCCTGGCTCCTGGAAGTTCAAGTAGGTGACTTACCGAAGTTTGTTCTTCGGGCTGAAGGTCTCAGGATCTGCTGTGCTGATATCTGGCCCTTGGTGGCTCTCACTGACTCAGTTTGGCTTATCTCCCGCCCTTGGTGCTGATCCTCTGGTTCTGACCACTGCTCAGGTTTCTCGGGTCCCTTCTGCTCCGCTGTGCTGGCCATGCTGTGCTGTGCGGTGGGGGCTCACCCCCACAGAACAGATCCTTCCTGTGGACCTTCCAGTCCAATCTGAGCTCAGAATCCATCACCATCTGTCTCCCACTGGATTCCGCACCTCCAAAATTTGGTCAGATTCTCCTTTCAGAAGTACCTGAAGGAGTTTGTCCGAGAGCTTAGGTGAGTTGTTGCTCTCATTCCACCATCTTGGCTCTGCACCTCCCCAATTTTTCTTCCACCTCTCTAATGTGGCTTTCAAAATCCTTCTTGAGCTCTTCCAAGAATGCTCATTTGGCTTGAAACCAGTTCATATTCCCATTTTAGGTTTCAGATGTATGTATAGTGTCAATAATGTCATTTTTATGAATTTGTACTTTGATCTTTCCTGTCCCCATAGTAAGATGCTCTGATCTTTGCTTTTCCAATTTGCTTCTTTCTCATGGTGATTATCTTTTTCCTGACTCTTAAAGTGGATCCTGCTTCTGGGGCACAGGAGGCTGTACCTCATGTTTCTTGTGCTGAGAGATAGGGGCCTTTTTTACTGGCTTTGTATGCTGTGGTCTAAGGCTCTTTCAACTAGAAGCTATATAATGCTGCAGAGACAGCTGGGTGGTGCAGTGAATAGAGCACCAGTGCAGGAGTCAGGAGGACCTGAGTTTAAATCTCACCTCATTCACTTGACATTCACTAGCTGTGTGACCTTGGGTAGGTCACTTAACATCAATTGCTGCCTCATCCTGGGTCATCTCCAGTCATCCTGATGAATATCTGGTCACTAGATTCAGATGACTCTGGAGGAGAAGTGAGGCTGATGACCTGCACAGCTCTCCCTCAGTCAAAGCAAAGTCAAGTGCAAGTCATGTCATTATTTTTCTGTTACCATGGTCTTCTTCAGCAACGAAGGACAAACACACATATAATGCTGCAGCTTGCCTTGTGTGGAGCTGAGTGGTGTTTGCTAAGGTCAAGTCCAACTGAAGACTATCTGAGATTCCCCAGGGTTACACTGAAGCTCATAGTGTGAAGTGGGAGAGAGGGGTGTTCTGCCTGCTGGAGGTCTCCTCTTCCCTTATGTGCTAGAGCACAGGCAGGATCATCAGCTGGAGAGCCAAGTCTGTGCAAGTGTATGCCCAATTCTCCTGGATGTTCTAAGGTACACCTGGAGTCCTTGTGTTGGTGCTTATGGGCTCAGACTCCTGGAAATCAGGATCTCCTTCTGGTTCACTGAATTGGGGCTTGCTGGGATGCCTTCAGCCACAGCAAGAGGGACCCTTCCCTTCTATCTCATTAACTTCCTGAGCTAAAAGACTACTGTACCCCTTCTGGTGGCCCCACTATTCCCGATTCTTTTCCTAGGGCAATATTCTTTTGTTTTTTTCAAGGTCAACAAAGGAAGGTGAGAATACTTGCAGTTTACTCACCATCTTGACTCCCGGATGTTCAAGAAGGTAACTTGAATGGGAAAAGAATATTTTAGTCTGTTTTAATCCCTCAGATGTGAATGTCAGGAGTTTTAAACAAAAGATATTGAATGATTTCTTGGTGGATTAAATCATACAGAGTGTATAAAATGCCAGTTTTACTGAAAACACCCAAGATTTACGAATGACCCTCTCTTGGTTTCACCTTTAAAATAGATCTAGTGAGTTGACCCTACACATACGATTGAGAGATGGGAGGGATCTAAAAAAGGTCACATAGTTCAACCCCCTTATTTTTCACATGAGAAATCAGGGGTCCAGAGAAAGAAAATTCCTAGCCTATAGTAATGTAGTTATAAAGTGGGGAAAGGGATTATTACATCAGTTTTCATATGAATCTTCTTGTGCATCATTTGTCTTCCCCGTTTCCTTAGTATCAACTACTTAATAAGAAGTGTCATTTAAATATATTAAAACACAATGAGAGATTCTACATGAGTGAATTTCCTGGAAACTGATGCTTATTTGATAAATGGCAACATAGTTTTTATTTCAGTGATTTTAAGGCTTTCTTCCTAAACAGAATCACATTTTTCTCTGCCTTATTAAACAGAGTATAATGAACATAGCTTAATATTTTCACATTGATTCAAGAGTGTTACTAATGAATATCCATCACTGTGCTCTCCTGTGATGTTTTGGATGATTCTTGATATTTGCAGACATTTTCCCCTGCCCTGGATAGAAAACAGCTCCTATTGCAAAACTACTTTGCAATTTACAAAAGATTTTTCTCATAGTTGATCTGTTGAATACCTAATACAAGTTGGTGCAATTTCTAGTTTCCAGATAAACCAAGTTAGGGTCAGACAGAAGTGATTTTGTGACAGTCCCAAAGCCAAGCTCCATCAGGCTTCCAAGGTCAGTCTTCAGATGGTAACCTGTAATGTGCTGTCCAGTATAGCTATGTGACATATTTCTCCAAATCTTCTCCAGTCTTTGCTTTTTATTATTTTCCTCTGCTTTCCCCTTTTGATGTCAACCACAGATTGTAATGTCACTGTCCTCCTAATAAACCAATCAACGATCATTTATTAATGTTACTATTTGTCAGGGGCCAAACAGAACTTGTAATACAAAGCTAGAGAGAAAACAACTGACATTCAAGGGTCATTTATTCTATTGAAGAACTCAGTATGTTTATATACAAATGGGTACAAAATTCATTCCAGATAATATTTTAGCAGAGGCACCATTAAGGAGGGGATGAGGAAGAGCCTCATGTAAGAAGACCTTGAACAGAGACTTGAAAAATACCTAGAGATTCAGAGGAGGGAAAGAGGAGGGAGTGTGATCCTGGCATGGGGTCCATAGGCAGAGGAATGACAAGAAAACCAGTTTGGCAGGAATAAAGAATGGATGAAGGGAAAAGCCAAATTGTAGAGGAATTTAAGTGCTACACAAACCCACACACATATATGTTCCTACAGGAGACAGAAAGTCACTGGAGTTCTCTGATAATGGAGTGGGGGCATTCATTTTGGCAGCTACGTGTGGATATGGGAAGAAACATTAAAGATCAGCCAAATCAGAGAGCACATGAATAATTTTCAGAGAGTTCAGGAACTTGGCTGAGAAAAAGAAATACAACATTATTCCAACATAACTGGTTTCCTTTATAAGACCATGTATTTTACTTTATGAATTGAAAAAAAATGTTTTGAGAAGGGTTCTGTAAATCTTCACCAGACCCCCAAAGGGTTCCATGAGACAAAAGGTTAAATTAAGCAACTCTGATCTTAAGCTTTTATTGTATAAAATCTTTCTAGTCCTATATATTATATCCCTCAATGCACTGAGGTGCTAATTCAGTGATACCTGACTTCTCATTTTCCTTGCACACAACACTCAAACTCTCAACTCCTGTAGTTTTTTTCTCCCTGTCCCTGATGCTCCTGGAATACTCTCTCTACTCACCTCAGTCTCCAAGCTTTCCTGACTTCCTTCAAGTCTCAACTAAAGCAAGAAGCCTTTCCCAGTCCTCTTTAATCTTCCTGCCTCCCCTCTGAGATTTTTTCCAATTTATTGTGCCTGTATCTTGTCGGTATACAGTTGTTTGCTTGGTGACTGCTCCATTAGACTGTAAGCTCCTTTGAGGTGGGGCTGTCCTTGGTATTTTGTATTCTCAGTGATTAGAACAGTTTCTGATACATAGTAGGCAGGTAGTAAATGTTTATTGACTGACTGATTAACAGATGAGGAAATCCAGAGAATATTTTTTTTTTGTTCCCAGATGTTCTCCTTTCAAATCTCTTTCTTTTCCTGCTGGCCCTTGCTGCATTTCCCCATGTAGTCTAAATATTACTTTCAACCTTTGCATAAGCACTCGTTCAAGACTTCTTTGATGAATGAGTGAATTTTAATGAATGAATGAATTTTTCAAATAACTGTTTGGTTGAGCATCTGGGGTAGCTCTGTCTATTCTGTTAGGTAGAGTACATAAATGATTGATTTAGAATTGTTTTTCAGACTTTTGAGATTGCCTGGTATCAATCCCTGGATCAATACTGTATTACTGAACTTAAAAATTAATAAGTTCATCAGCAAAGTTTTGCCCTGTATGACTCAATACTCACCATGAGCATCGATACCTTCATTTTTTTCAGTTTTTACCTAACTCTGAGTCTAAACTACCCAATAATGATGGATACTTATCAAGAGGAATGGGGGTAAAGAGAAGAATGAACCAAATACTTTCAGACATTTGTTCCATGACTGCTGTCATTAGACATGGGCCTTTATGGAATAGAAATTTCATAACAAATTTCTTGGTGAAAATCACATGGTGTAGTGTTGTGTACAACAAGAAATCCTGGAATTGAGGTCAAAACACCTGATTTCCAGTTCCAACCCTTCCGCCCTTGAGCTACATCACCTTGGACAAGTCAATCTGTGGACCTTAGCTTCAAACACTGCCTCTATTGCCTTGCATTGTCACTGTGGAGCAAGTACTCTGTTCTATAGATGTGAAGTAATTACTATCTTGCCGGGCTAGGCTAAGGCTCAGTGATGGCAAACTATTCTGAAAACTCTCAGAAGTAAACTAGGCAGGGCCATTGTGGAAAAAACTGGTTCTGAGGTCTGAAAATAATTAGTGAAACTTTAAAATAGAAAAAAAAGAGAGAGGAGAGAGAGAGGGAGTGGTATTACTGTATCAGAGGGCATGCACTATTTGATAGCCCTTTGGGTATAGTTCCAAATTGGTCTCTAGAATGGTTGGATCAGTCCACAACTCCACAAATAATGCATTAGTGTTCCAATTTTCCCACATCTTTTCCAACATTTATCATTTTCCTGTTAGGTCATTTGTCAATCTATTAGGTGTGATGTGGGGCCTCAGAATTGTTTTCTGCATTACTCTAATCAATAGTAATTTAGAGCATTTTTTCATATGAATATAGATTTCTTCCTCTGAAATTTGGCTATTTGTCAATTGGGAATGACTTGTATTCTTATAAATTTGACTTAGTTCTCTATATATTTTAGAAATGAAGCTTTTATCAGAGATTTTGAACATAAAACTTATTTCCCAGATTTCTGCTTTTCTTCTTGGTTGCATTGGCTTTGTTTGTGTAAAAATTTTTAATTTTAATGTAATTAAAATGATCCATTTTCCATTTCTCTCTCTCTTGTTTGGTGGTAAATTCTTCTGTTCTCTATAAATCTGAACAGCTGAACTTGCTCTCATAATTTGCTTATAGAATCAGTCTTCATGTCTAAATAGTATACCCATTTTGATGTTATCTTGGTATATAGTGTAAGATGTTGGTCTATGCCTAGTTTCTGTCATGCTCTTAATCCAGTTTTCCCCCATTTTTTGTCAAATAGTGAGTTCCTATCCCAGAATCTGGAGATTCTGGGTTTATCAAATTGTAGATCACTAGAGTCATTGACTATTGAGTCTCAAATACCTAAACTATTCTACTGACTCACTACTCTATTTCTTAGTCAGTACCAAGTAGTTTTGACAATTTCTGTCTTATAAAACAATTTAATGTCTGATATGGCTGGGCCACTTTGCCTTACATTTCTTTTCATTAATTCCTTTGATACTCTGGACCTTTTGTTCTTCTTGATGAATCTTGCTATTGTTTTTTCCTAACTCTATGCAATATTTTTTGGGTAGTTTGATTGGTATAGCACTGAATAAGTAATTAATTGAGGTAGAACTGTCATTTTTGTAGCATTAGTTCAGCCTACTCATGAGCAACTGATATTTTTCCAATTATTTAGATCTTACTTTATTTGCATGCAAAGGTTTTGTAATTGTACTCATATAGTTCCTGGGTTTATCTTGACAGATAGACTCCTATGTATTTTATATTGTCTAGAGTAACTTTGAATGGAATTTTCTTTCTGTCTCTTGCTGTTGGACTTTGTTAGTAATATACATAAATACTGATGATTTATGTGGGTTTATTTTATATCTTGCAACTTTCCTAAAGTGGTTAATTATTTCAAGTATTTTTTAATTGATTCTCTAGGATTCTCTAAGTACTACATCACATCATCTGCAAAAAGTGATAGCTTTGTTTCTTTACTGCACATTACCGTTCATTCAATTGCTTTTTCTACTCTTATTGCTAAAGCAAGCATTTCTAGTATAATATTGAATAATTGTGGTTACAATGGACATACTTGTTTCACCCCTGACCTTATTAGAAATTCTTCTAGCTTATCCCCACTGTATATAACACTTGCTAATGGTTTTAGATAGATGATACCTATTATTTTAAGGAAAACTCCATTTATTCCTATGCTGTCTAGTCCATTTTTAATAGGAAAGGCGTGTTGTATTTTGTTAAAAGCTTCTTCTCCTTCCCTTAAGGTAATCATACTGTTTCTCTGAATTTTGTTATTAACACGGTCAATTATGCTGAGAGTTTTCCTGAAATTGAATCAGTCCTGCATTCCTTAAATAAATCTCACCTGGTCATCATGTATTATATCATCATAAGTTGCTGCAATGTCTTTGCTAATATTGTATTTAAATTTTTTTTTGCATCTACATTCATTAGGGAAATTGGTCTATAATTTTCTCTCTGTTTTGGCTCTCCCTGGTTTAGGTATGAGTATGATATTTGTATCATAAAAAGAATTTGGCAGAACTCCTATTTTTCAAAATAGTTTACAAAGCATTGGAGATAATAATTTTTTTAAATATTTGGTAGAATTCCCTTTAAACCTGTCTAGCTTTGAAGGTTTTGCAGATGTCATTCCAAGTGGAGTCTCTCAATAAACCTGTGAAGGAAGTCTTGCATGGATTATTTTACAAATGAGGAAACTAATAGTATTTGATTGTAATTTTCTAGTCTTAAAAATCCAATTAAATCCTGATTCACCAAAGGAACATCCTGTACTCCAGGTTACTCCTGTGTAAAGATTTATGACTGTCCACATCATCTGGGAAAATTGTGAAGACCAATGCTACCAATAAGATTAGAAGGAGGAAAACAAAGACTTAATGAGGATCTACCATATGCCAAACACTTTGCAAATATTATCTTGTTTGAATCTGACAGCAACTCTATTATGATTCTCACTTTACAGTTGAGGAAACTGAGGCAGAGTTTAAGTGACTTGTCCATGGTACAAGAGGCAGGATTTTAATTCAAATATTCCTGACTATGGCAATGTATATTTGACTCCATGCCCAGTGTTCCATCCTCTGAATAATCTAGTTGCCTAAATGGAGGGTTCATCTTCTTGTTCTTTGAAATTCTAGGAAAAGATTGGGAGGTGGGTTGTTATTTGGTATAGGACTAGGTGCCATAGTGCCCAGGGCACCCTGAGATGTTTGAGTTACCCTCTTTTTCTTTAAACCACACCTAACTATCCTCAAAGCTGAGCTCTCTGGAAACTCCTTTGTGTTCATCATTTGATATCTCCCTTTCCTTTCCTTCTTTGTCTGGGTTTCTTATCACCTGAAAAGGCACTAACAACTGAAAGGTGGGGGGGGGGGGAAATCAGGAAAAGTCCAATGTAGAAGGTCAACCTGAACTGAGTTTTGAAGGAAAGAGGAATTCTAAGAGGTAGAAATGAAGTTCATTTCAGGTATGGAGATGGTGTGTGTGTGTGTGTGTGTATGTATGTCTGGGAGTGGAAAGGGGAGTTGAGAAGGGGGAAACCCATGGAAAGCCATGGAGATAAGAGATGGAAATAGCAGAGCCGAAATTTGAAATCAGAAATCAGGGAAATCAGGTTTCCTGATGCCCAATCCAGTTCTTCCTACAGAACCATGCTGTTCTGAAGATGCTTTCTGTCAGCACTCTACCTGTTTCTGATGGGCACGTTCATCTTGTCTCCCCCAGGATAAGCTGAGCCCTGGGAATCTCATTGTCACGCAAATTGCCTCAGTTTTTGATTCCCAATACTTTCTCAACTTGCTCAGTTGTCTCTGCACCACCCCCTCTTTGATTGTAGGGCTGGAAGGTGAAGCAATGAACTCTTCCCAATGTCGTCTTTTATAGAGGACTCAGAACTTTGCAGATAACTTTCCATTTTTCATCCGCTGTTCTGTTTGGTTTCCATCCACAGAACATCATGGTTCCTGATATCCTCACCCCCCTTTCAGGTTCTTTTTGTGTGTTGTCATCTCCCATTAGAATATAAATTCCCTGAGGTCAGGGACTATCTTTCTTTTTTACTTTTTTGTATCACCAGAACTTAGTAAGACATTGATTAAAAAAAATAATAATTGAATTGAATGTAGACTTTTCATGTCATTTATCTGAGATTTATCAATGAGCCACAGATGAGTGAATTGTACCTCTCTGGACATTTCTGTTTCCAATCCAATGTGACTTGTTTCTTCCTTTAAATGTTGGTTGCCAGGACAGCTATGAACAGGTTTTGTGCCTGACAGAATGGTGAATTCTCCAAATGTTTATTCTTTGATTCAAGACTAACTAGTTTCTGGCAGACTATGAAGAGTAAACAATCCATTAGTTAAATGGCAGAAGCTCCAACAGGGGTCTAGTGGACTAATTTTCAGATTGCTGAAATTAGCCAGTTGATAGAATGTGAATTTCAGTTCTGAGGTGAGTCATTGTCCCTCTAGACTTCTGATGAAATATAGTTATTTTTTAAAGGAAAATTATTCAAACATGTTTAATGTTCAATTATACTGTGTCACCATCATTGAAAAAATATGTTTTTTTGCCTTTTTTTTCTGGAAGGGCATCTATATAGTCTTGGTTCTTGTTATTTATGTCCTTGTGAGGTACAAATACTGACTTTTATTGGGTACCCTTATTTTTGATATTCCAGTAATGTTGATATGTGACTACTACCAAGGAAAAATGGAAAAGTCTCATTCTCTGAAAAATATTCAAATCCGTCATAAGCAAAAGGAAATGGGATAAGCAGGTATTATTTTTTTTCCAAACCAACATGTTAATAAATTACAAATTCTTTCAATATGCCTTCAACTCCTTCTTCCAGAAATGATTTCTCCTGTTTTGGGGAACTCTTTATGTTTCCGTTGCACTCCTATGCAATATAGGCTCATTGTGTATTGGGAGTTTTCCCTATATAAATACTCTACTTTATTAGCAGCTAGTTCTACCTAGCTAGCAACTAGTATGTTCACTGCTTTGCTTCCAATTCTTCTATCACTCTGACTTGTCATTCTCACTTTCCTGCCAGGCTATCTAGGGTTTGGCATAGCTAGATGATATTGAGTTCCCTCCACTGCAGTGCCATCCTTGTGCAGGGTATGGATGTTCCCATTGCTACAATCAGCTCCATTGGTCCTGGAGCATTCTTTGGCTCCAGTTCTGCCAGAAGTTTGTCCTGGCTTATGAAATATGGTGCTCAATTTTCTGAACAATATGTTCTGGCTTCCACAGGCATAGGACATCTGGGGAATGTGTTTTGCCTTTGCAGCCAATCTGGAATTGCTTATGCAATATAGTAGCATGGAAGCCCAGGTTTTATTAGTGCTGGATGTGAGGGCAGGCGGAGAAGTAGCTCAGTGAACACAAAATGCTTGTGATAGCCATATTGGCTGAAGGAAGGAGGTTGGAAATGGTGCGGACAGAGGGAAGGAGGAAGGTCTTATCATGAATTTAATCCAGAAAACACTTAGAACACACTACTCTGTGTGCATCTATGATCTCTTCTCTTATAGAAGAGAAACTCCTGAATTTTCTCTTGAGGAACTGTTTTATATGTGTCTTTGTATAACCAGAGCCAACAAAAATGCCAGGCTCATAGTATATGCTGCCTAAACACCAGGAGAATGGGATTGAACTGAATTGTTACATCTACAGTGTCCTAGATAGCTCTCTTACTTGGCCCTAAGTTCCCCTCTTCCAGTGTTATTTCTATCCTCTTACAAGTTACTGTTCAAGTTTCCACCAACTGTTGCTTCTCTGCGTAGGTTCATCAAAGTTTCCAGAGTTCAGAGAATCACAGTATAAGAGGCCTAGAGCAGAAAAATGCCTCAGAAGTAACCTGACTTGGCATCCTCTTTCTACAAAGAAGAAAAATGAAGGTTAGTGACATTAAACAACTTCCCCAAAGGCACACAGAGATTCATGGCAGAGGAGGGATAGAAAGCTACTTTGTTCTAGCTTGAGGACACACAGTACAGGGAAATGAAAAGAGAAACGTCCTTAAAACCAGGAGGACTTCAGTTCAAAGTCCTCCTGACACCTACTGCTTGTGGAAACTTGGGCAACTCATTTAACCCTCCGTTGCTTTAGTGAACTGTCTAAGACTATAAAATGCAGAGAAAGTGACACCCTACATGGTAGAGGGAGTTTCCTGACCTCGGAGACCCCTGTACTGATTAATCATAGATTCAGGGCTTATCTCTAGCTGCAAACTCAATGCTTTATCCAGTGTGACTTAGATGAAAACCATACATCCTAAGAGGTGGAGAAAGGCAAAGCACTTCTGGCTAGAGGGACCAGGGAGACTCTCATGGGAAAGTCTCATCTTCATTTTGATTCAAAGCATTTTATATTTTTGCTCCAACTTCTTGTCTCATGGGGCTCTTCAAGTAACTTAATTTGAACATCCTTGATGATCACTCATCTTTGGAGTATTTGGACCATTCCTGTCTTCATGACTTTGTTGTCCCTTCTCCAACTCCATGCTTTGAATGCTCCCTCAAAGTTTACTGGTTTTCTTCAAGATTCAATTAAAATTCCATCAGCAGGTGTCCCTTTCTGGTCCTCTCAGGCACTAGTGTCTTCCCTCTGCAATTATCTCTAACCAGCTCTCAATAAATATTCTATATTCTCTTCCTCATTGGAATATAAGTTCATAGGAAAGAGAATATTTTTTTGTTCATTATCCTTAGTGTTCAGAACAGAGTGTGGACATAACAATGTGAATATATTGAATCCAGTCCTAGAGCTGACTGTTGGGACCTGAAGCAAAATTCAAACTCAGATCACCCTGACTCTGAGGCTGGCTGTCCCTCCCTCAGGACATGTAGAGAACAGAAATGTATAGTTTTCGGTGGGTTTTGGGGTGGTATGGGAAAAACACTGAACATGGAAGCTAAGGAAAGGTCTTGTGGGAGATGGTGCTTGAGGTGAGCAATTAAGGAGATGAGAGTATCTACTCTTTTAATTTCGCAATATGCAGCTCCTGTGCCATGACACATCTTCATCTATGTAGAGATTGGTATACCTCCCCAAGACAGAGTCAATGGCCTGGCTAGAAGACAAGAATCCTCTTTCACAGTACTGATTCCCAGAATGATGTCCCTCATATCTGCTTCCATATCTGCCTTTTCTGCTTGCCTAACTGGAATACTGCTGATGTTACCTGCCTCACTAGACTTCTCAAAATCCACATCTGAGTCATGCTCCAATCATGCATTAGGTCTAGTCTCAGTCATGCTTAGTCCATCCATTCAGTCAATGATGACAAAAATAAAACAAGAGCAATAACTCAATTCTAGAGGATTTGGAGATGGATAAAGCAGTTTCATCACAACACGTCTATGAGATTCTTAGTACAAGTAATGCCAATCATCATCAAATATGTGTGTGTGCTCATAATACCACCTGTCTTATAAGATCCTTGTAAGGGCTAAGTGAAATAATAAATGTAAAGAGCTTAGCACAGTACTCATTATATAGTAGGTGATTAATCAATGTTTTCCCATCCTACTCAATCAAAAGGAGATGTGGAAGAGTGGCCATCATAGAATGGTGGCAGCTTCAGAGAAACTGACTAATTGTGATGAACAGAATTCCTGCTCTGCACTCAATAAAGTCACCAATCCTCAGAACTCAACAGAGAGCCACAACTATGGAGAACATCTAAAGAATTCTCCAAAGGGTCTCAAGAAAGGACTTGAGAAAATAGAGATGGTGAATTTGCCCTTTTGTCACATGTACTTGATGCATCTTGACTGATTAACACTGCACTTGATTTTTGAGCACTAGAGACTCTTCATGGAGAAGGAAAGAATGTACCATGGATATTTACAGAGGATTATTCTTGATGAGAAATCTTCAAATCCAATGTTGAGGGGCTATTGAAAAAGAATTGCCCCTGGAGAGATGGTGAGATCTGTTCTATCCTTCCCGTTTGCAGAAGGTCAGAATATCTGGAGTTCTCATCATCATCAGTAACTGTGTCTACTGGAGCCTGTCTGTGAAGAATTAGCAGTTTTTCCATGTGGGTTTAATAACTTAGCGAGGAAAACTAGACATAGTGAGGATAGGCAACATTGTAGATTGTTTTAATTTGAGATTGAGAGAAAAATCATCTGTAAATTCCAAAAGGGCATCACTCCCTAATTCATTGTGAAAAGTATACCTTAGAAATTCATAAGGACTTTAAAAGAGGGAGAGAAAATACTTTTAGTGACCGGTAGAAAAGAAGAATCCCTTTGTTACATGTTTACGACATGTGTGCCTCATTCCTTTTTTTCTTTTTTAAAGTATAAGTTTACTGTAAGTCCCTTTCACCAGAAACCTTATGTGTTCAAGAAGAAAACATGCTACCGATTTGGCAATATTGTTTTTATAACAACTCAGCTTGTTATACTTGATTATTAAATACCCTTTCTAAAACCCTATTCCATTTGTTTCTTAAACAGTGGGAAGCACACTGATGAGGGCTTAAGAAATGCATTACTAGAAACCCTAGTAAACACAAAGAAGATTTCTTGGACCCAAGTAGCAGTAGTAAGCCAAGTCTGTGAGGATCCTGTTTGACAATAGGTGTGGGAATTGCTGAAGTAACCCTGGTTAGGCTGTGATGCTTACCTTCCCTCTCTCCTTCCTCCTTTCCTTCCTCGCTCTCTTCCCCTCCCCCCCCCTCCCTTCCTCCCTTCTTTTCTTCCTTCCTTCCTTCTTTTCTTCCTACCTTTTCTATCCCTCACTTCTTTCCCCTCTCTTAACTTTTTTTGATAATAGATCTAATTTTGATTTTCCTCTAACATAGATGATTGTATTCCCAAACAATTCATATAGTGAGCATTTAATAAAAATTAATTCATTACCCATATATATGTCTCATGAAATTTCAGACCTAGAAGGGCCTTCAGATATCATCTGTTAGCCAATATATACAGACCCTGAGGTTATTGCCCATTCTCAGTGTTTGGAACATGACTCACAATGTATTTTTTTCTCTCCTCACTAATTCTGTCCATCATGCTAGGAGACCCTAACATATGTACTGATTCTTCCTCAACACCCGAGCCACTCATTTCCTCCTCTGACTACTTCTCATGACCTACCCCTCCTTCCCGTCTCAGCCATGTACAAAGATGGTTACACCCTTGATCTTACCTTCACCCACAAAGGTAACACCTCCATGTTCTAGAATCTCAAAATTCCTTTAACAGCCATTATCCATTGGGTTTTCATCTCCCTCTCTGCTTTCCCTAACCGAACACTACTCTTGGCACCATAACTTGCAATTCCTTCACCCTTCAATTTTCTCTTAGTTCATCTCCCCTCTACTAGATAATTTTTCTTCTTTCCCTTAAGGGCCAAGATCCGTTGTGAGCCAAGTGAATTTTATACAGACCTCTCTTGAGTCCCTACTCTCCTTAACATTTCACTCATTGTGCCCCACTAAGTCTCGGTCTTGGATCACATCCACCAATTTCCGCCTTTGATCTTATATATGTGTTGCCGAATGAAAGTAGAGAAAATTATACAACTATTATGATTCCATCCAATACAAAAGTATGTTACATAGCATCAACTGGGCTCTTACTGCTGCTGGACAATGTTACTCTACCTCCTTCATCAACTCACTCTCCCATTCCTTCCCATGGCTCTTCCAAACCTTTCTATCTCTTCTTCAATTTCTCCTGACTCCCCATTCCCCTACTCTAAATGCCCTCTTTCATCTGAGAATCTTGTCATATTTTACAGAAAAAATAATTGAGACCATTAGCAGTGAGCTCCCTCTTCTCCTATTAAATTCTCTGGCTTCATTTATGAGACAAAATCTCACCTTCTGTAGAATTCTTTCTCCACTCCTTTTAATTTCTAGTGCCTTCGCTTCCTTATTTTTTTCCTATTTATGCTGTATATATTTTATTTGTACATATTTCTTTGCTTGAGGTCTCCCTCATTAGATTGTGAGCTCTTTGAGGGAAGGTATTGTCTTTTTCCTCTTTTTGTATTCCCAACACCTAATATGATGGCTGGCAGTTAGTAGGTACTTCATAAATGTTTATTAACTGACTTACTAACTGACCTTCACATACTCTCGTTTTATGGCTATGAAAACAAAAGTCAAGAGAAATTAAATCGCCCTTAATCATACATAAAGTCTGCTGGGTGCAATTAAAAGCAAACTCCAGATGCCAAAACAAAGTCCCAAACATTTATCAAGCACCTGCTATTTGCCCCACAATGTACTAAATGCTAAAGAAGGGCTAAAACATTCCCTACTCTCAAGATGATTGTATTGTAACTAGGAAAAAAATATATTCAAACAACTGTGTACAAAGAACCTTTAAAGGTGGTAAACTGGAAATCCACATAAATTAATTACTCTCAGGCTTATTGAAGCTCCTACTTTTACATATTACTGGGTTATAGAGGACAGATGAGCCCTGACCTCAGTAACCCAAGCCCCTAGTTTGATGCTTGACTTTACTCATTTCTAGCTAAGGGGTCTTGGACAAATCATGGCACCTCCTCTGAGTTCACATTTATTCATCTTTCAACTAAGGAAAATCAACTTTTGTCTCATTTCCCTCCCAGTTTTGTTAGGAAGATCCAGTGAAAGTGATTTATATAAAGAATTTAACTTTATAAGTGTGACCTATTCGAAACCAGGGGAATATTTGATTAAAGTGGCAGTCTCAATGGCCCAATATCATATGCCTGGGATTTGTAGATAAGTGGTGGAGTTTCAGTGGCCTCTAATGATAACTGCCTTTGTGACCTTGGTCTCAGGATTTTAGTCTCCAGAAAATGAGAAGTGTAGAAACACCACTTCACCTATTTATTTTTAACTGGGTAAGACATCACCTCTCTGGGTCTCAATTTTCTAATTTCTAAAATGACATATTTGGACTATGCAGCTTAAAAAGGGCATTGGTCTTAGAGTCAGAAACCCTGGCTTCACATCTTACTTCTGTCACTGGTTGTGGAGCCTTGGACAAGTGTATCAACTGCTCTGGGTCTCAGTTTCCTCATCTGTAAAATGAGAAGTTATATCAGATGACTTTTAATTCTAAATCTGTGATCCTATGGTAAGTAATATCATTTCTATTGTTAACATCCTCTGAGATTTTATATTGAAGAAAAATCCCCTCTTCTTGCTATCACCATCCAAACAGGTAGTTTAGTCTCTCAAGAATGCATAGGAATGTGGTCTCAGCTGCAGGATAAGGGAATTAAAGAATTACATACTATTTAGGGCCTGATAGAATAGGCAAAAAACTCAGGCTTTCCTGTTTTAAGATTGACAATTGGCTGGTTGTGGCAATAAGAACCTTATATTAGCACCAGGTATGTATGATTCTGTCGTTACTTTCTCCAACATAATTCAGGAACTCTAGCAAGTCCTCAAAGGAGCCTGAAAGAATGTGAAATGGACAGGAAGGTATTCAGTGAGTCAAAAATCAAGTGAAAAGACCCTGCTGTTCAATCTGTTCCATTAAATATGAAAATTAAAATGCCGCCACAAAATGCACTCATTCCCTCTCTCTTCCCCACAAACAAAAGCTTTTGCACAAAGCCTGAAATTGCTCATCAAGGAAAAAAAAGATCAGGCAAAGATTTTAAATATATTTTTCTGAATACAGCAATTACTGAAGTGGGGAAGACACTGTCTGTTGGTTCGTCTCCTGCCCATCTCTAAGGCAAAAGCTAATTTTGTACTTCTGAACACTTCTGCCTCTTTCCTCCTTGGATTAAGGTCAGGGTGAAAGTTTTTTCTCACATTCTCCATCAATCTTTGGTCATCAGAAGAACATGGTGGACTTAGCTTGCTGAGAGTCATGTCTGAGGGCACTGAAAGCATGAAACTAAGTTTCAGAACCCTAAGAAGCTTTTAGCTTTGACTCTGACTTGGCCCTTATAAGAGTCCAGTCATGCATCAGTTTCTCCATCCGAATAATGCGCTTGTTATACCTTTAGCTGGAGATTCTAGAATTAGATGAAAGGAACCAAAGAGTTGTACAGATTTCTCTGAGTTTCCTTTGTTGTGTATGTATACATTTTCTCTCCAAATTCTCACCTCTTTAGAGATTGTGAATCTCTGATGTTTATTTTCGCTAAGCATTCATTATTTCTTGGCAGTGTGGTAAATGCCAGGAGCTGAAAATGATCTTTTCAAAAGTCTCCTTCCTCAATGAAAATGCAGCAAGTGTATTTTTCCATAGTGACAGCAGGAGGAGAGGCTGGCACTGTGTACCTTGTGGGCATGAATGAACAACTTTGAGCAAGACAGTTCAACTTATCAGGCCTCATTTCCCCCTGTATACGGGCTGAATTACTGAACATTTCCAATATTCTAGCCTTCTGTTTAAGGACTTATGTTGTGTTTTACAGTAGAAGGTACACTCCTTGAGGGCAGGTAAAAATTCTACCATACTTTTATTTGCATCATCTTTAAATCATAAAATGATTGGTAAAAAATAAATATTTAATAAATGCTTGTCAATTATTCTAATGTGTAAATCAGAGCAATGATTTTTTTTGTGTATGTGTGTGTTTGTGTGTACATGTATGTGTATGTATACAGGCCCAATCCTTTTTTAAACCCCAAGGCAATTCTAAGCACCAAGGAATACAACCTCCCACCTTCTAAGTATATAGCCATTCTGTTTAAAAGAAGATTTCCTATGATCATTTTTCAAGAAATGGAGAATGGGAGAATGTGAAATTCAACAATCATTTATTAAGAGATTATTATGTCCAAGTCATGGAGGTAGGTACAAAAAAGCCAATAGAATACCAGTCTTCATGGGACTCAAGCATGCACATTTTGATTCAAGTAAAAAAATATACTCTTATTGTGTATATTTTGCTTAATAATTCTTTGATGGGTAAGATCTAACATGGTGTCAAAGTTGAAAGGGATTTCCAAAGCTCTTGTTCCTACATGGAACTGTTCTCTTAGTTTTAAGCCTGAGTACAATGTAGAGCCTCCTGGAAGAAATGTGGAGTCACTGAAAAGAATTTGCACTAACCATCTACCCAGGGAAAACCTAGCAAATGAAGAATGTTTACTGTCCAGCCTAGGACACGAACTTTGCTGGACAACCTTTGGAGCATGTCCATTAGAATTTATAACTAGGAAACAGGACAGTTGGACAAAGATTTGGGCTTAAAATTGAGTGGAAGGAGTATGCAGTGGATTGCCTTTGGAGAATGACAAAGAGCTTTCAATGAGTTCAAATTACGACCAGAAACAAAAGCCTATCTGTGTAAAGATTGAATTTTGTTAATGTTTTCGTTTGTAATTCTTCCAGACCTCTCTGGTTTTCTTCTGGATTGCATCAATTTTATGGAAGTCCTCCCGTGGTTATCTGTATTCATCATATTCATTATTTCTTACAGCCCAGTAACATCCCACTACATTCACACAACATGGTTTGGGTAGCCACTCCCCAGTCATCAGGCATTCGCTTTGTTTCTAGTTCTTTACTTCAGCCCTCTCTCACTCAAATCAAAGTCAACTGCAAGTTATGTCATCATCTTGATATCATGGTCCTCTTTGAGAATGAAGGACAAACAACCTGTGAGTGAGTAGCAGCTCCCCTACCTCTCTTCCTGCTTCTCCTCCTCCTCCTCCTCCTCCTCCAGTGTTCCACCCAGGGGGAAGTACACTTAATACCCCAAAGCTGCTTTTATTCCTCTGGGTTTACAGGCTTCTTTTCTTACTCAAAGATCAAGTCACAAACCCAATTCACTCTGGAGCTCATAGGCTGGACAACAAGTCCCCACCCACCTAGTACAGAGTGAATTTAAATACTAAAAGTAATTGTTTCTCTCTTACCCAGGAACCCTGAGGGTCTTCTCTTCCCAGTTTGATTTTATTTTTTTGATTAAAGGGATCATCCCTTGAGCAGCTACTTACAGAAGCCTATTTATGGAATGGGTGTATCTCACTAAAATTGAGAATTCTATAAGACCTTAGCCTGAAAGGACCAGGGTCTCACATTGCATCTTGGGCCATCTCCAGTTATCCCGATGAATATCAGGCCACTGGACAGTGAGGTTGCACAACCCTCCCTCACTCATATCAAGGTCACATGCAAGGTCACCTGCAAGTCCTGTCATCATCTTGATCTCATGGTCCTCTTCAAGAACGAAAGACAAATACGAGTTTTTACTACCACAAAAGTACTGCTTAAACCTGTTTGTTAATAAAAAAATCTTTCTTTTTATCAGAAACTTCTTTGATGTATAAGCCCTTCAGGGGAATCTGGAACAACATGGATGGTGAATTTTGTAGCTTTATGTGAGTGATTCCTGATCAATTTCCAGAGCTAATTCCCAGGTTCACCATGTCATTGCCCCTGTCCTCGATGTTTACTAACCCCATCTTTGACAGTTTTCTGGATGAGAAGTGAAAACTCTGGTTGTTCTGTTTTTCATTTGTCTTGTTATTAGTGATTTAGAACATTATTTCAAATGGTTGTTAATAGTTTACAATTCTTTTGAGAACTGTTTGTTCATACACTTTGAACATTTCACTGGTGGGGAAGGCCCATTTAATGCCAATATTTTCCCAGTGCTGAAAGATTTTGAGACAAGGAACACAGTAGTCTTGGGAGAATTGAAAATGAGTATCACATAGGGAGCAATGGCAGGCTCCATAGTGGTGTGAGTAGAATGTGATACATTGCAAAACAAGGAATGCACAGATAGGATGAAGTAATGCAGACCACCAGGAGCGTGCCCAAGTGACAAAGAAGATAGTCCTGTCACATGAGAAGATCACAAGAAAATGGATAGGCAGTTCAGGTGATCTGGTATCCTCACAAGGTGAGGGGAAAATAAGGAAGTGCCCAGGATATCGAGGGAATTCAGAGGTTCTGTGGATGCCATTGATGTAGAGTTGGAAGGTAATGCAAAACAATTTAGTTCAACCATCCATTTTACAGATGAAAACAAAACCAAACCAAAAACAACTGAGGGGTTGAGGAAGTTAAATGACCTATATGAGTCACAGAAGTAGTGAGTATCAGATGCAGGATTCCAAAGCAAGTCTTCTGACTTTACTACATTCCCTTCCCCAGAATGGGCAGGCATAGAGGGATTATGATCTCTATCACTCGAAACAACATCACCATTACCAAGACCTCACATCCATTGTAGTATTTGAGTACGTTTCAAGCAGTTCATTGATCACTTGGGATAGAAATATAGAAATGAAATGGTCCCTTCCCTCAAGAGACAGGTTTTACTACAAGGATGTAATATATACAGGAAGAAGTAAAACAAAACCAAAAAGTACATACAAAGTAATAATAAGAAATGTTACATAAACATCTGACATAAACTACTTTAGTACAAGACAGGATTTGAAAGTTCAAGATCAGAAGCAGAAGACTCTAAGAGCACAGAGGAAGAAATCAGTTTGTTGTGGGGCCATCATGGAAGACCCCACGAATGGGGCAAATGGCATGGAAATTGGAACTTGAAACATGGGTAACAATTGGATAAGCAGAGTTGCTGTGGACAGGCCTTGTCTAGCAGGAGAAACAATGGGAGCCAATGCTGGGAGATAGGAAACCCCAATGATAGTTCAGAGAAATAGCCAGGATTTCTCAAGTTAGCCTAGGGATGTTGTAGGTGAATGAAAGAAGGCCAGTATTATAGCATTGGCAGTACCATGAGTTCATTGAAGTACTTACAGATACTTGTCCATGGTAGGGCAGGGATACACTGACAGTCTTAAAACTAATGCTTTTCTGTACGTGTGCAATATGGGTTCACCCTCTTCATCCATGTTCTGAGTTCCCTTGTTCAGGACAACTTTTCTAACATTGAGGTATATATCCAGTTCAAAGTCCTGGTGTGCCCACGGGAGTGCTCATACCAATGTTGTCACAACTTTGGACAGCAATGCCAGAAGATGCCTTGGGACCAAATAAATCACTCTTGAGCAATTACTGAAGCTCAATTTGCAGAACTGGCTGTTTCTTTGGGAAGGCTGGTTTATATTGCTATGTTTTCTTACCTGTTCAACAACTGGAGTTCACTTCTTCTGAGTTTTTATTTCATTATTTTTTTAGCTGCCTTAATGGTCAGTAAAATTACTGGGTAAAAATGATTCCCTTGTGGCATTTATAATTCTATTTATACCCCTTTGAAACTTCCTGAGGAAATTAGGTCTAGCTCTGCTTGTCCTTCCAATTCAAGTCAGCTGAGCCTCCTTTGGATTCCTCCATAGCATCATTATAGATAACAAAAATTCCAAAAGAGAGCTTGGCTGGCAGTCTAGGAATCAAGGATGACACATGAGCAGAGAAGAATGGATCCTCAGCTCAGAGGTACTGACACCATGAAAACTCATTTTTCCAGAAGCACTTTCTAAGCATCATCTCATTTGAGTTTAAAAACAATCCTATGAAAGAAATGCTATTATAAGCCTCATTTGAGATCAGAAGAAACTGATATCCTTAAAGATTAAATGACTTACCCAGGATCACATCTTCAGAAAGTGAAAGGCACAATCTCAACATATGTATTCTTTTTTTTAAATATAAATGTTTTATTTAACTTTTTACATCCATTTTCACAAAATTTTGGGTTCCAAATTTTCTCCCCATTTATCTCCTCCCCCCACTCCAATACAATGAGCATTCTAATTTCCCCTATCACCAATCTGCCCTCTCTCCTATCATCCCTCCCTTCTCTTGTCCCTATCTTGTCTTTTGTCCTGTAGGGCCAGATAACTTTCTATTACCCATTACCTGTATTTCTTATTTCCTAGTAGCAAGAACAATACTCGACAGTTGTTCCTCAAACTTTGAGTTCCAACTTCTCCCCATTCCTCCCTCCCCACCCATTCCCTTTGGAAAGGCAGGCAATTCTATATAGGCCATATCTGTGTAGTTTTGCAAATGACTTCCATAATAGTCGTGTTGTGTAAGACTAACTATATTTCCCTCCATCCTATCCTGCCCCCCATTGTTTCTATTCTCTCTTTTGATCCTGTCCCTCCCCGAGTGTTGACTTCAAGTTGCTCCCTCCT
>CM053771.1:550125823-550165419 GCA_028658325.1 Potorous gilbertii | reverse complement strand
GAGATGCCCATCATTTGGGGAATGGCTTAATAAATTATGGTATATGAATGTAATGGAGTACTACTGCGCCATAAGAAATGATGAACAAGAAGACTTCAGGGAGGCCTGGAAGGACTTATATGATCTGATGCTGAGCGAAAGGAGAAGAACCAGGAGAACTTTGTGCAAGGCAACGACCACATTGTGTGAGAGTTTTTTCTGGTAGACTTGGAACTTTGTAAAAACACAAGAACTTACTGGAAAAAAAAATCCCAATGATGATTTTCTAAGGCAAAATGCCTTCCACACTCATAGAAAGAAATATAGAAGTAATTCACAGAATGTAGCAGATCATATTTGTGTGTGGGGGGGTTTTAGTGTATTATGTTTTGATTTGTTATATGATTTCTTCCATTTATGTTAGTGCGACTACATAGCATGACTGTAGTGAAAATAGGAAAGTATATGTAGAACCTATACAGAATTGTATGCTGCCATGGGGAGGGAGGAGGGTAGCAGAGGTAAGGTTTAAGGAGAGAATAACATGCACACTCAATTTCATATGAAAATCTATCTTACACTACAGGAAAGTAGAGGGAAAGGAAATAAGTGGAGGATGGAGTATGATAGAATGGAAGGCAGATGGAAGAAGGGGGAAGTAATTAGAAGTAAATACTTTTGAGGAGCAATAGGGTCAAAAGAGAGAATATACTAAATGAGGGGCAGGATAGGATGGAGGGAAATATAGTTAGTCTTTCACAATATGACTGTTGGGAAGTGTTTTGCATAACTGCACATGTATAATCTATATTGAATTGCTTGCCTTGTCAGTGGGGATGGGTGGGGAAGGAAGAAGGGAGAATAGTTGGAACTCAAAGTTTTAAATATGAATGTTAAAAATTATTTTTACATGGAATTGGGGAATAAGATATACAGACAATGGGGTATAGAAATCTAACTTGCCATACAAGAAAATATAGGGGATGGGAATACGACAAGGGAATGGTGTGATAGAAGGGAGGGGATATTGGGGGAAGTGGTAATCAGAATTCACGCTGTCATGGGTTGGGCATAGGGGAGAGCACGAGGAGAAAATTTGGAACTCAAAATCTTGTGGAGGTGTCTGTTGAAAAGTGAAAATAAATTAATTTTTAAAAAAATCTGCCTGTTCATGTGCTTTGACAATTTATCAATTGGAGAATGGGTAGTATTCTTATAAATTTGACTCAGTTCTTTATATATTTTAGAAATGAGGCCTTTATCACAGACACTAATTGTAAAAATTATTTCACAGTTTTCTGCTTCCCTCCCAATTTTGGTTACATTAACTTTGTGCAAAAACTTTTCAATTTAATGTAATCAAATTTACCCATTTTGTATTTCATAATGTTTTCTATCTCTTGTTTGTCCATAAAATTCTCCATTTTCTATAAATCTGATAAATAAAATATTCCTTGCTTCGCTAGTTTGTTCATAGTATCAGTCTTTATACCTAAATTGTGTACCCATCTGTACTTTATCCTGCGTATGGTGTCAGGCATTGGTGTACGCCCAGTTTCTGTCACATTATTGTCTATTTTTCATAGCAGTTTTTGTCAAACAGTGAGTTCTTATCCCAGAAGATGGGGCCATTGGGTTTATCAAACTATAGACTGCTATAGTCATTGACTACTGTGTCTTGTGTACCTAACCTCTTCTACTGATCTACCCCTCTGTTTCATAACCAGTAAGAAGTGGTTTTGATGGTTGTAGCTTTCCAATACAATTTGAGATCTGGTATGGCTAGGCTACCTTCCCTAGCATTTCTTTTCATTATTTCCCTTGATATTCTTAACCTTTTTTTCTTCCATATGAATTTTGATATTATTTTTTCTAGCTCTGGAAAATAATTTTAGGGTAATTTGATTGCTCTAGCATTGAATAAGTAAATTAATTTAGGTAGAATTGTCATTTTTATTATATTAGTTCAGTATACCCATGCACAACTCATGTTTTTTCCAATTACTTAGATCTGACTTTATTTGTACAAAAACTGTTTTGTAATTGTCTTCATATAGTCCTTGGTTTTGTTTGGGCAGGTAGACTGCCAAATATTTTTATAACATCTACCTTAACTTTAAATCACATTTCTCTTTCTATCGCTTGCTCTTAGGCTTCATTAGAAATATATAGAAATGCAAATAAGTTATTTTGTATCTTGCAACTTTACCAAAGTTGTTTATTATTTCAGATAGGGTTTTACTTGTAGTGAAGTCTGGAAACTGCCACAGGCACCCAAGATCCAGTCCCTCCAAGGACTGCTCAGGTCCTGTCTGTGCTGGCACAGCCCACACTGGAATGAACTCTGTTCGCAGTGTGGCATGATAGACTCTTCCCAGAGACCTTTCAGGCTGTCTTGAGCTGGAGAGTTGCTTCCTCAGTCGTTCTCTGAGTTTTGCAGCTCCAGATTTTATTTAGAGTCATTTTTACAGGCATTTGGCTGGGTTTGGGGGGTGAGCACTAGAAAGTCCATGCTGCTACTTCGCCATCTTGGTTCCACCCCTTCCCATTAACAAGCAGTTTTCAGAGGAAGAAACTGAAACAATTTATAGACATGAAAAAAAAATGCCCTAAATAACTATTGTTTAGAGAGATACAAATCAAAACAATTCTGCAGCATCACATCACACCTATCAGATTGGTGGACATGACAAAACATGAAAATGATACATTTTGGAGAAGATGGAGAAGATGCAGGAGAGTTGAAACACTAATTCATTGTTGGTGGAGCTGCGAGCTGATCCAACCTTTCTGGAGAGTAATGTGGAACTATTGTCAAAGGGCTATAAAAATGTACATAGCCTTTGACCTCGAAATATCACCTCTAGGACCATATCCCAAAGAGATTATTAAAATGGGAAAAGGACTCACAAATACAAAAATATTTATAGCAGCTCTTTGTGTGGCGACCAAGAACTGGAAATCGAGGGGCTGTCCTTCAATTGGGGAATGGCTGAATAAGTTGTGATATACGAATGTAACAGAATATTATTTTGCTCTAAGGAATGAAGAACAGGTAGTCTTCAGAAAAACCTGGAAAAAATTATATGAACTGATGCCGAGTGAAATGAACAGAGTCAGGAGAACATTACACACAGTAACAGGCACAGTGTGTAAGGACTGTTTATTTTGACTGAGCCCTTCACAACAATGCAAGGACCTTTATAAAATATTTCCAAAGGACTCATGATGTGAAATTCCATCCACATCCAGAGAAAGATCTTTGGAATCGGAACACAGAATGAAGCAGAATATTTTCTCCTTTGTTAAGTTTTGTTTTTCTCATGATAATGTGTAAATGTCTTTAATGCCAGTGTATGTGTATTACCCATATAAAATTGCATGCTGTCTTGGGGAAGGAATGAAAATTTAGAACTTATGGAAGTGATTGGTTGTCATGACACTGAATAAGGAAATTAATTTAGATAGGATTGTCATTTTGTTATATTGGTTTGTTCACCCATGAGCAATTAATATTTCTCCAATTGTTTGATTTTGGTTTTGTGGGAGTTTTCTTTTTTTTGTAATTGTACACATAAAATTCTTGTGTATTCCTTGGCAAGTAGAGTTTTTTTTATACCATCTGTATTTATTCTATATCAATTTCTCTATCTCTTCTGGGTATTCTTATACAAATACTGATGATTTGTGTGAGTTTACTTTATATCCTACAACTTTGCTAAATTTGTTAATTATTTTGATTAGTTTTTTTCTTAATTGACCTTCTGGGGTTCTCTAGGCAAACTATCATATCACTGGCAAAGAGTGATTGTTGTGTTTCCTCACTGAATGCTTATCCTTCTATTAATTTTTCTTCTCTTTTAACCATAAGATTTTATCTTGCTACTGAGGATGTTGAAGTCAACACATTTGGTATTCGACGTCAAAGTCCCAGATGAAGTATGTGAGGAATAATAAATTTAATAGGAAAAAATCTTCAAGGGAATCTTTGGTAACATATAGTTCACCCTATAATAACAAGAAGTGCTCTCTATAACTGGAAAAAGTGACCACTGATGACAAAACTGAAACTGATTTTTTCAAATTCATAATGAATCTTAAATTGGCAAATTTGATAACTGTTTACACAATCCTCTTAATTATCAGCACTATATACAGCAGTTGATTACTGTGGATGATTTTCTTCTCTTGCATCTTCCCTCCTTTCTAAATGATTTCGACATTACCCACTTCTGGTTTTCATCCTGCTTCAGTGACATTCTTTTCAACTGTTTTTATTGACTCATCATCTATATTGTGCCTCATAACTGTAAATGTCCCCTAGAGGTCTGTCATGGACTCTCTTTGAGGTAGTTAAGAGTCTCAGTTGACAGAGTACTAGGCCTGGAGTCAGGAAGACCTGAGTTCAAATATAGCCTCAGACCCTTACTAGCTGTGTGACCCTGGTCAAGTCATGCAATATCTGTTTGCCTTAATACCAGTGGAAAAGGAAATGGCAAACCACTCCAATGTGTTTGTCAAGAAAAACCAATGAACAGCCTGACATACAGTAGTCCAGAGACTCAGGAAGAGTTGGATATGATCAAACTCTCAATGTATTAATGAGTTGCCATAGATTTAATTACCATATGTATGGAAAAGTCTCCTAGAGCTCCATATCTACTCTGAGTCTTTCCCCTGAAATCCAGTTCCACACTACCAATGATTTGTATTTTTCTGTCTGGATTCCCTGGAAGTATCTGCAACTCCACATGATAAAACTGAATTCTAACCTTACCCTCTGACAACCATCCTGATTTCTATCAAACGTGCCACCATTTTTTTAGTCTCTTAGGTTCATAAGTCCAATATAGCACTTGGCTCCTCAATCTCCCTCATATTCATGTATAATTGTGTGGAAAACCTCTCAGATATGGTCTCTTATCCCTTCTAATGTGACCAGCTCCTTAATTAAAGTGTTAATCACCACTCACTTGCTTAGAATAATCTCCTAAGTGATCTCCATAACCTAGCTTTTGTTTCATTCCAAAATATCCTCTCCACAGCTGTCAAAGTTGCTTTTCTTAAGAAGAGCCCTGATCTGATCATGTCATTCGCCTACTTAATCAGTTCCAGAGGCTTCCTATTGCCTCTAGGACACAATAGAAACTCTTCTGCTTTTAAAGCCTGTAATAACTTGACCACATCCTATCTTTCCGGTCTCATTATTCATCACTTGTTTTCCAGATTTCACAGTTTTGCCAAACACGGTTTTTGTCTGTTCCTCACACATAACTCTCCACCCCCTATATGTGCCTTTGCCCCAGTCATCTCCTATGCTTGGAACTCAAAGCCACCCTTCCTCCCATACACAACTTAAATTCTAGGCAACTACCATTATTCTCCCCCCACTGTCTTATATTCAGTTATGGTATCTTTATGTCACAAAATTCCAAATTTCATCATAACAGGTGACATTCATGATTCTTTAATCATTGACTTTAAAGATGTGTGGAGGTCCTGTCCTGAGAACTTTTATAAATGTTTTAAGAGTATTGATGTCTATTGGTAAATCTCACTTTTCTCAAGTAGTTAATGATAAAGAGGGTCATCCACTGACAGAACAGAATCACTGATTAGAGTCATGGGTCCTCCTTTACCACTGTGCATGAGTGCAGGCATGCATGTGTGTGCGCACGTGAGTATGCACACATGCGCATGCACAAATGCACGTGCACACAAGCACACACACACCTAGAGTGTGTAGAGTGCTTTGGAGGAGATGTGAGAATATTAGAATACCAATGCACTGTTGGTGGAGTGGTAAACTGGTTCATCCATTCTGGAGAACAATTTGGAACTATTCCCAAAGGGCTATAAAATGGATGCGTCCTTTGATCCAGCAATGCCTATATCCCAAAGAGATTTATTAAAAGGGGATACCTGTAGAAAAATACTTATAGCATCAGTGTTTGTGGTGGTAAGAATTGGACATTGAGGGGATACACATAAATTAAGGAAAATCTAAACAAGTTGCCATACATCACTGTGACGGGATATTATTGTTTCATGAGAAATGATGAGCAGGAGGACTTCAGAAAAAACTTGGAAGAACTGTTATATGAAACAATGAAAAGTGAAGTGAGCAGAAGCAGGAACTCATTTTGCATGGTAACAGGAATACTCAGATGGATTGTGAATCATTTAGCTATTCTCAGCAATACAATGATCCAAGACATTATGTTGAAATATGTTATCCACCTCCTGAGAAAGAACATATAGAGTCCAAATGCAGATCAAAGCATACTTTTTAAATTTTTAATTGTGCTTTTTTCTTTTGGTTTCTTTCTTCTTTCACAATATGACTAATATGAAAATTGGTTTTACAAGATTACACCCCAAAGCCTATATCAAACTGTTTACCTTTTTAATGAGGGGAATGGGGGGATTCAGAACTCTTACGTAAAATGTTAAAAATTGTCTTTATATGTAACTGGGGAAAATAAATATTAAAATAAAACATATGGGGGATCTGTGTTCTAGGCTTTATTTTGCACTAAGTACATCTGTGACCTACATTAAGACATAACCTCTCTGAGACTCTGCTTCTTCCTATGGGGAAAGATTAGATTCTTCCATTAAGAAAAGAGCACCCATGTTCAAATCCTGCCCTTGTCATTGATTACCTGTGTGACCTTTTTTTCCTTGGACCTTAACTTCTTTCTCTGTAAAAAGAGGGTGCTTTACCAGATGGCCTCTGTGGTTCCTTCCTTCTCTGTGTCTATGAGTCTATGATTAGATGTTGTCTAAAATTCCTTCCACCTCCAGGAGTCTAAGCCCAGAATAGCAATAGACTCTAGTCAGCCAAATATGGTTGGCTATGAAGGCCACCCATGCCCTCTCTTGTACTGTATCATTGATGGCCAACCACAGCCACTGGAAAGTCCTGACTAGTAGAGAAATCTACAGAATAGTTTATGTTCTATTTACTATTATACCCACTCACCACAGACCTGAGTTATAGTCAAGGATTTCTTTTTTCCTTACCAAATAGGTTTCTCCTCCAAATTCCCAGACACACCCCAGTTATCCCTGCTTCAACTCAGTCAAAAGGATTGAGACTCCAAATGAAAAACAGGAAAAGTATCTCAAGAGACTCACTCCAAGCCTGATGCCAAATGTGGACAGGATTGTGGGTACTTCTTTTATGCTTTCCTTCCTTCTTTTCTTTCTGTGGAAGTTATATTCCTTTAACCAAGATCCTTCTTCGCCACTATTGCACCCAGTCAGTCATGGGTCTGACCTCCTTTCAGAACTATGGTCAGCCTGCTTAACTGGTCTAATGTCTCCCAGCTGGACCTTGGTTTTTCTTGGCCTCTTCTTTCTCAGCTGTTTCCACTTCAGTCCCCAGCCTTACAGGGAGTGTAGTGGATCCCCTCACTCCTTGTTCCTCATGACAACTCACAGGGAGGGAATGATAAATCAGTGGGATAAATATTGTTCTTTCTGGGACAACTTCACCACTAGGCTAGAGGTCAGGATAGGGAGCTACAGAAATTCTTCTAGGCTGAGAAAAAGATGACATGAAAGCCTTCTGAATCACTCCCTCAACTTCCCTTGTGGAAACTGACAAGTGTGGAAATACATAAAATATCACAGAAGCTCATAACTGGAGGGAAAGTTTAGACAATCTAGACCAACCCGTACAGAAACATTTAATCAATAAACATTTATCAAGTGCCTTCCGTGTTCCAAGAACTGAGGGTATAAAGCAACAATGAAATGGTCCATGCCCTTAAAGAACCTTTATTCCCAATAAACACTGAACTTTAGCTTGGAGAATTCCAAGGACATGAAACACATCACTTCCTGAGACCACCCATTTCATTCTAGCTCTCATGGTAAGGCATTTTTTCTAACATTAATTTAATTCTACCTCATTGTAACTCAGAAACTGATCTTGGGTCCATCGTCTGAAGTCTTCTTCCTTCTGACAACCTCTCTAAATTTTAAAGAGCTACTATGACATTTATACCTTTATCCTCACCCAAGTCTTTTCTTCTATAGTCTACAGGTCCCAAGATATTATTGAAAAAGTATGACATAATGTAGAGAGGGCAGAGAACCTGGTCTTTGGAAGACCTTAGTTGGAATCTCATGAGAGATAGATAATTAGAGAGAGAGAGAGAGAGAGAGAGAGAGAGATTATAGAATATTTATTAAAAGCTTACTATTTACCAGGCATTGTGCTTTTTGCTGAGTGCTAGAGATACAAATAAGCAAGTCATGCTCTAACCTCAAGGAACTTACATTCCAATTGGGAGAAGACAACATTCCCAGAATTAAACATGCCTTGAGAGGCTTATGAAATGATAATTAGGGGCATGGACTGACCAATCAAAAGAGTGAGACGCAGAGTGAAGGCATCTCTTTCATGCAATGGCCGCTGATGAAGAAGTGAAGACATCTCTGGAGTGAGGAATAGGGCTGGAAATGACTGTAGGTAAGTCATTTCTTCTATCTTTGCCCAGGTTTCCTCATTTGTAAATCAGGATCTTGTTCTTATTGCCCCTTAGGTCACTTACAGCCCAAAGTCTAGGATTTTATGAGTCCATGGTTTTATGTAACAACTAATCATGATCCAGAGGCGAAGGGAGATTTTTTTGTCAATGGAAAAAAGGGAGAATTCTGGTTTCTTGGATTCTACTGGGGGTTGACTCTGGTCTGGCTATTGCCCACATAGAACGAGATTTGCCTGTTCCTCCTCTTCCCCCTTGCCTCTCTCCACTTCGACTCTCACCTAAATTTTAACCCCTTGGCTAAGAACCCCTTTCATCGAAAACAACAAACTTCTTTCTTGGTAAAGAGGTATGTGAAGCAGCAATGACAAATATGGAAATTTTTTACATGATAGCACATGTATAACCTCTATCAAATTGTTACCATTTTAGGAAGGGTTGGGGAAGTAGAGAGGGAGAAAAATTTGGAACTCAAAATTTTGTAAAAATTAATGCTAAAAATTGTCTTCACATGTAATTGGAGAAAAACATTCTGTCAAGAAAAAATAAAACGAAGAGATATGTTAATGTTGATTCTCATGCAGTAATTTGCATGTGTGTGTTTGTGTATGTTTGTGTAAGTTTCCATTGGTGTGTATGTGTGTGTGTTTGTGTGTGTGTGTGAAGGACGAGGAGGAGGCAGAGCAGGAAAGAAAAGTGAAGGATGAAAAGAGGAGATCTGATGGCTGCAGGTGGCCATATACCATCATCCTTCATTCTGAAAAGATCTGTTTTCTTCAAGCTTCAAGGCCCAGTACTCCAGAAAACACAAAATCTGCCTCCTCCCCCAGTCAGGCCAGAAAATATTTAAGTCAATCCACAAAACAAAACAAAAACCTTCCCCCAAAGTCCTCGGTTAGACTTGAGGTTCTGCCTCCTGATTCCTGAAGGGGGAAGGTTTGGGTGAGGGCCAAGCAAAAGGACAGGAGTTGTCCTGCTCTTCTCTGCCTTCCGAGGCAGAATCCCCCTTCCATAGCTGAAGGATGGGAAATGGGGTCCAGAATCTCCTGTCAGTACGGGAGCAGCTTCGGCCTTCTTTCACTCCATCATCCATGTGACCCTGGAGAAACTCCAGGGCTTATTACATCTGGCACCAGTCACTCAGGTCACCCTGACCCAGAACTTCCTGCATTCCCCAGGCTTGGCAGCTGAACCAGCCCTTGCAGGGGGAAAGGGGAGGGGGGAGCTTGGAATAAAGCTGACAAAGTCTTTATGGCTCAGCCCCCACAAAATCCCTGCCAGCAGACAGGACTGTGCGTTCCTGCTGCAGGCCACTCAGTCTCTTCAGTCAAGTTCTCCCCTTTTCCCTGACCCAAGTCAATGAGCTGAAACCAAGAGTTGCCAATGCACGCTCCCAAGTTAAAATGATTTCTGTTTGCATCTATCCCACAAGGAAACAGTCATGCTCTGGGAGAGCAGAAGCTCTCTTTGTCCCTTCTTTCTGCTTCCCAGAGACTGATGCTATGCTCTAACGCTCAGCAAAGGGGCAAATGTTCAGGATGCAGAAAAGATTTAAGTGCGCACACACACATACACACACACACACACCAGATACATCTTGAAGTAATGCAAGATCCCCACAGTATACTAAGAAAATGATAGTAAAATTCCAGGGAAGGGAAAAATTGATATACTGGGTGACCTCAAATCCTACCTTTGGAGGGATACATGATTTTGCACATGAGGATTTACTTTCCTTTAATTGTAGCAGAAATCAGTCTTCTCTTGCCTTCTCATCTTCTGTGAATATGGGACAGGTGGTTTCCAAATACCCTTTGAAGAAGAATCCCCAATTCTCTGAGGAGGAAGAGACTTTGGAAACCAGGAAGGTCAAGCCACACTGAACCAAGATTGTGCTTCCAAAATCTCCCCAACAAATATTCATGTAATGCTTTACTTACAGCTCTTGAGGGCAAAAGATTGCACTCTCTTTTGAGTCGGCCCACTCCCCCTTGGGATCCCCTAATGCTTAGGTAGTGTGCCTCTTGGCCTGACTTTGTCCCCAGGTCTGGACTCTAAGGTCATAGAGAACAAGTCCAAAGTCTTTCCCAGTGATATTTCTTGGGATTCCTGAAGATAATGGTTGTGTATCCTGCAAGTCTTTTCTTCTTCAGATAAAGTAATTCCAGAGAAGATAACCAATACACATGAATGAATGAATGAATGCATGCATGCATGAATGAAAATGCATTTATTAAGTGCTTACTATGTGCCAAGCTCTGAGTTAGGTCCTAAAGACACAATACAAGGCAATAATAAATACAGATGAGCAAGATCATGCCTCTCTTCAAAGAGCCTCCACTATAATGGAGAAATCAACAAATCCCATGCAGTGGTGACTCTGAAGGAATACTTTTAGGGCAGGAAGTCAAAGTCTCTTCTAATTCTCTAAATATTTGTGAAATGTCAAACCTACCATTGTTCTGCTCATTGGTCAGTCCTCATTTTTGCTACCAAACTCTCTCTCCACTGGCCTCTCAGCCACTGGAATTTCAATTCTTTAACAATGCTAGTTGTCCATTATCTATAGCCACAAACTACCACAGGTAGAATGTTGTCACTGAAAAGATGGATGTTGCAGCTGGGAGCTGTCAGGGAATCTATGAACATAGTACAATTAACAAAATAGAGTTAAACCTGACTTCTACCTCCAGTGAACTCCAACAGTTCACTGCAGTTTAGTATTGCTTGTTCTGATTCAGTATTAACATTAATTAAACATTAATAAATTAATTAACATTAACAATTAAGCATTAAAAATTGATTAGCATTACCAAATGTTTGCTGATTGGGGATAGAAAGAAAAGCAAAAGCACAAATAGTCATCACCCCCCAGGAGTTTAGTAAAAATTGATTGATGTTAATACTCAGAGAATTATGGGAAAAGATTCTCTCAGGAGTTTCATTGTTCACATGATCTTGAGCAACCCCAATACATGCTTGAGAGACAGCTTGATGGGACACTCCACACAGACTCTTGTATTCTACAAGCCTTAGAGCTCTCCTGTTTCTTCTTGAACCAAATACTTCAACCCATTTGGTTTGAGTTCTGTCCATATGGGAGCATCAGCACTACTCACATGTGCCATGCATCTTCTAGTACCCTAACACAAGTAAGACAATGGACTAGGACATCAAGAGCAGCCAAAATCCAAGTCCCTCATTGTATAGATTTAGAAAATGAGACCCAGTGGAGGGAAATGAGATGGCCAAGGTCATATAGATAGGCATACCTTGTCTTTTGGTGGTTCAAGTTATTAAACTTTACAGATTTATATTTTCTTTCTTTTTTTTAACTTAAGGTTTATGTCAGACTTGCCTTAAGCAAGTCCGTCAGGCCATTTTGCCAAGAACATGTGTTCACATCATATCTCTGTGTCACATTTTGGCAATTTTTTCAATATTTTTAACTTTTCATTATCATTATATTTATAGTGATCTGTGATCAGTGATCTTTAATGCTGCTATTTTAATTGTTTTAGGGCCCCCAAAATAGCACCTATGTAGAATGGTGAACTTCATTGATAAATGTTGCATGTCTTCTGATTGCTTCACCAACCATCTGTCCATCTCTCCCTCTTCTTAGATCTCCCTATTCTCTGAAACTCAACAATATTGTAATTAGGTCATTGGCTAACCCTACAATAATTTCTAAGTGCCCAAGTGAAATGAAAAGTCAATCGATGGCACAGGCTTCATTGTTATTTTATTTTAAGAAATCAGCATAGACACCCCACACTTCGGTAACTATGGCCCTACTCGGTTAGGAGTCATCAACATTAAGTCAAGACCTCCCACCAGCAAAATGATCAAGACTGGTTGAAGCCTCGGAAGATTGCCAGCAATTTCTTTAGCAATAAAGTATTTTTAATTAAGGTAAATACATTGCATTTTTAGACATGGCACTATCACATGGTTAATAGACAACAATATCATATTAACAAAATTTTAATATGCACTGGGAAGCCAAAATAATCTTGTGCCTCTTGATAGTACAATATTTGCTTTCTTGCAGTGGTCTGGAACTGAACTTGCAATATCTTGGATGTGTGCCTATATTGTAAGTGGAACCGATAGAATTTGATAGCAGAACATCTGATACAACTCAGTTATTTCCCATTTACCATGATTTCATTCAGTACTCTATAATTCCACTGTTGAGAGCAAAATAGAACCATAAAGAAATAAATGTTCACTATCAGCCCTCTAGAACAGGAATATTCTCCCTCCACCTTTACCTCTTGACTTCCTAAGTCCCACCTACTTAATGAAGCCTTTTCCAATCCCAATCCTAGGACCTTCCTTCTGTTGACTGTCTCCAGTTTTCCGGCATATATCTTCGTCGATATATAGTTGTTTCCATGTTGTCTTCCCTATTGACCTGTGAACTCTTGTTCACAGAGTGATTGTTTTTACCTTTTTTCCACTTCCTAGCACAGTGCCTGGACCATAGTAAGTGTTTACTAAATGCTGGTTGATTAATTAAATGGCTTATCCAACGACACAAAACAATTAAGGTGTTCCTGACTTCAAGGTCAACACTCAGCCCACCATGCCATGCTCCTTCTCAATCAGTCCCCAAGCATTTATTAAGCACTTAGTGTACGCTCAGCAGGCACTGGAATTAGAATTGTTTTTAATGGAACTATCCCTGCCCTCCAGGAGCTTAGATTCTATTGGAAGAGACAAAAATACTTGTACCAACATAGACAGAATAAATACAAGATAATTATAAGGGAATTAAGAACAAAGTGCTTAGAAGGTGGGGCACTAGCCCTTCAGAGAGGAGGATCAGGAAAAACAACAAGTAGAAGGTGGCTCCTGGAAGGTATCTGGAAGAAAGAAGATTCCATCAGAGATGTAGACACATCCCTCTCAAACATTGTCCAAATAGGTAGAACAGGGCACAGGGATAACTAACAACATCCAATTGTTTGTCTGGCACACTGAAAGTACAAAGAAGGAGGTGCCCAAGGTAGATTGGAGCCAGACTATGGAAGACTTTGAATGCCAAGTGTTTCTTCCATCTTGTCTGTAAAGGGACTCCCAAAGGTCTTTGAATAGCCAAGTGACAAAATGAGGTCTACTTCCCAATAATAAGGGATAAATAACAGAATAGAGATCCTAGATGCAGTAAGACTCCTGGCTTAGTAAGAAATGATGGGAGGATAAGATAGGAGGACAGCAGAGGAGTGGAAACGAGGGGATAGAGTCAAGAGATGATGTACAGCAAGAGAAATGGGAGAAATAAAATGATGGTAAATGATGAAGGGAGAGAAGGGGAAGTCAATAGCAGGAAACTGCAAAGCTCCCTGAAGCTTGAAACAGTGGAAAGTCAAAACTTAGAAGTCATTAAAGCCATGCAGAAATGGAATGCACTGCCTGTGAAGAGAAAGGCATCTCCTTTGTTGACAATCTTTAAGAGAAAGTGGAATGATCACATCCCACTCATGATGTGGGGGGGAATCCTTTTTTATGAGATGGTGAGGTGTGGGTGCAGAATCAAGGGTGCATTGTCAAAGGTAGTCAATGTGATGATTAATTGTGCTTGTTTCAAGGGAGGGTACTACTAGGGGGAGTGAGATGAAGAATTGTGGAGAAGAGATAGGGTTTTTTTGTAATTTTAAAGTAATCAATAAAACTTTTTAAAATGTGTCTTTTTTCTATCAGAGACAAAGACAATGGCAGATGGCATGATGACTGTAGTGAAGAAGTTGTTTTTATCATTGTTTTAGCAAAGAAGACAGAAAGGACTGGCTACAGACACACCAGGCTTCCATCCCCACTTGCTGCTCCCAGCATACCCATCCTAGGCCCATACTAACTTTGCCCTAAACCCAATTGCCTGATCCTAATTAAGGCAATTAGAAATTTCCCCCAGAGCACTAAAAATATCAAACAACTCCAAAGAAACATTTCTTAAAGAACTATACATCAATTCTGGAACATATGGTTTGTTCCCTTTTTGAAACAATGAATTTTGAGGAATACAGCCAAATCCTCCTTGGAAAGACAATTTCCCATTGTCTTGGGACCAGTGCCCTTGCAAAGAAGTGTGGGTTACGGCAAGGGTGGGAAACCTGCAGCTGTGAGGTCGCATTCCAAGTCCACAAGTGCAGCCCTTTGATTGAATCCAAAATTCACAGAACAATTCTCCTTAATAAAAAGGATTTGTTCTGTAAAATTTGGACTCAGTCAAAAGAACACACCCAAGGACCTACAGGGCCATGTGTGGCCTCAAGGCTGCAGGTTGCCCATCCCTGGGCTAGGGCATCAGTCCCCAGTCAGAGGTGGAGGTTCTCACCTGTCCTCCTTCTACAGCCAAATCTAGAATGAAGAGGAAATCTTGCTGATGAAAGGTCGCATTGTGCTAATAATTCAGAGCCCATTAGGACACTGGATTTCAAAGGATGCCTTTTGGGAGTCTGAGTCAACCTTCCCGATGACATCCCTGAAGGCCTCAGGATCCTGCTTAGGGTTCTTCAGCTCATACACACAAGTCATCTGGCAAAGAACAAGATGTTTTCTCCAACAAAGTTATGAAAAACTGCCTCTTTAGAAGCCAAAATTAATATTCGTCCTGTTCTCAATTATGGCCTGTAAGGTCACTCTACTTAAACTGCTGCTTTTCAATGATGGAAGTTTTTCAATTCTTTTGATTTGCACAGTTTAGTCCAGTGAACTCAAGTCAAAATAGAAAGCACATCCAAAAAGGAGTTCGATTTCTAAAAAGACAAAGAGATAGAGATGCATAGGTATAATTGGATAAAAATCAATGTGGACAGATAAGGTGAGCTCTAGACCTCTACAGAGTTTTGGTCAGGACCTACGGTTTTCTCAATACAGGGAAAACTAACCCTGCATAAAGAAAGGCAACTTGTTTGTAACTTCTGGTTTTAGGAAGTTCCCTGCAGGTATGTGTCTTGGCCAGGTTCACACAGTCAGTATATATCAGAAGCAGACTGTAAACTCATCTTATCCTTATGCCAGTAATCAGCTGTCTTTGCTTATATACTTCTAGTTCCAGGAGCCTCACTTCTTAAAAGGCAGCCAGTTTAGGATAGCTGTGAAAGTTTAAAGTTTTTTATATTAATTAATTTATGAAATATTCTTTAAATTATCTTTCCTGTGTCTTCCACTCTTTTCCTATCTCTATTTCTCTCATATGGTGCTAAACCAAATAAGGATACCCTATCTTCCACCTACTATCAGGAGTCAGAAAATCATAAAACCTTTGAGTTTGAAAGGATACACAAAGCCATTTAGGTCTACTCATATTGTAAAGGAATGTCATTTTCAATATCCTTGTCAAGTGTTTATTCAGCCTGTATTTGAAAAACTACATGATGGTGAACTTACTAGTAACACACAGCTCATTCTGATTTTTGACTGCTCTTTTAGAAAGGGTTTCCTTAAATCAAAATGAAATCTGTCTCTCTTCAGTGTTCCCTTTTTCTCCTTATTCTGCCCTCTTGGAGTCAAACTGAAAAAGAATGCTTCTACATAATAGAACTTCAAATAATTTAACTAGCAGGTTTCCCTTAGGGGAAACAGTCCTAATCCTTTCAAGCATTCTGTTTGCTAAATGTGGCAAGTCTACATGATCCTGGTTACCCATCCCTAGATCAGCACAAATTGATCAAAAGCCTTTGTAAAATGCCCTTTAAAATCTTGAGGAGGCTTGCTATGCCCAACCCCCACCCCAATCCTACCTTTTCCGAACTAAGCATCCTTGGTTTCTCCAAGCCCTGCTCTGTTTGTGTGGTCCTATCCCTGATCGTCTCGATTGTTCTCCTCCAGTTACGTGTCAGTTTCCTAGAATTCTAATTTGAAATAAAATAAAATACCACGTACAGCAGAGGACAATCATCCAGAAACTGCAAAATATTCACAACCCTGTGATGTATAAAAAGTTTGAGATATAGTTTCTGAGTGATTAATCATTTTATTAACCACACTAGTGGCCAATTAATAAAAAGAGTAAATGGCCCTCTTGAATGCCAAAGACCCCTCATAGAATCCATTCAATGTTTATATGCCCTTGGAAGAGTGAGTGTTCCTGAGGGCAGCAATCACCTCTGATTGGTTAACAATAATTATTGAGAAGAACGATAAGGGCTTGGGGCTCTTGCTCAGAGTGGACACTTGGCTTGGTTTTCCTCTCATTCAGACCACCCTTGTCTACAGAAAACTAGACAAAATGGGGTCCATCTCTGCTTAGACCCAGCCGACGAACGCACAATGGACTGGATGGCACACCGGACTGGAATCTCTTGGTAAGGTTTTCCTAATTGGCTAGGACAACAACTCCCCTTAGATAAGATGGTCTAGGTGACTTAAATTTCAGGGTCAGAGCAGATATCTCCTTGATAATTTCTTATTTGTTAATCATTTCTCTCATGAAAGAATGCTTCAAATCATTAATGAGAGAAATCCAAATCCAAACACATCTCAAATGACTTGTCACATTCAGAAAATAGCAAAAATTATGAAAGATGGCAATGGACAAGTTTGGAGTGGTTTGGAATAGCTGGACAGGTATGTTGTTGGTGAAACTGGGAAATGGTACAAGCATTTTTTTAAATGAATTTGGAATTTTGTGAATAAAATGACTTTAATGTCCATACCCTTTGACCCAGAGACTCTATTCCACTTGTGACTTGAACCCCAAGAAAGCCCTCATTAAGAAGAAATTCCCCATATGCACCAAAAAAGTAGCACTTTTATTATGGCAAAAAGATAGAAACCAAGCAGATGCCCATCAATGGAGGAATGGCTCAATAAATTGTGGTACATGAAACGAATGAAATACTACTTTACTGCAAGAAATGATGGATATGAAATATAGAGAATTATGGGAAGAACTACATGAACTGAGGCAAATTAATCTAAGCAGAGCCAAATGTGTGTGTATGTGTGTACCTATATACCCAATGATTAAAATGGAAATGAAAAGAACAACTATACATGAAAAAAATGAAAAACTATAAAGCAGGATTGAAAGGAAGAGACATGAAATGACATTCCCAACCCACTCCTTCATGGAGGTAAGAGATTCACAAGTTGTACACATTGTACATGTTTGAGAGATTTTTTTCAGTGCATTAATTGGTTGTGCTGATTTTTTTCTCTTCCTTTTTTTTCTTTAAAAATATTATTTGTGATGTTGAATGGCTCTGAGTAAAACCATGGTGATGTTTTTGTTTTTGTTTTAAGAAAACTTCCTTAAATACAATTTAAAAAAAAAATCACCCAGATATAGTATCCCCAGTACAACAACCAATCAATAGGCATTAATTAAATCATGGTGTGAGACACTGGGTATAAGAAGAGAAAAAATGGAATTGATCCTTCCTCCAAAGAGTTTACATTCTATTAGGAGAGACAACATAGAGACAGAGAAGTACCTATGAAATAAATACGAAGTAACTTCAAGAGACAGGCATTACAATCTCGAGGGATCAGGAAATGTTTGTGAATGTGTTGCAAAACAGACAAGAGTGAGACTGATTATGACCTCTTTTTCGACAACCACACTGCTCTTAGAAGTAAGCAGACCTCATTATGAATTCTAGCTCCCCCACATAGTACCTAGGCAAGTCATTTCTTATCTCTAAGGCTAAGTTTGTTCATTTGTCAAATTAAGGGCCTACCGTAGGTGACTTCTAAGGTTTCTTTTAGGTGTAAGTCCCTGGCCCAAGGATGCTATTCATCCAGTCTAATATTCCTGCAGCTTTTGGGGCAGCCATGTTCATAACATTAGTTCATGCTATAACTGTGATCACCCAAAACCTGATTCCTTTCCATGTAGGGTGAAAGGTTACTGCAAATTCAACTGAATCATTTTCTGGGAAAAGATAAGTCTGAAAACTCTAGACCAGGGAGCTTAACTAAGATTCCTGGCCCAGAGGAGGGGGGAAATATGCAACCTTAGTGAGAGGGTGGACAAGCACCTAGAAAGAGAAACAGTGTTTACAACTAGCCAGTGTGGCAGCCTCATATAGAACAAGTAATGGCAGATAAATCTCATTTCCTTTGTTGACAGATCAATAAACTAGTACAAGGAAGAACGACTATTGAAAGAATTTATCTCGATTTTAGTAAATATTCTAATAAAGCATCACATAAAAATCTTGTGAAGAAAATGGAAAGATTTGAATTAGATGATACAATCAGGTGGGTTCAGAATTGTTGAAATGACTAGACTGGGATGGTCATTCTTACTGATTCAAAGTCAGCGAATTAGGAGGTATCAGTTAAGGACTCCATGGATTTGTGTTTGACCGTTTTTATCAATGACTGAGATAAAGTCATCAATGATGCAATTATCCTATTTCCGAATCATGAAAAGTTGAGTGGAAAAGCTAACCCTCGGGGCAACAAGCTAGAACATTGTGCAGAACTGACTAATGTGAAATGAAAGAGGGACAAATGCAAACTCTTCAATACAAAATACAACAAGAAAAACCACCTCAACAAACATAATGTGGGTGCCAAAACTATGCTCATGATCTTGATTTACATTCAAAAGCTTGCAGTCAGGAAAGTATATTGTATTCTGCTCTTTCCAGACCTTCCTCACAGTCATATTCAGTTCTGGGCACCGTTATCCTTTGTGAACAAGAAAGGCATTGATAAAATGAAGAGGGTGCAGAGGAGCAAAATCAGGGACGATGAGAAACCATTAAACTAGAACACGTGAGGCTGTGATGAAAGAACTTGACAGGTTTAGTCTGAAAAAATGGGCACATCTTGGCTGAGTTTCGAAGACATGTCAATTGGAAGAGAGATTTACTTTGTTCTGCTTGGTCCCAGAGGGTAGAACTAGGAGCAATTAGGCTGGACTTCAGGGAAAACAACAACTTTTGAGCAATCAGAGCTGTCTAAAATGGGATTACTTTCCCTAAGAGGTCCTTTCTCCTTTGGAAGTCCTCAAGAATAACTGGAATGATCGCTTGTTTGGTAGTTATTGGGGGTTGCATTTGCGTTAATTGGGATCACTGAGGCCCAATTAACTGAGGCCCCTATCAACTCTCAAATCCTATGACTGGGATTCTTTGAATTGAAACTCTTTGAATCTGTGAATCCATAAAACTTCCTTTAACATACAAATTCAGGTCCTGTTTCCTCAACCAATAGAAATTCCTAAAAAGAAATGAGTAAATGTCAGCTATTTTGACTTTCAGAGTCTTTGAATTCCATATCAACAATGATTTTAAAATAAAGTAAGATGAAATTAAGACCATGCCTGAAGCAAAAGACAGAGATACAGGGACAAGACCCAAGGTTAAGAGCAACAAATAATGTACCCTACATGGGTCTGGTTTAGGACTCAACTAACTGATCTGGGTTCTTCCTTTTTGTTTCTTTTTTTAAAATATCACCAGTGGAGAAAAGTAGAGAAAGTTTGCAATGGCACTTATTATTTCACATGAAAAAATGTCTAGCTGTCTGGACCAAGCTCCAGAACTCCCTTCTATGACTGGTTAGGCTTTCATCTGCATGCTCCTTCTTCCCATTTGTCCTAGGATGCATAGGTCCAATCCACCACTATGCCCATGATCACATGCCTTCCTCTCTCCTCTTCTGACTCTTTTTTCCTGTCTACGAACATACCCAGGTCCGCCCTAGCTGAAAACATACTGTCCTTGGTCCTGCTTCACACTAAGGCTCTAGGCAGCTCTGTCTTTCTTCTCCATCACTAACAAGCGTAGATAGATAAGTGTAGATACATACATACATGCATAAACATATAAAATCATATAGATAGATGTATACACATATGCACATATATACATATATGTGCATGTATGTATATAGGTATAGACATGTGATGTGGTTGCGGGACATTGAACAGGAAAAGTGATATGACCAGATATATGCCTAAAGGTTAATCTGACAGCCAGATAAATTTAAGAAGAGAGAGGAAGAGTTCAGGAGATACCACTCGACAAGTTAATTCATCAGACAAGACAGAACCTATGAATGTTCATGAGGACCCGTTCTGAGTTGGCAGCAGTGGGGATTGAGGAGTGTGAGTGAAAACGATCCTTCTTCACTCCTTCCCTTCCTTCCAATGTCATCTTCTCCCTCCTTCCTTCTCTTTTTCTCCCTCCCTCCTTCCTTCCTTCCTCACTTCTCTACCTCCATCCCTCTCCTTCCTTCCTTCTTTCCTTTTCATTTTTAAAAATTCTTTATCCTGAGGCCTTTTTAGGAATAAAATTGCTCATGAAATCACTACAAGTTTTCATATGAAATGTGGGAATAACAGATCATACAGTAGATGAGGTTCATTCTTTGGAAGCCAATGATTTCTTTTCTTTCCTTGCCTTTCCCAGTGGGGAGTCTTTTAGCTATGGTTATATTACATTGTAAAGAGCACAAATCTTCATAAACACATTCCTTGAAAATATACGAAAATGAGTGGTGACAATTTCATTTTTTCACTAGATAACTAAGGATTATATTTGTTTATTTTTATTGGAAAATGAATATTCATTTAGCTGCAGGATTTAGAGTTGACAGGGATTGTCCGAGGCATCTGACCTAACCCTCTCATTTTAAAAGTGAGAAAATGGAGACCCTAGGGGATAAAGGGTCTTCCCCAACATTACAAAGTTAATAAGCACCAGGGGAGAGATTCAAGACTTCGACCTCTAAGTACAATATTCTTTCTTCTTTGCAGATATACTTTCTTCCTTGACTTCAAGGGGATGTCCCACCACCTCCTGGAGCTCAATCTGTCCAAAGACAAAACTTCTTATCTTTCCCCTGAATCCTGCTTGTCCTTATAAACTCATCCTCAGTCAGGCTCTCAGATTAGAGTAACCTTTAACTCTCATCTTTCCTTTCATCTTCAGTCAAGCAGCCAATTTTCTCTCCACATTTTCACTTGAACTCCTCAATCCCGATTGCAGTCAACTCAGACAACATTGTCATGGTCATTCATAGGCCCTATCTGCACTAATGCATTAACCTTTTATCAGGTGGTATCACCCCATCTTCTGCTCTCTCTTTAGAAATCCATCCACGACTGCCAGATTAATCTTTTGACATAGATCTAGCCAAAGGTACAAAGGTAGCATGGTAGATAGAATGTTGGGCCTGAAGGCAGGAAGACTCATCTTTCTAAGTTCAATTCTGGCCTCAGACATTTACTAACTGGATGACTCTCTGTAGGTCACTTAACTCTGTTTGCCTCAGTGTCCTCATCTGTAAAATAAGCTGGTAAATGAAATGAAAAACTACTCTAGTATCTTTGCCAAGAAAAACCCCAAGTAAGGTCATGAAGGGTCTGACACAACTGAGACAAATGAATAACAACATACCTCTAGTCACATCACTCCTCAGTATTCTGCAACTATATTACCCATATATATTACTAGGGTCAAACTTTTATCCTGGCATTCAAAGACCTTCACAGTTCAGCACCATCTCTCTCTTGCTGGCCTCTTGTCATACATACTTCTCCACATATGTCAAACTCTAGTTAAAATGACCTACTTTTAATCTCTTATATGTAAGCACTAAACTTTTCTCCCTGAATGTTTTGACAATATGGTTCCCTGGATATTAAATATCTATCATATTCTCTCAGATTTTGAATTCCTAAATGTTCTATCAAGCTTAACACAAAGTATGTCTCCTCCATTTAGATTTCTTTGATTCTCCCTGTTGGTAATAACTTCCTCTCCTCTTCCCCAATTCGCATGACCTTCAGACATGTCCTCCAATTTAACCTGTATATGGCTGTCTGCATGCTGTCTCCTCTCCCCTCGTAGACTGTAAGCTCCTTGAAGGCAGAGACCATCTTCCTTTCTTTCTATCTCTGCTTATTAACATAATTGTGTGCTAATCATAAGTGTTCAATATAAGCTTGTAGTCTTGGCTTTGTTGCATCTCTTTTGGTAAATTTCAGGCATAATATTCTCTAGTGGTTCTTTGTTACATTGGTACCCCTAAGTTATTTTTAAGTGCTATGGACATTGTGCTACAAGAAATCTAAACAAAACCATGTTTCCAATCAGGGGAAGGTTGACTGAGTGTGTATTTTAAAATACGTATCTCTTGTATGTGATGCAACGAGCAAGCCACCAAATTAATTTATCTGTAGTTGACTTTTGGACAGATGCTAGCTATGAACAAGAATAAAATGGGACCCAAATTACTCATCAGAGGAAAAAGTCTCCATAAATATTGAGAGGATTGTATAGTTTATTCCATGATCCTGAAGAGGTGCTACAAATGCCCATCCTTTAATAAGATTAAACCTTCAGCAAGACCACCTTTCTCCATGGACAGGAGATTGAGGTCAGTGAGAGAGTCATCTATGTAGCCCAAAGCCACTACTACATTCTTGAAAGAACAGAACACAATTTCTGCCCCCTCCACTAAATTTTTCTCAACCTCTTACTCCTGCTCCCACCAATCTGCCCAGTTGTCTCCCAAATCCTCTTAAATGACAAACACAAGAGCCTATCATCTTTGTTTACAGTCTTGGAACTCGAGCCAGCTGATGAAACCCTCCATCCTTAGTTTCTGATGACATAGGTCTCTCCTTGTGCTCTTCCTAACTGAGAATTCCCTTTCAGCTTCCTTTTCTCATTCCTAATTATCATCCTGCTGTCCAAGTTTCTGTCGCTGTCTTTTTTCCTTTTATCTTTTTGCATGCTCATGCTCTCCAGTGACTTCAAATAGCACTATTATAGAGAGAATATGGGTAGCGAGGTGGTTTGGTAGATAGAGCATTGGTCCTGAAGTCAGGAGGACCTGTTTTCAAATATGACCTCAGACCCTTACTAGCTATGTGACCCTGCATAAGTCCCTTGATCTATAAAATGAGCTGGGGAAGAAAATGGCAAATCACTCCAGTGTCTTTGCCAAAAGAAGCCCAGGTGCAGTCACACAGAGACGTCAGCGATAAAACAACAAGCACTTATCAGAGTACTCCATATGCATCGTTGCTTTACAGGAGGAGAACCTGGAGCCCAGAGAAGTTTTCTGACTTGGATATGCTTTTACAACTAGAAATCTCTGAGGTAGAATCTAAGATTAGTTCTTTTCTTGTTGAACGTTGTTTGTGGCAAGCAGGTGGTTTAGCGGACAGGGTGTTGGACTTAGAATCAGGAAGACCTGAGTTCAAATTCATTCTCAGACACTTATGAACTATGAGACACTGAAAAATCACTTAACAGCTCTCACTTTCAGTTTCTGTATCTGTAAAACTACCTTGTAAAATTATTTTGAGAAACAAATGAGATAATGTGTGTCACATGCTTCACAAACCTTAAAATACTATATAAATGCCTACTGTGGTTACTATTAGTGCCTCCTTTGAATTCCTATCATATGTCCAAATGCCAGCTAGATGGATCGTTCACATTTAAAGGTCAACATGTCCTCAAGAGAACTCTTAATAATAATAAATTAATATATTCTAATATATTAGTATATGATGTAATGTACTATATAATAATTTATATAATAGCATTTTATGTTGTTTTGTTATATTATATTATGTTATGCTATATTATGCTATATTTGTTACGTTGTGTTGTGTTGTATTGTATTATATTGTGTTATATCATGTCATATTGTGTCTTATCATGTTGTACGTTGCTGTATTGTATTACATCATATTATATTTTGTTATATTATAATAATTATATTGTTAGACACTTATTAATATGAATACTAACTGTAATTATAATATTATTACTGAATTTGCCCTTCTTCCCTACCTTCTTAAGTTCACTGAAGGCCAGTAGGCTATAGGCATTAATGGTTACCTAATCTCTCCTGTTTTTTTTCACAAAAAAAGGACATAAGCCTAGGGAGGGAGAGTGACTTTCCCAAAGGCTCACCTACGTAGAGTCACATTTCACCATACTCTTCTGCCTCCATATCCAAATACAATCTTTCCACTAACACAGCTACCTCTCATATCACCGTTTTCTAAACTACTTAAGATGGATGCCTTCAAGTCATCTTTGTCTCCAATTCTCTCTCACTTCCAACATTCAATTTTAGGTCAAGCCCCCTGATACTTCTACATCTTATGGCCACATTCCCAGTATCCTTATTCTGATGTTTAGCACCACTTCCCTGGATTACTGTAATATTCCCTTAACATTTTCCCTCCCTCAAATTGCCACCATAGGAGGCATCCTTCAAGTAGCTGCCTAATAATCTTAATGTAATTGACAATGTCCTGATCTCCTCCTAAGGCAAGTCAAATAACAGTCAGCATTTATTAAGTGTTTCTCATGTATCATACACTGTCCTCAGTGCTGGGAATGACAAAGAAAGATGGAAAAACATACACCTTATCTTCAAAGACTTCACAGCCTAATAGATGAAGCAAAATGTAAAGATCTAGATGCATAGAAAATGCATATAGAAACATCAGTGATTATAGAAATAGGAATCTATCTATTGTTTTAAATTTTGCAAAAAAAATTTATAAACATTATCTAATATGATCATGAACACAACCTTGGGAGGTAGGTGGTATTGTTATCCCCATTTTACAGATGGAGAAACTGAGGTTAAGTGACTTGTCCAGGATCACACAGCTACCAAGTATCTAAGGCTGGATTTTATCCAGGTCATCCTAAGATAGATAGATAGATAGATAACAGATGGACAGATGGCAGAAATATGTATGTATACGCACATATATACATACACATTTATACACTTACATACATATAATCACTTTAAATTTGTGAAGTGTTTAACAAGTATTTTTCAATCTATTAGGTATAATTTCCATAGCACTTATCTATTTCTCTATTTATTAGCTTTTATCCCTCCCCTAGGGAACTTTATTTCCTCCCCCCTTCTCCTCGTCACACCTTATTTTGTACCATAATGCTTTGTGCATACAGTCTTTCCCATTTTCACTACAGATTATAAACTCCTTGAGGACAAGAACGATGTTATTGTTTTTAATATTTTTGTTTCCCCAGCACCCCACATGGTAACAGTCAGTCAATAAGAGCTTAAAAAGGATAGTAGTTAAGAAATCAGGATATTCACAGGAGACAAGATCCAAGAAAAGATGCAGTAGTAAAAATAAAGTCTATACAAAAATGCCCAATGTTTCAGCAACAAGAAAGAGGAACTAGAGATCCTAATGTAGGTTGAATGGTTTGTCAAGGGCTGAAATATACATGGGAAGAATGTAAATGTTTCACCTGTCTTGTTCTTCATCATTCTGGCTTGTGTGAAAGCATCTTGCTGATGCAAAGCAAGTCATGATGTGTCTGGAAAGAGAGCTGCAGCCATCCCTTTCAGACCTCCCATCACATGATTTCCATAATCTTCATGTCTTGTGATTGGAGATCCCATGCTTACAACAGCACTCATGTCTCATCCTTATTAAAAATCCCTGCAGTGAGATCAGGAATGATTACAGTTGTAGTCCTTTCATGATTACAAAATAATAGCCTGATGAGAGAGGACATGTCTACAAAGCAGCATCAATGAGGAATCCACTCAAACTATCCTTTGCCCTTTACCCAGATTAATGGGCTAAGTTCATTCATTTCTCTGTCATTACCTTTGGGTGCCATGTTTTATCCTAGCTTCATCTCCCCCCAAGCACCAGCTTAGCTTCAGTACTTTAGTAGCTTCAACCTGTCCCATCTAGCAGAATTTCTCAACAGGTAAGAGGATATAATTGGATACGAGGGCATTTGGTGAAGAGTCGGAGGAATTGAGTCAGAGAGAGCACTCTCAGACTAAGCAAACAGTTTAACTCCTGGCTTTGGGCTTCGGTATTCTCATAGGTGAAACGTAACGATTTGTCCAATTGATCTCTAATTCCTAGGATCTAATTGGCCACAGGTGTGTTTAGAGTGCGAGCCCAGACGGCTAGCACACCCTTCTGGAATACTGCCTTTGGCTCCTCACAGGGTGGGAGGAGAGGGGTAGCATAGCCATGCACTCCCAGTGGATGCCAGCATGTTCAGCCAATGCTCTCTAACTATGCTTCCCAATTGTTAGCAGAGAGTTCAGGGCCTGGAGATGGAGGATGAAGCACCGAAACATTTGGACTGAAACATGGATGATATATGGATTTGACTATGCTTATTAGTTACCAAGAAAGGGATTCTTAAAGGAAGGAGACTGTAAAACTTAGATGGCATGAGGAAAAAGAATGCAATGATAAGGTTATCAGTGAAGCAGACACACACACACACACACACACACACACTCACACACACACACACAAAACACAGAACAGAAGGAAGTTCAGAAGGAAATGTTTTCAAGGGGCACCTTTTTAACTAATGTGCTGAATTTATTTTATACTTTAACAAAAAGTAATCCCTGATGAAACTTTGTGGTTGCATGTATTATATGGAGAGGTTTACATTTGTCCGTTGTTGGGTTCAAAACTCCAAAAGCTTTTCGTTAAGATGACCAAAACTACAGCTGTCCTGGAGCTTCTCAAGACATGAAAAGGTGATTTTAAAATTGACAAGGTCATCACCTTATCAGTGAGGGGAAGAGGAGGAGGAAGAGAAAACTCATCACTACTTCCTTCACCAAAAACGGAATTCTCAGGAATACTTCACGACCAGATTCCAAGACAACTTGACTGGATGCCTCTTGGAGTTGTTGTCTTTGATGGTATCTCTATATCTCTCAGAGCAGGCCTAATATTTGTTAAACAATCACAAGCTGTTATGATCATTGACTTTTATCCAAAGACCAAAATCCCCTTTAATTATTTCACATTTATTAAAGGCTATTCCTATATAGTTTGATTTTGATTTGTTCTGTAATTCAGTCATGTCTGGAGGTGCTGTGATTAATTTTTATGGGGTAAACACTCACCTTTGTACACTCACCTTTTGTAGAAAAGTACAAGATGCTCTTAGGAAATGATAAATTGGTCAACTTGACTGGAGTTTGGGTTGTTTTAAAGAAATATGAAAGTTATAAGCTGAAAAGGTAGCTTTGGATGCCAAGATGAGGTTTTGCCTTATTTTTTCAGATAATAAGAAAGTCATTTACATACGTACATATGTAATATACATGTTATATGTGTATATATGTGAGTGTATTTATATCTTTGTCTATGGTCAGAGCTATATTTGTGGAAGATATTGGCAACAGTGATAATTTTTCAAGAGGATAGAAATGGAGAGATCAGTGGAAAAGCAATTGAGAGAATTGAAATGAGAGGTAATACGTGTCTGGACTAAGGAAGTGCCAATGAGAGTACAAAGGAGCAGGTGGCATCATAGGATAATAGATTTACAGTTTGAATGGGTCTTAGAGATCATCCATTCCTGACGAATCATTTTCTAGGTAAGGGGCAGTGAGACCTGGAAAGACTGAGGGCTTTTTCCAAAGTACAAAGCGGAAGAGCTAGGATTCAGACCTAGGGACTCTGACTCCCACCATAATCCCTCTTTCCACTGCACCGTGAGGCCTCACTAAACACAAGGACAGAGCAGAGGCAGAACTGAGAATCATCTGTAATAGATGAGATGGGGGACGGAAGAGAAGAGATAACCACCCTAAATGAAGGCCACATCCTGAAATGCCACTGCAAGAAATAAGAAGGGAAGGGCCTGAGTTTTCACGAGAACTCAGACTCTGGGGCAATTCCAGCTAAATTGGATTATCGATCTATTAAATGGTAAGCCTTTATTAGATATTTAATATTTGCTAAGCACATATCTAGGTCCTAAGGATTTGAAGATTAAAAAAATATCTTTAAAGGGCTGACATTCTGCTGGGAGAAACAGCATGAGTACACAGAAATTAAGTACAATTTTCCATCCCCAGTGGTTGGTCAAGAATCCTAATAGAGTGGACATCCAGACTCCTGGGCATTGGGTGAGGTAGAAATCTTGAGCTAGAAGATTGCAAGATAGGGCTAGAGAACAGATGGAGAGACTGATATCAGGAGGGAGCCTACACTGAGACACATACCTGGTCACCCTGGGATATCTCAAGCTCTGAGTAGAGCAAATGTATTAGACAAGAAGGTGGATTTCTTTTGTTCAATGATGACTTTGTACATCAAAAGGTTACATGGCCAAGAAGCAGAAAAGGCAAGCCTTGACCTAAGGTTGTTCTGAGATGGAGATCAGCTTCATAACGCACTAGGACACAAAGGAATTCACCACATACATAGTGGGGCCTTAATGAATGCCTACTGAATTTGAACTGGTTGAGTTAGCATAGCCTACTTTGGAACAGTTCTAGCTATTGACAAGTTACCCTTATTTAAACTTAAATATATCTCTTGGCAACTTCCTTGTTTGATTTCTATTTCAGCCATTGGGGCCTAGCAAAAAATGAGCCTACTCTCTTGTCTCTGAGTCAATCCTACTTGAAGAAATCTTGAGACTTCCAAGGCCCCTTCCCACTCAGATCTATGCCCTTTGACCTATTACATTTCTACTTTATTTTCTCTTTCCCAGCATTCCAAGGACCTTCAATGAGTCCTTATAAGGGAAGATATAATGACTCTCCATTCCACCTTCAAATGCCATGCTTACAGTAGACTACAACTACTGTGCAGAGATCTTACCAAGAATGACTGGCTTTCCATTTCCTCTCACCCTTTAGTACTAAAACCTTTCTTTTCTTCATTGCCATTTTTTGCCAGTGTCCTTTCCTCCTAAATCAGTAGCCTATCTGAATGAGCATCAAATAACTAGTGATATTTAGAGTACTACCACATTCCATGCCACATCAACATTGGGGAGAGAAGAAATGGCCGCAAATTGTTGTATTACCAGAACTAGGTGGATCCTCCATTTAGCTGTTAAAAGTTTTTCATCATCTGTCTCCTTAACACCTTTCCAGGCTCATACACTTTTTTTCCTTCCACATACTCTTCAATTTGGTAACACTGACCTCCTTGTTTCTTCCTTAAGAGATCTTGTTTCTGAACCTGGGTATTTTCACTGTCTGTCCCCAATGCCAGGAATGTTCTCTCTCCTCATCTTTATTTCTTAGCTTTCATTGGCTTCCTTAAAGGCTCAGTTCTCCTTAATCATCATGCTTCTCCTCTGATACTACTTCCAATTTATCCTGTAAATAACTTATCTGTACACACTCATTTACCTATTAACTCCTCCTTTAGACTGGGAGTTCCTTGAGGGCATAAACAGTTGTTTGTTTTTCTTTCTTTGTATTCCCACCATTCAGTACAGTGCCTGGCCCACTGTAATGCCCTTCAAAAAATCCACAGTTCATCACCAGGAATTTTTTAGAATTTTTTAGATATATATACACATATATATAGCTATATCATCTCCAGGAATATATGTATCTTTATTGCAAAATCCAAGGCATATAATGTTTAAATTTAGTGATTATAATGAGAAACAATAAACTCTATAAAGCAACCTGGGAAAGACCTTCAAATATAAAGAAAACAAAATTCAAGAACACTCTCCACCCAACAGAATCTTCAGGGGGAAAAAATAAATAATGTGTTAAGAAAAAAAGCAAAGACTTCAAGGTGAAACCCAAGGTAATATAACCTGGAAAGTAAAGCCTGATCATTAATGAAAAATGATGGCTTTTCACTTAAAAGGGAGGTTAAGCATTCCTAGAAAGAAAACCAGAGTAGAGCAAAATGCGCTTTCAAAGCACTCAAACCAACAGAAATACAATAAAGGTTAGCAGTTACAACTACCAATGGAGAAGCTCTATAGAAGAATTGGTGAGGAGGTAAAGGAATAAGTAGAAATAGAATGGAAAGGGGAAAGTTTGATTCAGCGGTGGGAAAGGATGCCACTGATAAAAATAAAATTAAAAAAAAAAATTCCTATGAGAGAAGAGAGCGATGTAAAGGAATTCGCCGATCTTACAATGGACATGATCTTGGTACTTAGAGAGACCATTCATCCTACCTCAGAGGAATCAACTTCCTATGTATAAGTGACACTCAGAAGAGTAGAAAGATATAGACTAACTGAGGGAATTGCCTGGTAAATAAGGGGATGGAAAATGTTCACCAGGAAGTGATAGGTGAGTAATGAACTGCATAATCAGAGACATAGAAAAATTCTGATCATAGGTAACACCTTCTCTATCATCTCTCGGAAGTGATATTTTTAATAGTATTTTTTCCAATTACATGTAAAGGCAATTTTCAACATTTTTTTTAAATTGAGTTTAAATCCCCTCTTCCCCCTGGCAAGTCAATTGTTACACAATATTGCTGATACTGGTGCGACGTTCTGGTTCTTTTCACTTCACTCAGCATCAGTTCATATAAGCCTTTCCTGGTTTTTCTGAAATCTACCTACTCATAATTTCTTATAGCACAAGAGTGTACTATTACATACATGTATCACAACCTGTTCAGCCATTCCCCTAATTGATGGGTGCCCCTCAACTTCATTTTTTTGCCACGACAAAAGAGCTGCTATAAATATTTTTGTACATGCAGGTTCTTTTCCCCTTTCAATGATATCTTTGGGATAAAGATCTAGTAATGGTATTACTGAATCAAAAGGTCTGCATAGTTTGATTGGCCTTTGGGCCTAGTTAGGAATTGATATTTTTAAGTGTAAAGTAAAACAATGACAAGAAAGGGAAGTAAGGGGGTAAGATTTACAAGGCAATAACACTGAAGTAATTAATTAAATTAATTAAAAGAGGGAAGTGGATAGAGTGTCATGACTGAAGTAAGTCAGGAGGACTCATCTTCTTGAGTTAAAATTTATTCTTTGACATTTACTAGTTGTGTGATTCTAGTCAAGTCACTTAACCTTATTTACCTTGGATTCCTTATCTGTAAAATAAGCTGGAGGAGGAAATGGCAAAATATTCCAGTATCTTTGCCAAGAAAATCCCAAATAGGGTAATGAAGAGTGAAGTGTGACTGAATAACAGTCAAAAGAGGGAAATGCAAAATTGGTGTCCTAAAAATCTTTAATCTGATGAAGAATGCAGAGAATCAAGATCTAAATAAGTAAAAGTGTCATGAGTTTTTTTAAACTCTAGAGTAATTAGAAAGGAAAATAAATAATAAAATAAATGAAGGAAATGAAATCATTTTTAGAAAAGGAGTAGAAAATGAAATTTTAAAAATATCAAACAAAGTAGATTGAAGGGAGGAAGAGAAGTTGCATTTTATTGATTGCTTAGCTGAGAGAATAAAAAGAAGGAAAGAATTGAAAACCACATAAAAAGAAGGGGGAAAGAACTACAAAGTTAAGTGAAACTCTAAAAGTAGAGAAAAGCTTCACAAATGGGAAGACTAGGGCAAGACTGGAAGATGAGGGAACAAAACCAATAAGACAAAGGTTGTTTAAGCTGTATTTAGCAAAAATAACGGCAGTGATAAAGTACTATGTTTCCTTATTCAGGAATATATAATATTAGTATGTCAATATATTACAGGTAATATATTAATACAACAATAAGTTATATATATATGAAATCTAACTTTCATAACTTTAAATGTAAATGAATTAAATAATCCAATAAAATGAGAAAAAGAAGATTGGATGAGAAATAAAAACTTCAGTCTATCACATACAAAAAACTCAGGAAAAAAACAAAGACACTGAGAGAATAAAAAATGAGGAGCTGAAACACAATTTACTATGAGTCAGGTGAATTAAAAAAAGCAGGGGCTGTGAACATACTCTTACACATATTGAAAGCAAACATTCATAACATAAAAGAGATAAACAAGGAAATTACATTATGCTGAAAGCATAAACAAACCAATACCAGTATTACAGTCTTCAAATATCTTAGCATCTAAATTCATAAAACAAAAATTAAGCACAAGTCCTAGACAGAGTACATTAATGACAGACTAATTCATTGTCTTTTTCTCTGTTTTAGCGAAGTCTAATAATAGAAAGATAAATCAAAACAAGCAAACAGAATTGCACCTATGTTGGAGAATTCTAAACTAAAAGATTGATATTATCTTTTAAAAAGTAATGTTAAGAATATCTGCATTTCTCACCACTACATGAAGCTTGAACAAAAATTGACCCTGTAACAGGACACAAAGACATCACAACTATTACAAAAAGAGAAAAATGGTAAAACTTTTAAAAATTGTAATGAAATAAAAGAAATACTCTTTTCAGAGAGCAAAAACAAAAGATACAAATCTAAATAGAGATTTTAAAATTGAATTGTAAATATCCAGTGCCTCAATGAACAAATCATTGAAACCATTAATAATTATGTGAAATAAAATTATGATCATAAAAGAACATGCCAAAATTTCTGAGATGCAACTAAAGCAAGACACATGGGAAAATATATTCCAAAAATATACATTAAACAAGAGGATAAACAAAATGAATATGCATTAAAATTAGAAATAAAAAATAAAATACAGGACTTATTAAAATAGAGGAAATAGCAACAGGAATTTTTTACTCTATAGAAATTGTAAAAAAGAAAAGACTAAAAATGTTTTTAATGGATTGATGAGATTGATAATCCTTAACTCAATCTGATTAAAAAGAAGAGGACATTAAACTAAATTCACAAAATAGTGAATAAAGTGAAATCACAACAAAACCAGAAGAAATCAAAAGAATTATCAGAGTTGGCTATGAGCTACTATGTGCTAGCAAAATTGAGAACCCAAAATAAATTGAAAAATACCTTCAAAATATAAAATATTCAAATTTACAGAAGACCAAATAGAGATCTTAACTAATTCAGTCTCAGAATAAAAAGAATATGACTAGCAATAAAATAACTTCTAAAGGTAAAGGGAAAATTGATCAAGAACAGAAGATTGAATGGCATCCTGTTGAAAGTTATCCGGTAAATCATGACTGCCATTCTGGAAAGCAATTTAAAATTATACAAACAAAAAGACTAAAATGTCCATACCATCTGACTTAGAGATTTCATCACTAGGCTTATATCCCAGGGAAGACAGTGATAATCAATAAACATTTGTCAATTGTCTTCTATGTTCCAAGCAGTATGGAGAAAGTCCTCAGGTGCATCAAAATATGTATAACAAAAGTAAGTGTGTGTGTGTGTGTGTGTGTGTGTGTGTGTGTGTCTGTGTGTGTGTGTGTGTGTGGATGTGAAAGCAAAGAACTCCAAAGTAGGTATCCATCAGTTGAGGAATAAATAAACAAATTATGGACCATGAAAGTAATCAAATATTACCATGTTGAAAGAAATTATAAATTCTATGAATATAGAAAAGCAGAGAAGGAGCTATATCTGCTGATGCAGAGTAAATCAAATGGAGCCCCCAAAAAAGTATTCAATGATTACAACAATGCAAAGTAAATGTTGCAAAATCCTAAAGAATAACCAAGACACAAAATAAATGAGAAGATATCCCACTCCAACGCTTTGCAGACATGAGAGATAATGCTAGGATAGTTTGCACATATTATCAGACATTTTTCAATGTATTTATCAGTTTTGCTGTTTTTTTCTCTTTTCCTTTTTTTTTCTTTAAAATGTGCTATTCGTTCTATAAAATAGATCTCTGGGAAAAGAACAATTAGAAATAGAAGGACAATTACGGTGATGCATTGTTAAAAGATAATTTATATTTAGAAAAATGTTATAGACCAAAATTAAAGAAAATATGATGTGAAAACTGGTGTAATATGAATTACAGAGGGCTGAAATGAGGGATAGAAAAACTATTTAGAACCATGCTCAAAGCGCTACAAAAATGTGCATACCCTTTGACCCAACAATATTGTGTCTGGGACTCTATTGCAAAGAGATCATAGAAATGGTTAGGAGTCCCACAGGTACAAAAATATTTATAGCAGCTCTCTTTGTGGTGGTCAAAACCTAGAAATCACGGGGTTGCCTATCAAACGAGGAATTGGATGAAAAGTTGTGGTATATGAATATAATGGAATACTACTGTGCCGTGCGAAAAAGATGAACAGAAGACTTCAGAAAAGCCTGGAAAGACTCACATGTACTGCTGCTGAGTGAAAGGAGCAAAACCAGGAGAACTTTGTACACAGTAGCAACCACAGCGTGCGAGGAATTTTTCTGGTAGACTTAGTACTTCATTGAAATGAATGGATTTAAAATATTTCCAATGGACTTGAGTCAAAATGCCTTCCACATCCAGAGAAAGAACTATGGAATTGGATCTCAAGTTGAAGCAGACCATTTTCTATGTATTATGTTTTGTTTTATGGTTTTTGCCATTTATTTTAATTCTACTATGCAATATGCGTTTAATAGGAATGTATGTGTAGAACCTTTATAAGATTGTAGGCCATCTCAGGGAGGGAGTGGGGAGGGTGGGGAATGAGGAGGAAGGAGTGGAAAAAAATTTAAGATATATGGAAGTGATTGTCAAACACTGAAAACAAATAAAATAATTCAATTTAAAAAATAAAAATGATCTAGAAGGCTACTACAGTAATTCAGATGATAAGTAATACTGGTCTGAACACAGGTAGTGGCAAAGAACAGTTTCCTGAGAGAACGGGAGTGATTGGCTTAGGAAGTTTTCTGATATAAACTAAACACACACACATACACACACACATACACACACACACACACACACACACACACACACACCAGCATGAGAAATTTGAATGAAGTGTTGTATTATCATTTTTACTCAATTAATTGCATATCTCGTGATGAAATGTGAGGTTGAGTTTGTGTGGGAATGTGCCAACTTGCTTGTTTATCTTATCATTTATTATTCATTTATTAATTCTTATTTCATAAATAATTTGGAGTTTATGAACAAATAGTTAAATTATGGGTTATAAACAAATATTGGCATGGCACTGGTTTTCATTCTTTCTAGAAATCTAGTTCATTCTGGTTTTCATGTGCCCAGGGGCCTTTCTCCCACTCCTGCCAAGAGCCCTGGCTCTAGAAATTCCTGGCCCACCTCCCAGCTACCATTTATCTACTAATTTACTCCTGTCCTAAATAATTAATGCCTACCTACTACGTGCAAGGTGTGGGAAAGTTAGAAAGAGATGCTTGAGGCAGTCTTCTTAGTCTGGTTTTTAATTAGGGATGGAAAGTTGCAAATGATTCTCTTAGAACATAAAATCACAGTCTCCCACTCAAGCCCTTTGCAGCTTCCTCAATGTTATACCTTATTAAAGTCTGTGTCAGGACCTTCCTACTTAGTAATTCTTGCAATTTACCTTAACATACTCTTACCTTTAGTATTTTGGAATGGGGGCAAAATACTTTGCCCTTTTCCTACTCTGACTCTAGAAAGAACAATGGTTGAGTCATGAAATGTGCAACCTAGATGCATGAATCTGGAACCAAAAGGAGATAATTTTCTGTGATGAACAAAGTAGGACCCCCTTGATTTAAACCAGACTCTTCCCTTCAAAAAGTTGGGACACCTCCAGACCTTTCAACAATTTCAGCTCTTCATCTAGCAGGAGCCATGAGATTTCTTCAATTTGTAGAGTGTTTCCTTCCAACCTGTCACAAAAATAGAAGTTTTTGACAGCATCAAATACACAGAGTAGAGGATGGTTGGATTCAGAAACTAGATGAATTCAAATCCTGCCTGAGCTCCAGTGTCTATGTGACGTTAGGCATATCACTTCTCACTATTCTAGGAGTTCTCTAAGGCTGTAATTTGTAGGGAAGGTAGCAACCTGTATTGATAGAGGGACTTTCCTTATCTGAGAATTCCTTTTGTCAGTGGGTCTCTGGAGGAGTGACTAGTGAAACTAGTGACATTGAACAGACCTCTCTCATGCAAATCAGTCAAGTGCAAGTCATGTCATCATCTTGATGTCATGGTCCTCTTCAAGAACAAAGGATAAACACAATAACAACCCTGCATCAGCGAAAACACAATGAAATCCACTATCCAATAGAGTGTTAGCTTCTTGAAGACAGATATTGTTTGAAGTTTGGCTTCTGCACTGGCAGTGACTACTAGGTGTTTAATAAATGCTTATTGAAAAAGGAAAAGGTAGATAGATGCAATTCTAAAGAGCACAGCTTTCTTTGACCTTCAGGCCTGTTACATTGGACTTTCTGGTGAGCCAATGAGCATGCATTAAGTGTTTCCTATATTCCATGTTAAGCATTTGAGATGCAAAGGAAAAGCTATAACAGTTACTTCCCTCAGGAAAATGACATTCCAGTGGGGGAGACAAAATGTAGACACTTATGGACATAACAGATGTATTGGGGGGAAATGGGTCATCGTTTCAGAGGGAAGGTCCTAGCATTAAGGGGAAATATTAAAGGCCACTAGTGCAAAGGGACCTTTTAGCTAAAACTTAAAGGAAACCCATGAAGCTGGAAAGAGAGAATGGGGAAGGAGGGCATTCCTGACACAAGGAGCACTAGCAAAAATGCCCAGTGTAGGGTGAAGCCAAGATGGCGGAGTTGGAAGATGCACATATGCTAGCTCTTACCCCACAGGCCATAAAATACCTGTAAAGAAGAACTCTCAACAAATTCTAGAGCACCAGAAGCCACAGAACAATGGAGTGGAAGAGATTTCTATCCCAGAGAGACTGTAAAAACTGACGGGAAAGGTCTGTCACACACCAGACATGGAGCAGAGCCCAGCCTTGCTTTGGCCACATGGCAACTAAAGAAGCAGATCTGAGAAAACTTCATGGGCAGAATCTCCAGCAGCAGCACAGATTCCCCCAACCCACAGGCACCAAAGGTCAGTGAGAGGGTTTTTTTGGCTGGCTGAGAAGGGAACAGGGTGTCCCCATAACTCAAGCCTCCTCAGGTGGCAGAAGTAGAGGCAGCAGCAGACAGGGCTCCCAAAGCAGGCAGTGTCCTTCATTCACTGTTGAAGTTCTCATCGTAAACTCCCTGAGGGATCTGAGCCCTGTGTGGTGGTCCTGCCCCATCTGAGCACCTGATCTTAATCTCACACTGGATAGCAGCCCTGCCCCCACCCAAAGCCCTGAGGCTTGTGAGCAACTCATTTGAATCTTAGCTCCCAGTACTGGCTTGGCAGAACTGGAGGTGAGGTGATTATGGACAGGAAACTCAGAAGTCAAGGAACTAGCTGGGAAAATGCTCAAAAAAGGGAAAAAAAATGAGACCAAAGAAGATTACTTCCTTGGGGAACAGGTGTCTCGCCCCATCCTTTCAAATTAGGAAGAACAAGGCATACTGTCACAGGAAGTTAAGGACTCTGCCTCCAGGGCCTCCAAAGGGAAATTAAACTGGGCTCAGGCAATAGACGACCTTAAAAAACAAGTTAGCAGCTTACTAAAGAAGAACCAAAAAAATGCTGAGGAAAATAATAGCTTTAAAAAAAAGGCTAACTCAACTGGAAAAAGAGATCCAAAAAGCCAATGAGGAGAAGGAGGTTTTATAAAGCAGAATTAGCCAAATGGAGGAGAAAGTTCAAAAGCTCACAGCATAAAATAATTCATTGAAAGAGAAAATTGAGTTCAGGGAAATGAATGACTATGAGTTAAATCAAGCAATTAGTAAACAAAAACAAAAATTTGAAAAAAAATAGAAGATAATGTGAAATATCTCATTGGAAAAACAACTGACCTGGAAAATAGATACAGGAGAAACCATTTAAAAATTTGAAAAACATTTAAAAACCATTTAAAAATCATTACAAAAAAGACCCTAGACATTATCTTCCATAAAATTATCAAGGGAAACTGCCCTGATATTCTAGAACCAGAGGGCAAAATAAATATTGAAAGAATTCATCGATCACCTCCTGAAAGAGACCTGAACAAAGAAACTCCTAGGAATGTTGTGGCCAAACTTCAGAGTTCCCACATTAAGGAGAAAATATTGCAAGCAGCTAGAAAGAAACAATTTGAGTATAGTGGAAACACAATTAGGATAACACAGGATCTGGCAGCTTCAACATTAAGGGATCGAAGGGCTTGGAATAGGATATTTCAGAGGTCAAAGGAAGTGGGATTGAAACCAAGAATCACCTACCCAGCAAATCTGAGTATACTACTTCAAGGGAATAAATTGTCATTCAATGATATAGAGGACTTTCAATCATTCATGTTGAGGAAAAGACCAGATCTGTATACAAAGTTTGGCTTCCCAAGACAAAAATCAAGAGAAGCATGAAAAGGTAAACAGGAAAAGAAAAATCATAAAAGACTCTCTAAAGCTGAACTGGTTACACTACTACATGGAAAAAAAATACTTAGAACTCTTGGATCTTTTCTCAGTATTTGGGCAGATGGAGAGATTGTACACACACACACACACACACACACACACACACACACACAAACACACACACACACATATAGATAGATAGAGAGAGAGAGAGAGAGAAAGAGAGAGAGAGAGAGAGAGAGAGTACAAGGTGTGTTGAATCAAAAGACATGATATCCACACAAAAAATAAAATAAAAATTGAGAGGTGTAGGAGGAAAATACCAGGAAGAGAAAGGGAGAAATGGAACAAGGCAGGCTATAACTCATAAAAGAGATAAGAAAAATCTTGTTCAATGGAGGAGAAAAGGGAGAAGGGGAGAGGGGGAAAAGGAAGCTACTCTCTCCACATGTGGCTGATGGAGGAAATAACATGCTCATTAAATTTAATAATGAAAATTTATATCACACCACAGGAAAGTAGGAGAGGAGGCAACAAGTGGGGTGAGGGCAATGTTAGAAGGGAGGGTAAATGGGAGAAGGGAGACACTAGAAATAAATACTTTTGAGAATGGAAAAGGTCAATTGTGGGGGGGGGAATAAGGAGGGATAGAATAGGACAGAGGGCAATATAATTAATATTACACAACATGATTATTTTATTTTATTTTTTTAAATAAATTTATTTAACTTTTTACATTCATTTTCACAAGATTTTGGGTTCCAAAATTTTATCCCCATTTCCCCCCTCCCCCCTCCCCGATACACTGGACATTCTAATTACCCATATCACCAATCTGCCCTCTCTTCTATCATCCCTCCCTTCCCTTACCCCATCTTCTCTTTTGTCCTGTAGGGCCAGATAACTTTCTATTCCCCATTACCTGTATTTCTTATATCCTAGTAGCAAGAACAATACTCAACAGTTGGTCCTAAAACTTTAAGTTCCAGCTTCTCCCCATCCCTCCCTCCGCACTCATTCCCTTTGGGAAGGCAGGCAATT
>CM053771.1:550101623-550125323 GCA_028658325.1 Potorous gilbertii | reverse complement strand
TGATGAAGAAGATGATGGTGGTGGTAATGGTGATGGTGATGATGATGAAGAAGATGATGGTGGTGGTAATGGTGATGGTGATGATGATGAAGAAGATGATGGTGGTGGTAATGGTGATGGTGATGATGATGAAGAAGATGGTGGTGGTAATGGTGATGATGATGAAGAAGATGATGGTGGTGGTAATAGTGATGGTGATGATGATGAAGAAGATGATGGTGGTGGTAATGGTGATGGTGATGATGATGATGATAGTAGCAGTAATAACAACTATATTTCATCCCTACTTCCTGGATGCCTGCACTCATGGCAGAGGTCATACCTGGAGATTTTCATATTTTTGTGGAACTACAGCCTTATGGATCCACTGTACTGTTGGTTGCATCTCTCTTTGCCAGCATTTAGCAAAGACTCCAGCCATGATTCAATTTACTCCTTATTCCCCAGCCTCCTGCTCAACAGCCTGTCCAAGCATTTTGAGATGAACAATTTTCAACCCCATCACTCTTCCAGTTCTGGAATCAAATCAACTTTGCCCTCATCCCTGAATTGGCTGATTCTATGTACGTCTTTATACTCTGTGGGGCTCCTTCTCCCATTGGTAACTTTGCTGGAAGCTCCATTTGAAGGAAATGTCAGAACAGCTGCCTCATCTCGACTTAGCCACCATTCCCTCCACCCTTACTCCCTTTTTATTTGAAATGCCTTTTCCTGTTTGAACGAAATATTGATGACAGGGGTTCTTTTTCAGGACAGTCCCTGGGGCATCATGAGTCCTCTTGAATGGTTTGTTGACTGCTGACCATGACTTCCCATTCCACACTCTCCATCTTTTCAATTTCACAACTACCTTGGATATTCGTCGATTATATATGTATTGTTTGCTGTAATAGCATTTTAGTTACTTATGAGTAGGGATCATTTTTGTTTTTGTACTTATATCCTTAGGCTTAGCACAGTGATTGGCATACGGTAAATTCTTAGTATTTTTCATTCATCCACTCATTCATTAATTCATCTATTTGTTCATAATGACTGACACTTTGAAATGTGCAAATCACTTTCCATACATTATCTCATGAGTGACCCACAACAACCCCTTGAGCTAGGTGCTACTGGTATTGTTATTTCCCTTTTACCAATGAGAAAACTAAGGCTCAGAAATAAGCATTTTGCCATGATAACATAGATGGTACAACAAGTGACAAAGACAGGACTTGAATCCAAGTCTTTCTGACTACCTTTCCTCCTGTATCTATTACATAACATCCATTAGGGAAGATGCCTTATTTTACCTGCTCAGGAGTGGGGCTGTCGAAGGTATTTGGGAGTTCTCTTACCCTCTTATGATGCATTTGGAAAGGGATCGAGCTCCCTTGTCCATAGCAATCTAAACTTATGTAGCACCCAGCACCTGAAGGCCACCCAGAACAGGGAGATCAGGTGACCTCAATAATATTTAACAACTACTGTTTCATGAACCTAAATCAGAAGAAATTAGGGACCAGAGACATAAGGGAGAGAGGCCAACACGTCTCCTAGCCTTCTCTGGTGAATATGTCTACTGTCCCATTTGTATATTGGCAGTAAACTTCACAGTCAGATTGCCTTCTTGTGGGGGTTTATCTATGTCTCTTTGAATCTTATGACCGATGAACCCAAACTTCAAAAAAAAGAATATTTACCTTTAGTTTTTGTCCATAAGTAGAAAAGACAGGTGCCTAAATTATATACCTGAAGGGGTAATGGCAAGCCCTTGTGCCTAAGACCCTCACCCTAACCATACTAGTCCTGCCAATCAATCAATCAATCAGTAAACATTTATTAAGCTCCTTCTATATACCACGCACTGTGCTAAATTGACATAGTGTCAAAAAGTCCCATGTTGCTCCCTTGGTTATGATTTAGAGAAGTCATTTTCAACCATTAACATCTATCTTCAAATTAGTTTACTATCTTATTCTGTGTTTCTTAGAAGGGCCCTGAAGGAAAAAGACTCAGGATGAGTAAGAGGAAGCAAGGAAAACTCAACCTGTTGGTGCTCTCTAGATTGCCAGGTGGCCTGTTCACTGAATGGGCATTACCTCACTTTAAGTGATGACTTGAAAAGGCAGGCCAAGGTCTCTCACTGCATCCCGGGCTATCTCCAGCCATCCTGTTGAAAATCTGATCACTGGATCCAGATGGCTCAGGAGGAGAAAGTGAGGTTAGTGACCTTGCACAGCCCTCTCTCCCTCAAAACAAAGTCAAGTGTAAGTCATGTCATTATTTCTCTGATATCATGGTCCTTTTAGAAAAAGGATGAACACAACCTGTGAGGAGGCCAGGCTCAGGTGGCATGCTCTTGAGTGAAACTCTGGAAAACTAAAGGGTAGCATGTGCATATTGTGTGACCTGTAGGGTTAGATGGAGAGAAGATAACTGAACGGGAGATGAAAGAGAGAAAGGAATTTCTCAGTTTTAGCTAAGACAAGTCAGTGATTCAAATACTAATACTTCTTGGTATTTTCCATGATTATACATGACATTTTTTTATTCACAAACTGACTCCACATCCATTAAAATTTCCCCCAAATCTCTTTTCCATCCTTATCCTCTCAAAAAAACAATTAATGAAGACCTTAGAGCCAGAATCTCAGAGTCAGAAAGAAGCTTGGAGGCCATTTGATCCAGCAACCCAACTTCTAGTAGAATCTCTTCAAAAGAATCCCAAGCAGTCCATCAGTCCCTCCACTGATGGGAACCTGACTCTTCATTTTCATTTCTGGCATCATATATACACATGAGTCCATATGTACTCTACCTAGATGGACTGTCCCTCCTACATTAGGACACCTACATTAGCAGAAACTTTCATACTTGGCCCACAGTAACCACTTGATATCAGTGCTACAGGTATTATTGAGTATAAGATACGTCTTCAAGTTTATCTGCAAGTTTCTAGTTGGAACAATTGCCTCTCTTACTGTCAGTTTAGGCTGGAGAGTGTTACGTTCTCCTACTTTCATTCTTATTCTTTGTCATGATCTTCCAAGTACCCTTCCAACCACACCTGGAATGATTCCTTCTTGTGTTATCAGAAAATGGCACTCATAAGATCATGTTTGTGATGGAAAGGTCTTGTAATTCAATCATCTCATTTTTCAGATGAGGAAACTGAGGTCCAGACATGGGAAGGGATTTCTTGCTCAAGGTTGCATAGGTATTATAGGACAGCGGAGGGATTCAACTGAAGTCCCTCAAGTCCATTGCTTTTGCCACTGTATCGTGATGCTTTATTAGAATAACCCAAAGAAACCAATGTGCTCCTAGGAAGCACTAAGCTGGTGTGTTCCCTGGGGCAGGGCTCTAGACCCTAGTTTCAGCCCCACTGACTCAATCAATGCATTTATGGTTCTGACTGCTTTTTGTCTCTCCCCTTTAAGGTTAATGAGAAAACCCACATATTTCCACATTTCTTGATCAGTGAGGAGTGGGCCAAGGCAGACAATGGGGAGATCAGCAAATGTCTAAGGACTTCAAGATCTTTGTTCATCTCTCTGGAGAATTTCCCATTTGACAAAACATTAGAGGAAAAGTCCATGATCCAAGACTTCCCTGAAAGAAATCTATGAATCTTCAAAGCCTAAAAACTCCTTTTCTTCACATATCTCTGGGATATGCTGGTCATCTTTTTGCCTTTTCCTTAAATTGAAATCTTCTCCTAGAGAACTGACAGGTGGCCCTGTGCCCCTGAAGAGGACTCAGCCCAAAAGATGACAGTATAATTTCTGCGTCCTTACCAATAACTACCTTCCATATGATCAGAAATCCCAGATTCCTACTAAGTCACCTCCCAGATCACTCCCCAGTCTCTTCCATCCCCACACTGACTGCCTCATGAACTGGGATACCTAGTGATACCTAGCACTCCTTTATATCTTATCTTCTCCCATTAGAATGATAGCTCCTGTCTTATCTTCTGGGATTTGTATCCCCAGGATTTAGAGTTTCTGCCCTATGAGAAATGATTGATCAATGTTCACTGTATCTCTTCTCCTTCTGAAAGATTTCTGGCTTCTTCGACTTTTCATTGGGAGTAAGCTCAGACACAGTCATGGTTAGGCCAGTGAATCATGAACTCTTTGAAAATATCCCAACCAGTGGGCCTGTACCTTGCTTTCCAATATTTCAGGGAGGGATAATTTAGTTCCCCTACTCCCATGACCTTCAGCCCCTACCAGTCCATCACAACAGCATTTTGGCTAGATAATGAAGCCTATACACTCAAACTATGGCATGTGCACCCAGAAACAGAAGTCTTTGCTATCAGTCCTTCTATCTGATGTCCCACCAGAGATAATTAAACTGTGTTAATTCTGAGAAACAAGCCAGCTTTTGGTTTGGAAATTGTTCAGGGACGTTAGTGTGGCAACATCTTTTTTATAGAGGTTTTGATCCTCAGGGTGTTTCTCTGAATTTAAAAGGAAAAAAAGAAACTTGTGAGGCTTAATTAATAACAGCCCTAGTGGATGAGGGGCAAGGTTAAAGAAACTGTGTTCTGCCTACATTTCTGCTGATGTCAGGTAAATTATATCTTTTTCAGAGCAGCAGGGGGCTACTTGATAAGTTACACTAGGAAATGACTCCAGTATATTAGATAATACACAGGTGTCTTGCAAGAATTGATTCTCTTCCCATAAAAGGAAGACTTCACCCTCCTACTGTGGGTCAGTCTTCTCAGTTCAACTCAGAATCATTCTTCACATTATGCCCCACTGAGATAAAGGAGGCTCTGTAGTCATGGGATTGGGAGGGTGGAGGCTTCTTTTCTTATCTGCTTAAGTGACCCCCATTACATTAGATCATGAATTTAGAGGCAGAAAAGGCCATTGATGTCATGTAGTCCAGCTTTCTTATTCTACAGAGAAGGAAACTGAGGCTAATAATGGAGGAATTCAGTAAAGTCCTTGGACTATTGCCATAGTCTCTGATCTTGTGTCCTTGCACCCATTCTTTGCCTTCACCAATCTGTTCTCCACATAGCTGCCAATGTAATTTTCCTAATGCACATGTTGCTGCCCTCCCCCAACACACACACACACACACACACACTCGCACGCACGCACACAGAGAGAGAGAGAGAGAGAGATAAACATCCATGGCTCCTATTACTTTTAGGATCAAATATAAACTCTTTTCACAGACACTTAGAGCTCTACACAAAGTCCTTTCTTACCTTTCCAGTTTTTCTTATATACTACCTCCCTTAAATCACTGCAGTCTAGCCACTGAGCGATACGCTGTTCCTCACATGTGACACTCCATCTCTGATCTCCATGGTTTTCTCCCATACTTACAATACACCTCCTTCTCTCCATTCTGTCATATATACACTCTAACTCAATCTTCAATGTCTACTGGCTGCTTCCCTGCTGCCTGTGAAGCATGCATATAAAAACAATAAAGCCTTTCATTTGACCTAACTATTCCTTATAATTTTCATCCTATATGACTCCTCTTTTGTGCGGATGAACTTCTTAAGAAGGCCATATACAAAAAGCCTTCCACTCCTTTTCCTCTCCCTTTTTTCTTTACTCTGTGTAGTCTGGCATCTAACTTCATCATGCAGTGGAAAATGTTCTCACCACTGTTGCCAATCACATCTCAGTTGCCACATATAGTGACCTTCACTCAATCTTCATGCTTCTTGAAGTCTCTGTAGACTTTGACACTGTAAATCACCCTAATATCCTTGATAATCACTTCTCCCTAGGATTTAGTGAAATTCCTCTCTCCTAATTCCCCTCTTCTGTCTCTGACAACTCGTTCTCAGTCTCCTTTGGTGGTTTTTCAGCCAGATCATGCCGTTTAACCATAGCTTTTCCCCCAAAGTCAGTCCTTGGTCTCCTTTTCTTCTTTCTCTATTCTCTCTTCTTTGGTGATTTCAGTAAATCCCATAGATTTGATTGTAACCTCTGTGATGACGACTCTCAGAGTTACTTATTTGGCCCTAATGTCTCTCCTAACCTCCTAATGTCTATTAGACATCTCAAATTGTGTACACCATATGCATCTTAAGCTCAACATGCCATAAAGTGAATTCAATGTCCTTTTGCCCAACCATTTCCCTCTTCCTAACTTCCCTATTACTTCCAGAGGCACCACTATCCTGCCAGTAACTTGTATTTCACCTTAGACATCATCCTTAATTCTCTACTTTCTCCCACTTCCTGTATCTAAAATGTTCTCACTTCTGGTGATTTCCAGCCTTTGAAGGTCACTCATATACCCACATATCCCACCATCCATATATCCCACTACCACTTCCTCCTCTGACTCAGTCACCATCCTGGGACAGGCCCTCATCCCCTCCCATCTTTATTATTGTAATAGTCACTCTCATGGACCTCTCTGTTTCAAGTCTCTCCCCAAATACATCCATCTTCCAGTGAATCAGTCAATAAATATTTATTAAGTACTAACTATGTGTCAGGAAGGTCAGGCTGTATGCTAAGCATTGGGAACACACACACATACACACATACATACACACACATACACATACACATACACACACATACACACACACATACATACACACACACACACACACACACACACACACCCCAAACAGGCAAAAGACATTCCTTGTCTTGAAGGAACTTAAAATCTAATGGGGAAAACAACATAAAAATTATGATATACAAAACATCTACGCGCAGAATAAGTAGTAAATAATTAATAGATTGAAGTCACAACAATTAAGGGAGGGTGTAAATATTTCTAAAAGATGTTATTTTAGTTGTGACTTAAAGTGAGTCAGGGAAGTAAGTACACAGAGTTGAGGAGGGACAACATTTAGGAGAACATGGGTGACAGAGAAAACAATAGAGTAAAGAGATAAAGTGTCTTCTTCATGAAGCATCCAGGAGGTAAGTGCCATGGGATAGATGAGTATATGGGGGCACAATATTTAAAAAGATTGGGAAGGCAGGCTGGGACTAATGAATGACTTTGAATGCCAATCAGATCATTTTGTATTTTATCATAGCGGTAATAGGGAGCAACACTAACTTATTGAGAAGGGGGTGATATGGTTGAGCCTGTCGTTGTTCATCCTTTAAATAAAAGGATCAATGACATCATGGAGTAACGTCTTCACTCATGCATGAATCAGATTTCAGTGAGGCAGTTTCACAAGTTTCACAAGCCTGACCTGCCTGACACATACTCAGTATTAATAAATATTTATTGATTGAGTCACTGGAAGATGGATGCATTTGGGGAGAGACTTGAAACAGAGAGATCCATCAGCCTTGCTCTCTCTTTCAGAGTTCTTGAAGTCTAGCAGCAAAACAAATGCCCAGATGGCTGGTGATGGTCTGGACTGCAGTCCAAATTGCCTTTTTTAGCCACCTTCATGGTCTTTGGAACAAATTGTTCTCATGCATCCATTCTGCTCCAGAAAGTCTTCTAATGCTTTGGGTAGACCTCTTACTAACTCCCCAAAACGTTAGAAGCCTGATGGTTACCTTCAACCTGGTTTGGGGCATTTAACTATGCTTGGACCTACTCTAGGAAAACCACTTTGGTGGCCAAATGGATGTAATGACTTGGAGTAAAGAGAGATTGGAAGCAGGCAGACCCATGAGCAAGCTACGACAATGGTCCACGTCTGTAGTGAAGAGGACCAGGGTACGAGCAGTGGCAGAGGAGAGAAGGGGCATGTATGGACAATGTGGCAAAGGTAAAATCGATAAGCTGTAGAAACATTGGATACAGAGGAAGAGGGAATCTGAGGAGTTGAGGATGAAATGTAAGTTATGAGACTAAAGGGTGAGGAAAATTGTGGTGTGTGAGGAAGAGTCAATATGTGTATTGAAGTCCCCTCTTAACAAGGCAGGTGTTGAGCAGAGGAGTACAAATGTGAGCAATATATAGAACTCATTGAGAAAGGAAGGGAGTGACCAAGGATCTATAGGCAATAGCTATTAACAGCAGGATTTTTATTGGTAAATAGAAACATTATGAATCTGAAAGGAAGAGTGGTTACTGAGTGTTGGAGCTATGGGAAGAAACTGGAAGTGGCAATGGGGAACAAGGAGTATTTCAACCCATAGCCTTGACGAGTGGACTGAGGAGAGTGATGAAAGTGTAGCCAGTCCTGGAAGGGGTGATCAAGGAGGCTGTGTCATCAGGAGCAGGACATGAAAAGATTTAGGCTGAAGGGAAGTTTGGTTTCAATGGAACAAGTATTTATGCCCATTCACCTGCCATTCTAAAAATACAGCTTTGACCATGTCACTCCTTGACTCTATAAACTATAGTGACTCCCTCTTACATCCAGGATCAAATATGATCTTTTGGCTTTAAATCTCTTTAAGTATGACTTTTTTTCTCAACACTATTACATTGAAGTCCCCTCTACCTACTCTACGCTACAGAGATGTTGACCTCCTCGCTCTTCTTTCCATATTAAGTTCTACCTTCCATCTCTGTGTCTTTCCACTGGCTCTCCTTCATGCCTAGAATGTTCTCCCTCAATGTTTATACCTCCTGGTTTTCTTCAAGTCATAGACAAAATCCTACCTTCTACAAATGGCCTCTCCCTTTTCTTCTTGAAGCTAATGCATCACCCAAAGTGATGGCCACGCTTTTCTTTTGTATGGATCTTGTTTGTAAAGAGTTGTTCGCATTCTGTCTCTTCCCTTTGACTTTGAGGCTGTGCTTTTTCCTTTTCTTTTCCCCAGGGTAAGCTGGAGCCTAACACAAAATAGGTGCTTAATCAATGGTTTTCTGACTGACTGCTGGTTTGGGTGTTATTGGATATTTCAATGTGGATCCATCACAGACCAGCAGAAACTGGGCTGGTCTTTGTATCCCCACAACCTGCTACAAATCCTGGGACCTAGAAAGTGCTTATTGCATCTTCCTGACTCCCAGGCCTCTGCTCTCTGCGCCACCTAGATGTCCATGCTGTCTTCGAGTCAATGAGCATTTATTAAGCTCTCACTGTATGCCAGATACTGTGCTAAGTGCTAGGAATATAAATACAGAAGGAAAGAAGTCAGTCCCTGCCGACAATTTGGGAAGACAACATGGAAGCTGCAAAAGACAAGAGGGAAGGTCAAAGGTGGCCCTCATAGAATAAAGGCAGAGCAAGACTCCAATGTAGCCTGGAGACACAAAGGCCTTCTTCCCCATTAGACCATGAGCTCTTAGAGGTTAGGAATTCATGTTTTGTCTTGGGATCCCCAATGCCTAGCACAGTACCTGACACATAATGGATAATTAATAAATGTTTGTTGATCAATTGTAATCACAGTAATCTAGATTTATAACTGGGAGGTATCTTCGAAGCTATGTAATCAAACTCCCTCATTTTATAAATGAGAAAACCACAGTCCAGAAACTGGAAATGACTTGACCAACATCATATAGCTAGTACTGTGCAGAGCCCAAATTCTAATCCACATGATCTGACTCCAAATGTAACATTTTCCCCTACACCACACTGCAGTTCACCAACATGCTCCTCTTTGAATCTCAGTTTCCTCTTTTATGATTTGAGATTATGAGACCTGACAATCTCTAAGAATCCTTTTAGCTCTAAAGTCTGAGTCTTCACTATGATTTTTCTGGCTTCCTTTGACAACTATGCATATCAAATTCATTCTCACCTATATAGATGCTCTGTTGGCTCAATGTGCAGGTGAAGCTAGGCAGGTATCATCAATTGCTGGCACCAGTGGAGTCAGGACTGATCTCAAACACAGGAGGAGAAGCCATTCCCAGAATTTGAGAGGGTAGGGCCACCCAGTTTTGTCTTTTTTGGTTATAGCCTTTTTTAACTGCCTTGGAAAGTTGCACCTCTGACTGAGAAGCTGTCACAGGACATCAGCTCAGTGGTTGGTTTTAAGGACACTTCAACCACAGCCTCAGGCAGACAGGCATGTCACCATGACCTCTTCTGCCTTGAAAGAGTGGAGTCATCGAATGCCAGATACACAGTCCCACCTTCTAAGCTGAGAAGGTGGATGGCACACAATCAGTATCCACAAGGCAGTTTCTGGAGACAGTCAGGGCCTCAAACCTTTTGATGGAACCAAGTCAAGACTGACTGTGGGATGGAAGAAAGGTGAAATAGGCACTGACTGATCTGCAGGAATGTTGTGGTTGTCATTATTTTTTGTTTTTGTTTTAATTGCCTAGGCCCTGGGAGCTTCCTTCATTTTTTCCCTTGCTCTCCTAACTCCCAAAGGGAGTAGGAGGCATGCATGGAAGAGTCCCTGCACTTTCCTGAAGACCCAATCCATCCTTCATTCCCAAGGCTTACTTCTCTGCCTTCTTCTCATCCTCCCCCTTACTTTCTTTGCTTGATTTCATCTCTTTATAGGCACTGTCGCCTCTCCAGTCAGGCTTACAGATGTGCTGACTGGCAAGTGCCCCAACATTCTCTTCTCCCCCATTTTCCAAAATATTTGAAGAGTCAACAGGGGGTGAACAGAAAGTCTTCATGTCACAGTTTGCCAGGGACAACATTTATTGATGGCCTCCACATTGAGGTTACTCTAGATCAGGTTCTGGGAGCTGGAGGCCTGTATTCTAGTCCTGGTTCTACTGCTGATCTTTTTAAGTGACTTTAGCTGAGTTATTGAGATGCTCTGGAAAGGTTAGCTTAAATCATCTCTAAACCCTCTGTTAGGGGAAACATTTTACAACTCCAGGATTCAGTGATCTTTCTAGCTACATGAAAGAAAAAGTCACTAAGTAGGATTGTGACATTGCTCTTCTGGGAAATGTCTGCTTTCTATGAAACTTGTCATCATCATCTTCATCTTCTTCATCATCTTTGTGAGACCATAGGTCTATAATTCAAAGAGACCCTGTTGATGATCAAGTCTGACCTCCCTCACTTTTTTTAAGGTGAGAAATATAAAGATCATAGAAGTTAAATGACTTAAGGTCACACAATTAAATGTCTTGAGGCAGAATTTGATCCCAGGTGTTCTTGATCTAACCTTACTGCCTAATCCAAGTGAGAGAGTTGGCCTTCTACCAAATGAGCACTGACTCATTCTCTTCATATCTATCCCCAGCCCCCAGCATGGTGATGGCAGACCCATATCAGGCACTTTATACATGTTTCCTGATTGTGTGCGTCCAGATTCAGCTAACATTTCTGGATCGCATACTCTGGACAAGGTGCTGTCCTGGCAGGTGTGGTGGGGGCAGTGAATTGAGAGATGAATGAAAAGGGGTCCTTGGTCTCTGAGACTGGGAAATTAAGTAAGGCAGAAATAAACATGGAGATAATAAGAGATTGTTTATTTGTGTTTAATAGACTATAAGCCCATGAGAGAACTGAAGGTATAATTAAATACAGTTCAGTGGAGAAAAAAAGGTCATTTCTAGCTGGGTGGAATCAGAAAAGCTTCCAAGAGTAGGTGTCACATGAACTGAATGTTAGAAGATGAAGGGAATTTCCATAGGGGGGGTGGATGGGTATCGGGACAAGAACATTTTATGATATAAAAAGTAAGGGTTACATCCAGAGATTGCAAATCATCCCATTTGGCTGGAATGTAGAGAATACAAAAGCGTATTGGGTGAGATAATCTTCAGAAAGTTCCTATTGTAGCCACATCTGTATTTAATAAGACAATAGGGAGCCACTGAAGGTTTCTGAGCACTCATCAGGCTTCAAAGCTCAGACTAGATCAGGGGGAAGAGAGGCCAGAAGCTGAGAGGCTGGGCTGGAAGGGGTGTCAGTAATTCAGACAAGAGTAGAAGGACTGCAGCTAAGATGGTAGAGAGGAGGGGATGGATGCAGGAGGCAGTAGGACTTTGGAAGGTGGGGAGGGGCAGGAGGAAGGAATGGAAGGGGATTCTAGGAAGTCAATGACATCTCCAGTCATCTCCAGAAACGTGCTGGAGGGTCAGGTCCTGCCTCCTTCCCCTTTAAATGTTTGGTTCCAATCGTACTGCTAATATTGGCCTCAGAAAAGAGCCCTGGAAAACATTCACAGAAAAAGCCTTGTTTTCCACATACTTGCTGCTTCATTTGCCTTCTTTAAAAAAAAAAATTAAATTAAAAAAATGGGGGCTGAGTTGTTGTTTTATCGCGTTTTCTTTTTCTTCTTCTTACAAAAATTCCACATACTTGAAGACCAAAACAGTTTTGCAGTAGAGGGTCCAAGTCCTGGGTTAGGCGGTGCCCGCACGCAGTGTTCCTGGGCGCAGCAGCACACTCCTCTGCCAGCAGGGGGCAGTCCATGCCACCAGGTCACCCACTGGTTGGACTATGCCCATTGGAGGCTGCTAGGGACAGTTAGCCAAGGGAAAGAGGGCAGGGGTCTTCAGCACCCTGGCTACTCCCCTCACTCACTCTTAACTCTGTTTTTCTCTTTGCTCCCTCCTCTATACCCCCTCCCTGTTTGTGTCCAACAGCTTGTCATTTATCATCCTACATCTGCCATTTGGGCTGCACCCAGCTCAGATGCCTGACACTGTACCATGACCTACTTAAGGCTGATTGCTGCAGGCCAGCCCATCCTGCTGCTCTCAGAGCAGGCTTAAGTAAGAGAGGGGGATTGGAAAACACTGAGGTCCACTGGGAAGGGTGAGGCCAGTATAAGCCACTGTGAAAAGAAGCAAGAGGAGGGGAGAGGGCAGGACGCCCTCCCTCCCAATAAAGGTCAGGAATGAAAGTTAGAAGGGGCCGAGGCATTTGGTAGCTTCTCAGGATCTGATTCCAAACTAGTCTCAATATGTGGGTCAGGCTTTCTGGAAGGGGTGAAAATGCTGCCCGCAGTCCATCCTCATTGCCACAGTTGGTCTGGAAACCCAACCTACCTCGACGCCTGCCTCTGGTAGGAATCTGTTGTTTCCCTTCAGGATTCATCCTAACAGCATTGAAAGCCCCCAATCTGCATCTGGGATGAAAAAGAGACACATCTGGATACTCCAGCTGTTGTTTAAGAGACTGACGATAGCTAAGCTCTAATAGTCTGGAACCGTTAAGGCCATTCCAGGTCAAAGACTTGGGGCCTGATCCCCCAGAAGGTGGAGATTGGTTCTGGTATAGATGCTTTGGGCAAGTAGGTATGTCAAGATGAACACAACATTAGCAACACCTTCATGTTTTCTGTAGGGGTTTTAGAGTTACAAAGTTCTTTGTAGACATCTCTTTGTTTTAACTCTCATCACCCCAAAAAAAGGGAAAAGCAGAAACTACCCTCCAGCTGATGAAATTGGCACTGCAGGCCTTATTCTGACCCATTCATTGATGTGGAAGGAAACTGTCTCAGAGAGGGCAGTGGCTTGCCCAGGGTCCCAGAGCTAGCAAATCTGGAAGAAGGATCTGAAGCCAGGTTGTCCCATCTCTGAGTCCAGCATGGTCTGTGTTTCACTATGCTAACTGTCTTTACAACACATACATATTACAATCACAACACAGCCTAACATAGTATAGCCAACTCTGGATCCAGCCAAGAAGACCTGGGTTCAAATCCAACTGCAGAGATTTACTAGCCATGTCACCATGGACCCATCACTTAATCTAAGTCTCAGTTTCCTCATCTATAGTATAGAGATAATACCACCTGCCTCACAGGGTTGGGTTAGGATCAGATAGGATATCTAAGCAGACCTCTTTGCCTCCCCCAGGTATAACCTCCAAGAACTCAGAGTCATTGATACACCAGCATGATTCTTCCCTGGAGCCCTATGTACAAAACTACCATGTTAAGGTAGGAAGAGGTAATGCCACCTAGTGGTCAAACCCTGGTGCTGTGAGAAGTAAGTTCTGTCATTAAATCTGGTGCAACCTCTTATCCAGCAGGTAGAAAAGAGTAGGGTACTTCCCCTCACTGGGCCTCTATTTCCCTTCCCACAAAATGAGGATTGAACAAGAGCCAATGGAAATATAATAATGGGAGACAAAGAAGAACTTCCTTTCACTGAGCTCTTCCCCCAGTCTCCCATCCAGGAGTGATTCTCTCATAAAGAGCCTTAGTCTCATGACTGTGATGGTCCCAAGGAGGTCAGAGCTGGCCATTCAGCGCAGCCCACTCCTGACCAAGAATTAGCAACGAAGCTCATCCACCAAGTTGTCAGCTATCCTTTGTGAGCTTTCTACTATGCAAGCCTGGCATATGCATTTGGACAGCTCCCACTGTTAGGATGCCTCTCCTGACATCCATCCGAGAGCCATAGCTTGGCAATACCAACCTTTTGCTCCAGATTTTACCTACTGAGAACAAACAATGTTCTCTTCCTCCAACCTTCCAACTCTCAGAATCCCTGATTTCCTTCAAGACCCAGGTCAAAGCCCACCTTCTGAAGGAAAGTCTCCCCTTTCTCCATCGTCCCCAACATTAGTGCTTTCTCTCTGAAATTATCTCTCACCTATACTGTACATACCTTGCAAGAACACAGGTGTTTGTATGTCAACTTCCCCTATTAGAATGGAAATCCTTGAGAGCAGGGACCTCGTTTTTGCTATTCTTTGTATCCCTGGTTATCAGCACTGTGCCTGATACATAGTGTTTAATAGCTGCTTAGTGATGGTAATGAAATCTAATCCCTCCTCCACAGAATTGCCAATCAAATGCCTGGAGATCATCACCATGCTCACCCCACCCTGAGCCTTCTCCTACAAAGAATCCTTAGTTCCATCCATCCAGCAATCAATAAACATTTATTAAGACCCTTCAGGATCCTCAGTGACTTGCTTTGAATGCCTTCTATCTTTTTAAAGTCTTTCCTAAAATGTTCTAGTTAGAAGTGAATCCACTACTCTAGCCCCTAGGTAGTCTGCCCAGAGCCCAAGGAAGCAGGTCAACTGCCTTCTAATAGGAGGACATTAGCCCTTTGTGAATGAAGTCAAAATCACATTCACTTTCCTGGATGTCATAGAAGCTGAGAGTTTGAGTCCAACCAGGGGCTGCATGTAATTTTACCTACACTTAGCCTACAGTAACCATGTTCACACAGGCTTTTGTCTAAATGGGCTAAAAGAGGAAAAATATCTCAGCCATGTTAGCTCTCAGACAATATTGCCTTAGTTATTGAGAGGTTTTAAGCTATGTTGGTAATGTGTCTCTGGTTTACTGAAGTAATAAGCTGGAAATGCCCAGCAACCTTTGCTTTTGAAACAAAGAACAGGCAAAGAAATAGCCATAGAGACCCACACCTATACACATGGCATCCTGTAAGCAGACCTGTGGAGCTGCGCAGCATGCGTGGAACTGGAAGCATAGGACCCCAGAGCAGGAAGAGTCAGGAGAGACAGGGACCAATCAGAGTCAACAGAGATGTGGCCGATGACTGTTCATGCGGTCCTAGCTGAGGCATAGCAGGAACCAGGTCAAACCAATGTGCTGAGCCATGTCAGCAGAAAGGATCATGGCAACACTTGAGAAGCCACGCCATTCAGGTCTTCAAAGAAGCCCATGAGCAGCACAGTCTATTCAGATGGTGTTGAGACATGTCAGGCTCATAAGTGGAATAAATGCTACTCTCTGTCCTGAATTGTAGAAGGAGAAAGAGGCAGAGGAGTCAATGGTGAGATTGAATGCAACTCCAGGAATTCTTACAGCAAGGTGAGCTTAGCCTTAGCTGCTGTATCCCAAACCAAACACATGGGAGGGAGCTGAGCCTGACCTAAGCACAGAGCTGCAATATAGAAACTAAAGCTGGAGAGTGGATAAAATGGAAACTTAACAGAAAAATGAAACAATTCTATGGACTCACAGAAACTCAAAGAGACCTGTATACACAAAGAACAAGGAGTCAGTCAGTCAATAAACACTTATTAAGTGCCTACTACATGCCAGGCCCTCCGCCAAGGTATCCATCTGTACAAAGAAAGATAAAATAGATTTCCTGCTCACTTGGCTCTCATAGTCTAATAAGGGAAAGTTCAAACAATTATGTTCAAACAAGATATAGAGAGATTAAATTGGGGATGGTCACCAGCGAGGAGACCCTGAGATTCAGGAGGACTAAGGGAAGACATCTAGTAGTAGGCAAGGTTTTACTAGGCATTTGAAGGGAGCCAGGAAGTAGAGACAAGGAAAAAGAGAGTTCCCCTGTATGGGAACAATCAGGGAAGGTTCCTAGAGTTGGGAAATGGGGCATTTTGCTAGAAGAATGGCAAGGAGGCCAGCATCCCTGATTGCAGAGGACACAGGAATGAATTAGGTATAAGAAGAGTGAAAAGATGGGGGAAGAACTGGGGTTGTGAAGGGCTTTGAATGATCCAAAGAGGAATTTGTATTTGATCCTACAGGTAATAGGGAGCTAATGGCGTTCAGTGGGTAAGGAGGTGACATGGTTATACTTGTGCTTTAGAAAGATTTCTTTGACAGCTGAGTGGAGGAAGGACTATAGTGGGAAGAGACATGTGACAGTGAGACCAGTCAAAAGGCTTACTTGACTGAAGTCCAGGCAGGAGGTGATGAGGGCCTGCTCCAGTGGTGGGACAATGGTAGAGGAGAGGAGGATCATATATGAGTGATGTTATGCAAGCAAAATCAATGGAACGGATTTGGAGAATGAGAATGAGGGGGTAAGGATAAGACTTCAGTTTTGAGGTTGAGGTACTAGAAGGAGAGTGTACCCTCAGCATTTATAGGCATATTAGGAAGAGGGGAGGATTTGGAGAAGTGAACAAAGATAATGAGGTCCTTTTGAATTCAAGATGGCTGTAGGACATCTAGTTTTGGATGTTCAATAGCCTATTGAAGATGCACTTTGGAGTGACTCCAGCAGAGAGGTTACTGCTGGATGGAAAGAATCAGAAGCATGCAGGTGATGATGACTAGACTGTGGAGAATTAATAAATGGGTGAGAGGAAAGGAAGTAGAGTTTACCATCTAATGGTCCCAGATACACAAAGTAAGATATTAAAGCAGAGGCAGAGTCAAGATGGCAGAGTAGAAGCAAGGACCTACTTGAATGCCACGCCCCCCCCGCCCCACCAAATCCCTCAAAATACCTGTTAAAAAGGACTCTAAACAAATTCTGGAACAGCAGAAGTAACAAAATGACAGAGTGAAATAGATTTAGAGCCCAAAACAGTCTGGAAGACTAATAGGAAGGGTCTATCACACTGGGCTCGGAGTGGAGCACAACAGTGGGGGCCATGCCAGAACAAATTGGACAAGAGCAGCCTTTATAGCACTGTATCACAGGCAGGTTCTGTAGTTTCCAGAATTCTCAACTGACAAATGCCAAACACAGCTTCAAAGGTCAGTGAGAAAGCTCTCTCAATTGGGTGAGAGGGAGGATTGGTCTGGCTCCAGGCCCAGCCCCAGCGCAGCAGCAGTCATTACTTCAGTGGCTGTTGCTTCTGCAGGTCAGCCTATAGATGGTGGGGGAATTGAGTGACTGATCTGGGTCTTAGTCCTAAGTGGTGGTCCTGGGATGAGGAGGAGTGCTGGTGTGGTAGAGCTGGCAGTGGCTGTGGAGAAGAAATCCTACTCCCAGTTCCAGGGCAGAATAAAAGTGCTCTGGTTGTTCATAAACCAGAACACAGACCAGGAGAGGAGTAAACACCTCTCCCTTGATTATACCATTTTGGAGGAACTGAGAACTCACAAGTCCTTAAAGATATCTCTGAAAATATCTACACAAAACCTCTGAAACTTGGGGTAATGCACCCTCCACTTAACAAAGAATTCAAAAGTCAAGTCATTGGCTGGGGAAATGTCCGAAAGGGGAGAAAATAAGAATATAGAAGGTACTTTCTTGATGAAAAGGTATTGTTTTCCACCCTTTCAGATGAGAATGATCAAAGCAATAACAGGAGGAAGATCAAAGCATGCAACTTCAGGAAGACAGCATGATCAAGGCTCCTACATTGAAAGCCTCCAAACAATATGAAATAGTCTCAGACTACGGAAGAGCTCAAACAGGATTTTGAAAGTCAAGTAAGAGAAATAGAACAAAAATTGGGAAAAGAAATGAGCAATGCAAGAAAATCATGAAAAAATTTGTCAATAGCTTGCTAAAGGAGGCCCAAAAAATTGCTGAAGAAAATAGACTAACCCAAATACAAAAGAAGTCCAAAAAGCCAATGAGGAGAAGAATGCTTGTAAAACAGAACTGGCCAGATGGAAAAGGAGATCCAAAAGCTCACTAAAGAAAAGAATTGCTCCAAAATTAGAATGGAGCAAATGGAAGCTAATGACTATATGAGAAATCAAGAAATTGTAAAACAAAACCAAAATAATGAAAATATAGAAGACAATGTGAAAAATCTCATTAGCAAAACAACTGACTTGGAAAATTGATCTAGCAGATCAGTTATTGGTCTACCTGAAAACCATGATCAAAAAATAGCATAGCCATCATCTTCCGATAAATTGCCAAGGAGAATTGCCCTGATATTCTAGAACCAGAGGGTAAAGGGTGGAAAGAATTCACTGATCACCTCCTGAAAGAGACCTCAAAAGGAAAACTTCTAGGAATATTGTAGCCAAACTCCAGAGTTCCCAGGAGAAAAGGAGAAGGAGAAAATATTACAAGTAGTCAGAAAGAAACAGTTCAAGTATTGTGGAAATACAATCAGGATAACACAAGATTCAGCAGCTTCACTAAGGGGTTAGAGGGCTTGGAATATAATATTTCAGAGATCAAAGGATGTAGGATTAAAGCCAAAGATCGCCTACCCAGCAAACCTGGGTATAATACTTCAGGGGAAAATGGAATTGCAAGAAAATAGAGGACTTCCAAGAATTCTTGTTAAAAAAACCAGAGCCGAATAGAAAATTCGACTTTCAAATACAAGAATCAAGAGAAACATGTAAAGGTAAAAAAAGGAAAGAGAAGTCAAAGGGAGTCATTAAAGTTGAATTCTTACATTCCTACATGGAAAGATTATAATTGTAACTTATGAGACCTTTCTCAGTATTAGGGCTGTTAAAGGGAATATACATATATATATATATACCTAAAAATAAAATTAACTGCTGAGAGAAATGTATTGGAAGAGAGATAAAAGGGAATGTAGCAAGTCATCTCATATAGAAGAGGCAAGAAAAGCTTTTAAAATGGAGGAGAAGAGAGTGAAGGTGAGAAGGAATACATGAACCTTACTCTCATCAGATTTGGCTTAAAGAAGGAATAACATACACTCAATTGGGTATGGAAATCAATCTTATCCTGCAGGAAAGCAGGGGGAAGGAGATAGGAGAGGGAGCGTAATAGAATGGATGGCAGATTGGGGGAAGGGGTAATCAGAAGCAAATACTATTGTGGAAGGACAGATCAAAGGAGAGAATGTAATAAAGAAAGGACAGCACAGGGAAATTTGATTAGTCTCTAGCCACATGAACATTATGGAAGTATTTTGTATGGCTACACATATATAGACTGCATCGAATTGCTTGCTTTCTCAGTAAGGGTTGGTGGGAAGGTAGTAAGGGAGAGAATGTGGAATTCAATGCTTTAAAAAGGAATATTAAAAATTGTTTTGCGTGCAACTGGGAAAATAAGATGTACAGACAATGGGTTATAGAAATCTTTCTTGCCCTATAGGAAAATAGAAGGGAGGGGGAGGAGAGTAGGGGTGGTTGATAGAAGGGAGGACAGATTAGGGGAAGGAGTGGATAAGGGTGCATGCTGTCCTGGGGTGGGTTGTGGGGAGAGATGGGAAGAAAATTTTGAATAGAAGTAAATTATGTAAACTGAAAATAAATTATGTATATATATATATATATATATATATATATATATATATATATGTGTGTGTGTGTATATATATATATATATATATATATGTGTGTGTGTATACATGCATGTGTGTGTATGTGTGTATTTTAAAGGATATTTAAGCCAATGACAGCCAGGGCAGAAAGAATGACAAGAGAATCAATAGCTTAGAACAAACAGACGGTGTAGTCTTTGCCAAAGAATTGAACCTTCTGAAAATTAGTACAGACCAAAATGAAAGCAATATCTCTTGGAGACAAGAAATATGAGAACCCTGGCAGGAGGAGATTGCAAAAAATCAGAGCCTTCTGTCCTGTCTACAGAACTGTATTAGACCATCCCAGGGTGAAAGCATAGACATATTTCCCAGATATCTTAGCCCACTACTTTGGAGAGCTGTCATGGACCTTATCTCAGAGTGTTAGACTGGGAGACAGGAAGATGTGGGTTCAAATCCAATCCCTGACATTTACTAGCTGTGTGATAATGGGATGAGTCATAATTGCTTCATCTGGGAAATGGGGATGACAAGCTATAACACTTCTTTCTCAAGGTTGCTGTATGGTCCATGCTAGAGAATGTATGCAAAACATTCTTCAGATCTCAAATTGCTACCTCACAGATGTTAAAAGCAGCTCCTAGCAGAGGACTTGTTTCCTCAGGAAAGAGTGTGTGCTCCTAATATGCTTATAAAGATCCCTGGTGGGCAGCCGGCAGTCTAGGTCATCAGCTCAGGATCTTAGAGCCAGGGTTTGTCAGAAAAGGTATCTGACCCTAGATGGTTACAACTCTCTCATCCTCTTTTCTCTCAAAACTCATCTCCAATATTAGGCCTGCCTTGCTTTGACCTCTCCCCACCCCAATGTCCACCTTCCACTGCTTCTCTACAATTACCTTGCAGTGATTTTGAATCTAATTCATATGTCTATATATGTCATTGTCTCCCCTGAGAATCTCAAGTTCTTTGAGGGCAGAAATTCTTGATTTTCCTCCTGTATCCCCAGTTCAGCCCAGAGCCTGGTACACAATGGGGTCCATCTAAGACTCTCCTTAATGCTCTCTCATGAGAGGAAGTCCACTGCCTCCCAGAGCATCTCATTTCACATCTGAGTGGTTCTAATGATCAGAAAGCATTTGTATTCCTCATCAAGCCTGCCAGTGCTAGACCATTGAAGATACAGAGAAAAAAATTCAATTATCCCTACTCTCAGGAAGTTTACATTCTAATGGAGTAAGAATATCCATTCAAGGGAGCTGGGAAGTTATCAGAGGAAGGGAGGCCTGAAGGTAGAAGCAGAGAAAGTCTAGAGTGTAGCCAAGAGAGGAATGGGTATGTGACTGTGTTAGGCATCTTCCTTAAACTGAGGTTTATGATTAACTACCCAATCAGAGGGAGAGGACACTGGGGTTGAGGGTACTTCCAGGGTATAAGTTCCAGAAGTGGAGTGATTTTAAACCTCAAAACAACCCCATATGGCAAGGGAAATTGAAATCCCAAGTTCCAGCCCTTAGCACATTGCCTTGCACATAGTAGGTACTGTGTATTGATTGATTGATCAATTGATTTACAGAAATGGAAACTAAAGTGAAGTGAGACTAAGTAGCTTATCTAAGGTTTCTCACAACAATCAAGTGACTAAGTCAGAGTTCAAACTAAGGTCCTCTTGACTCCAAACCCAGCACTATAAACCACCTCGTTACCTTGATGCACACACAAAAGAATGTTTGCATAAATGTTATATTTATATGTTAACACACACATATATATTATAATATTTATGTTATATTGCCAAATAAGTATAGAATAACAGCCAAACAATTTAGCAGTGGATGAAGGAAGACCAGCAATGGAAGAAATCAGGGAATCTCTCTTATAGGCAGAGTTTCTTGGTGCAAGTCTTGAAGGAATCTCGGGCTTCCACAAGGTAGCACTGAGGAAGAACAGTCCAGGCATGGGGGACAGTCAGGACAAAGGCATTGAAGTTAGAGATGGAATACTGTGCTTGAGGAATATCAAACAAGCCACTTTGGCCTGGAATAATAGGTATGAGGTATATTTTGAAGAGCTTCGAACGACATTATCTAAAGGCAGGAAGGCAAGAGAGAAACCTTGAGTTTTTCATAGTCTCTGATTTCATCCTGGAATTGTGGAATTGAGGATGGGGAAGGAACCGTGTAACTAGCTGGGAGCCTTGTTTTCCAGGCTGCTCAGGCACCCACCTCTCTTAATGCTTCTCTGAACAAGCTGCAGGGCAAGGAATTCCCAAGGAACTGTGACATGGAGAGATTCAGAGGATTCATTTCAAGGACTCATGGGGATTTTTGCCCTCTAGACTCCAGACACCTGCTACAGAAGGGAAGCTTCCCAGCTCACTGTAGCCCTGCTCAGCCCTGTGTGTGCCCAAGTACCTCCTTCTTCAGCGGGAAGGGCAACTGTGTGTGACAAAGCAGAGTGCCACCAAGCACAGGGAGCTAGCATGACAGGTCAAAGGGCTGCACTCCTGAAGACTTTTTCCTACATATTTTCCTAATTAAGGGTAAATGGCTCCCAGGAGGCACTAGGGCCATGTCTTGAGGTTGTTGGCACAGGAAGTTGTAAGGTACTTGTTTCCTCAGGTGAGTGTCGTGGTGGCCATAGAAACCAATGCTAGTAGACCCACCAAATAATGAAGAGTACATCTCTAGGGGATGCAGGGAAGAGTGACATGATGTCCAACCAGTTCCCAGAAAGCAACACTCCACCAAGGGAGAAAAGTCTACCCAACATCCACTTCATCTGAGAATGTCATGGCTTAATTATTACCAGAAACTGCAGTGAGGTCCTTTCCAAGCAGTTCCTAAAATGCATTCCAGATCTTACGTGAACCAAATTTCATCTGAGTTCAGCCTTGAATGAGCTGAACCATGGTTTCCCCAACATGAGGACTTCTTTATGCTAGGAAGCAATAGTTGTGCTACAGTGACCATGGGGTGGGAACATGAATGATGACAAAAATCTACTTAGGGACTGCTCTCACCCACTTATCATTTCCTCCCCCTGCTCCCTATTTCCAATAGAATGTCATCAGGGCAAAGCCTGTCTTCATCTTTGCCCCTGAATCCCCAGCATCCAACAGTGCTTGGTACATTGTAGGAATTTAATAAATGCTTATTGAATTAAATTGAAGACTGAATCAAACCTCATCTCCATATGTTTTAAAAGTCTATGTGTGGGGGCGGAGCCAAGATGTTGGAGTAGAAAGACTCACATTTGCTAGCTCCGAATCCACAGCCCATACATTTCCTGTAAAAAGAACTCCTGACAAATTCTGGAACAGTGGAAGCCATGCAGCAACACAGTGAAGGAGATTTCCGTTGCAGAGAGCCCTGAAAAACCGACCGCAAAGGGATCCTGGATGGGAGCGGAGTCCTGCCCTGCAGAGCGCTCCCCTCCCCCGCCCCGGCCGTGTGGCACTAAGAGGAGCGAGCAGAGCCCAGCAGGCATCAGGGACCTGAATCTCTGGCGGCCACGAAGGTCCCTCCACCCACAGACGCACAGGTCAGTGAGAGAGACGGGCTGAGAGGGGAGTGGGGTATCTCTGGGACTCGGACCCCCTGCAGAGGCTGCGGCCTCTGCAGAGGCAGAGGCAGAGGCAGAGGCCACTTGGCCAGAGGCAGGAGCTCCACCCCAGCTCCATTACAGAAGATCTCTGCATAAACCCCCTGAGGGAACTGAGCCTGAGAGGCGGCCCTGCCCCCACTTGAGAACCAGCAGATAAGCTCCCACTGAAGAGCAGTCAGGCCTGCCGCCAAAAGCCCTGAGGCTGGGGAGCAGCATTTGAATCTCAGACCCCAAGCACTAGCTGGGTGGATCTAGGCCAGGGGGTGGAGAGGACTCTCAGAAGTCAAGTAACTGGCTGGGAAAATGCCCAGAAAAGGGAAAAAAGCTAAGACCATAGATGGTTATTTTCTTGAGAAGATGATTCCTCCATTTGTCTCTGACGACAAAGAGGTCTGCTT
>CM053771.1:550072980-550101123 GCA_028658325.1 Potorous gilbertii | reverse complement strand
GGGTAGTTGGTGGTATTACACACACACACATACACAGACGTACACATACACATGTACAGCCGTGCACACACACACATTCACACATTCACGCACACACAGAGACAGAGCACAGAGTGAATTGAATAGGATGGGATCATATCTTAAAAGAAATCAAGGTAAAAAGTCTATGTGTGAGGCATGCTATTTATTGGGCTGTGGAATATGTGGTGGCTGTTTTTATGGATTTACATATAGATTTGTAGATCCCTTGAAATAGCTATAGCAGCAAAGATGGGATCTTCTCCGTCTGAGGGAGATGGAAGGTCATGACAGGTAACCTAGGCCAGGGGTCGCCAAACTCATTTGGTCTCCATAATCTTTGGCTTTCAGGAAACCTTTCCATATACCTTTTTCAATATGAAAACTAGTATTTACCATACATATACATAGAATAAAAGCCTTCCCATCTTCCTTATTCAATATGAAAGGAAACCAGTTTTACAGTTCCATATGCACATTCCCAGAAGAATTCCAATAAAGAGACTGGTTTTAATAGGACAGTGTTGTTATTTACCAAATACTCTCTCTGCCCACTTGGCAAGTTCCCTTGGCAATATACCCTGGAGCTTTCTTCTCTGCTGTGAACATCTACCCGGATGGAGTCATGACCTAGTCTGATACATGCTTACATAGATATATACATACACACATAAGCATATATGCACACACATATAAATATACATATGTATGTACATGTGTGTATACATAACTCTATATCTCTATATCTATTTATATTTATATTCATATATTTATATATCTATATATATATATATATCTGTCTATATCTATGACTATCTATATCTATAGTTATATATCTTTATCCATCTATATTTATACATCTATATCTATCTATGTCTACATCTATATCTGCATTTGTGTTTCTATATCTATCTTGGTCTATATCTCTAGCAACATTTATACATCTATATCTATCTATCCATATCTCTATCTAACTCTATATCTCTATCTCTATCTATCTATATTTATATCCATCTATCCATATTTATCTAACTCTATCTTTATCTTTCCATCTATCTATCTATCTATCTATCTATCTACATGGAGCCTAAGAAAAGTTAAATGAGCTGCATAAGGCCAAATAGTATGTGGCTGAGTCAAGACTTCTGGTCCACTGTGTAACTGGATGAGTGAAAACCCTAAAGAATCATAGACTCTGACTTAGAAGGGATCTTAGAGGCCACTGAGTCCTATTGTCAACAGAGTAATTTCTCCAGCCTCAACCACAGATGGAGCACAAAGAGTTCATTTGAACATTTGGAGTGAATATGTCTCTAAATTTGTGCAATGTACCTATCATTGGAGTCCCTGCATTTCTGCTTCATTCAAAAACGACACCTTTTTTGATGTGAACATGCCATGCTGAGTGGACCTTTGACAATGTCACTCATGTAAAACAATCAATTCCAAAGTTTTTTAAGGAGACCTTAAGTATTTTTTTATCACTTCTTCTGACCACTATGTGAGAACTTGTGTTGTGTAAGTTCTCTATAAAATAGTCTTTTAGCAAATGTACATTTGGCATTCAAACAACATGCCAGTCCATCAGGGTTGGACTCTCTGCAGTAGGGTTTGAAGCTTGACACTTCAGTTCAGGGAAGGACCTCAGTGTCATGTGTGCTGTCTTGCCAGGTGATCTTAGAATCTAACTAACTAAAACCATTGAAATGGAAATGATTCAGTTTCCTGACATGGGGCTGCCATGTTTAACAGGCATACATCAGTGAGGTCAACACAATGTCTCTGTAGACCTTCAGTCTGGTACGCACCCTAATGCTTTTCTCCCACACTTTTCCTTTGGAGACTCTCAGACACTAAGCTACCTCTGGCAATGCATGTTTCAAGTTTATCATCATGGACATACCTGGAAAGTACACTGCCAAGGTAAGTGTACTTATATACAGCATTCAATATTTCTCCATTTTCTGTAATCAATGCTTCCAATGGTATAGTGCTGACTGGTGGAAAATTTCTGTTTCCTTGGTGTTAATTGTCAGGACAAAATTAAGACAGGGGTAGAGAACTGACTCTGTTACATCTCAGCCTCAAAGGCTGCATTGAGTGCACTATCATCTGCAAATAAAAAGCCACATGCCATATCTCCCTCCACTTTGTTCTTGGCTTGTAACTATTTCAAGTTAAATAATTTATTATCAATGTGGCAGCCAACCTTGATGTCATTTTCATCCTCATTGAAAATATTTTGCAGTATTGTGACGTGGTCGTGCTAAAAAGCAGGGGAGTAAGTACGGAGTCCTGCTTCACCCTATTGGTGACTGAGAAAGTATAAGAGCATCATCCATTATCCAGAACCTGGGCAAGCATACATCATGAAACTGATGTACAATATTGATGAGTTCTCTGGACAGCTACATTTTTTTCTGTGATCTCCACAAGTCTTCAAAACTGACAGTATCAAAGGCCTTGGTCAGATCAACACACAGACCTCATTTCTGCTCCTGGCATTTGTTCTGGAGTTCTCAGGAAGCAAACATCATCTTGATCCTTCCTTGGCCCTTTCTGAAGTCATCCAACTCTTAGGCAGATGAGTATCTTCCAGGTGGAAGATCAGTCTGTTAAGGAGGACTCTGGAAAAATATTTCTGCAAGTGATAGAGAGAGAGACCTCTTTATGATTATCAGAGGACAACATATTTCATTTCCTTTTATAGAGATGGACTATGGAGGCATCCTTGAACTCTTAGAGGATGATCTCCTCTTGACACAAAACTCAGATTTCCATCAACTTTTGGATAAACAATGGATCCTCTGTCTCATTTAAGCAACATTTTGCCACATGAGAGGAACCTAATGATATTCAAAACCTCTTCTTCACTTAGAATTTTGGCTAGAGAGGGACTGACTTCAACCTGAGTAGTCAATGCCTTCAGCATTAGTTGATGACATTCTATTAAGAGCACTATGAAGGTGTTCAGCCCATCTGTCTAGCATCATACCCTTATCACCAATCAATATAGCTCCACAAACAATGAGTAGGTGAAATGCACCTTAGGTCTTTGACCCATAATTAACTTTCAGGACATCACAAAAGCACTTTGGATTGTTACTACCAGATTGTACCACACTAGATCCCTTCCCAAGCTCCACTTAAAGGCTGTTTTCTGGACCTTCCTGGCTTAAGAGTGATTATCAATAGTAACTGTTGTTATTTCCCTCCCAGCCTGATTTAATTACTTTTCTTTGCCTCATTAAAGGGGCCATCCCCTGACTTAAACAGACCTGTTCACTGAATAGGCGTTATCTCACCCTAAGTGAGCACTGAATAGGCCTTCACCTAAAAGGGCCAAGTTCTCTCAGTGCATTCTGGGGTACCTCCAGTCATCCTGTTGAATATCTGGTCACTAGATCCAGATGTATCCAGAGGAGAAGTGAGGCTAATGACCTTGCACAGCCCCTCTTCACTCAGAAAAAAGTCAAGTACAAGTCATGTCATCATTTCTCTGATGGCATGGTTTTCTTCAGCAACAAAGGATAAACACAACAACAACCAGATAAAAAAATGAACTTCATCTGCTTTCTTATTGAACAAAGAATCCTATATCTCTATGAGCTTCACTTGCACTCTATTTTTGATGGAGTTAAATGATGCCTTTTTAGAAGCAGAGGGACTATTCTGCTGGTAAATCCTATAGAGTTCTTGTTTTTCATTTTGCATCTTCTGAATTTCTCCATTATTTTCATCAAACCAATCTCAATGTTTGTGAATTTTCTGGTCAAGATTAATAAATACAATTCTGTACACCAAATCTCTTAAAACTTCCCACTCTTTTTTTGCTCCACTGTTGCCAATCATGTTGATTTGGCTTTCCCTCTAAATGAGCAACGAACTGTTCATGCTAGGAGAAAGGTTCTACTCTGTTGACAATCTTCTGGCACTTGCCTTGCCTTGAGGTCACCAATTTTGTTGAATGTGAATGTTTAGCTTGGAGAGAATAAGTCTATGATCAATCCATCCCTCTGCACCACACATTACCTTCATTACTTACACATTCTGTCTCTTCTCCTTACAATGACATAGTGTAGTATATGCCAATCTTGGCTCCAACAGTGCTCCTGTGAGGTTTTATTTTGTTAAGGTAAATAGAAGACAGTGTTGGTCAGAAGGTTAGTAGATTCACAAGTCTTCTGTAGTAAGTGACCATTGCTGTTGTTATTTCTAACTGCATTCCTCCTAAGGACTCCCTGCCATATCTGATTCTGTGCCTACTACAATGTTAAAATCACTCATAATTTAAGCTTCTCTGTTTTGGTCCCACTGATGATGAGGTTCTCCACATATTCATATTTTTTTCTTTGACCTCATCAGAGTACATCACAGTAGGAGCATAGGGTGGCATGGTAGGCTCATTGACATGAGACTATCATTCACTCTTTTTGGGCAGTATACAAGGTTATTGACTAGTTTAGTTTCAGTAGCAAAACTTAAACCAGTTTCATAGCACTCCCCACAACTGTGGCCACTCCAGAAAAATGTATGTCCATCTTCAAGTTAGATAATCTGGCCTTTTTAGTAGCCTTGTGTCTCCCTCAAGGCTGTTTTTTTATTTTTGGATGTGACACTTCCTGAGTACTCTCTCAGTAAGAGCTGTTTATCTTTCATGGATTTCATGTTGCCAATAAAAAGTGCACACATTCCATGTATCATGGTGAGTGGGATCATCTTCCCAAAAGTTTTTGTGCATTTCTTTGTGTTTCAACCACATGGTAGAATTCTTGCCTGCCACAATAAGAAGAGCAGAGTTAGGTTAGGTAAAAATAGACAATTTTAAAGGCACCATTTCCATCCCCTTCTGATGCCAGGAGGTGAGCAATGTGGTTTTAAAAAAACTGCTCACACCCAGTGGACGGCAGAATCCCACTGCTGTTTCAGTCCAGTGAGAAGATGACCCTATGGCCTCAGTCCCTGTGTGCAGGATTATTGGTTATAGCTCCCAGTGCATCTATACCTGCTGCTTTGTCACTTACCTGTTGCCACAGAACTTGGAGGCAGGTAAACATGGGAAAATAATATGAGTGATGTTTTTTGACTCACACATAAATTAGATTTAAGTGAGGCAGAACTGCACGAAGGTATCAGTCTCATTTTCTTTTCCAGAGGCAATTTTGACCTGTTGTTCCAGATTCTACCTTCTAGAACCAAGTAGGACAAGTATAACCCCTTTGCCCCAGGGCAACCCTTCAGTCAGCTCTCAGATCCAACTGAATATTCTTTCTTCACAATCCCCATATCCCCATCTTCGTATTCTATGAACTCAATATTCCAAATCATCCCATTTTCATTCCTCTAGACCCTACCCAGGTCCTCAGTTTCTTTCTTCCACCACTAGGGATATTGTTAAAGGCTTTTCATATTCATCTCAGGCTTTGACCATATCACCCCTGAAGTCTACATAGATTCTATGAAGTTCTTTGCAAACTCTTATTATTTGGGTGCTTGGGAATACTTTAGTATTTTCACCATTGGGTTTGATTTGGCTCAGCTAGTATTTCCGTCCTAAAGCATCAAATCGCCAATGTGCTAGCCCCAGGGCTGTGGCAGACACCTTGTTCCTACTGTTCAGTCCTGATCCCCTCTCCAGCTCAGCTTCCAGTTTCAAAATTAATTATAGATACAAAGGGGAAGGAGGGCAAAGTGCCATTTCCTTAGGCCCTGCTCAAACCAAAGGCAGCTGCTGTTCTGCTCTTGACCCAACTGAATTCTGGCTCCCTCATCCTCCTGAAATCCCCATGGCTCCAACCCCTGAAATTTCTTCCTCTCATCTTGACTTTTTGGTATTGGCTAGTGTCCCTGAGGCAATGCTTTTGTTGGTTGGAATGGCTGTTTCTGCCCTCAGCTGGTAGAGTGGTCTCCTCTAACTATTACTTACCTTGAACTTTGGGTATCTTCTCTGTAGACCATAAGGCCTAAGACCACTAGGCTAGGTCTCCAGAATGCTCTCTACCCCCCAGTTTGAGATTCTCGAGTCACCCTCAGAATCAATTTCTGCCCAAACTAGTTCTTTTTGTTTCCTGTCTGACCCTGTACCTCCTAGAAGCTCTCACCTATCTCTGGTCTTGCTCCATTTTTTACCTTTCTGCTCTTAGACTGATTTAGGCTCATCTTTCCCTTGCTTCATGTTTCCCTTATCTCAATCTGGCTCTAGTTCCCTAGCATTTGGGTTCATAATTAGGGGGGAAATGCATTAAGCAAATAGTAAATGTCATGGAAGCAGAGTAGAAATGTCACCCAAGATAACACTTGAATCTGCTTTCAGTGACTTATGCTTTGATGTGAATAAGTTTATCATGGAGAGGTTTGGATGAAGGCCAGGAGGAAGGAAAATGAGCAATGTGGCCCCTGAGGAGGGAAAGAATAGAAAAGCAGTGTGCCCAAGGAGGGGGAGGCACGTGGAATTCCTAAGGGACAGTTCTCTTACTCGGCAGCTTTACATCTCCACTTGGGAAAGCCCATACTTTGAGGAACTTTGTCCATACCCAGTGTATCTTCAGGTCCCTAGACTTGCTCCAGACCTGTGGTAGCTGCTTTCCTGGCCCTGGTCCTTTGGATGGATTGTCTGATGTCTTTATCCCTACCCCCACTGGAATTCATGCTCTACCCATATCTGATTTGCTTTCTCAAAGCTTTCAGACTCTTGGCCTATGGCATCAGAAAGAAAGGAAAGTAGGGAGAAGGAAGGAAGGAAAAGGGTTAGGGAGCAAGGAAGGAAAACAAAAGTTTTATTTAAACCCTATTATAAGCCAGGCACTATGTTAAGTAATTTACAAATACTTCATTCAATCCACAGCAACCCTAGAATATCGGTGCTCATTATCCCCATTTTGATGGAACTGAGGAAGACAGATTTGAAGTGATTTGCCAAAGATCATAGGGCTAGGGAGTGTCTGATGCTGAATTTGAATTCAGGTCTTCTGGAATCCAGGCCCAAGGCTCTATACACTGTGCCATATGGTTGCTTAAAGTGGAAAATCAATTTTAATACATCTTAACCAGGCCTCCTCCCACACTTCTTCTTTAGAAGTATCTGCCCCCTTATGGATCACAGTCACTCTGTGTGGTAAAATAGCCTAGGTGTCCAGACTGATAAAGCAGAATGACTGGTGGTCTGTCACTGCCTTTGGGACAAGACAGATATTTCTTGCCTGGACCATCGAGCCCCTCTCCCTCCCGACAGTCCTGGAGCTGACTGAATCCAGGGTACCACACCCCTAAGTTCATGTAGCCTTGCATTTGCTTTTCTTTTTTTTGGCCTTGAGAGCACAATCTGCCCTTATTGCCCTCCTTAATTTCTAGGGTTAGGGTTAGTTTTGAATGTGGTCAGAGCTTCCTGTGTGATTCTAGTTTTGTTCTTTGCATGATGGGCTCGTATAATTCATTTGTGTCCCTGAAAGCAGCTATGATGGCCTGTAAGTGAATCTGGCCAGGTCTGAGCCAAGGTAGAAGGAAAGGCATCCTCCACCCCTCGCTACGACAGCCTTGGAGGCTGAACACTGGGACTGATGCCAGTGGGCCATTTTACATGTCATGGCCCTTGGCATGAGAGAAGCTTCATTTTATTCATTGAGAAAGGATCTTTCATTGAAAAACAGATCAATGAAGGCAGATCCTGTCTAGTTAAGAAAATGTCTTCTCTTCTCTCAGCCCTGAATAAGAGCCCATCTTTCTCAACTTCAGAGACTCTCTCCGTTATGCTGTACTTTTTTATGTACTTTTTCTTTTTTTGTCACAGAAATCATTAAACTATTAATTAAAACTGTGTAGGCTGGTTCTGAAAAGCCCATTTGCATTCTTTTGTCTTTGCTACAATGAACCACAGCCCCCAGGCGGCTTCACATTAATTATATTAAACACACACACACACACACACACACACACACACACCAACTCATCTTGGTTGTTGTTCACTCTAGTGAGATGTTTTATAACACTTGACATTGCTTGTTTCTTCACCCTCACATGAGACATCACTACATAAGGCATTGCTTGGAATAAGCCACAGGGCCACCACATATAATTTCTTCCTAACTTTTGAGGGGACAACTTAAAAGAAATTTTTTTTTCCAATGAAATCTCAGCAAAATGCTAGTTTTCTTTAACTTGTTTTTCCTTGGAATAGCAGCTGTTTTACAATTCATAAAATCAAGTTCTCCAGATCAGTAAGGAGAAAAGATCAGACCTTCCCCACATCTATCTAGTACATGCCTAGATCCCACACAGAAAACAAAAATATGTTTTCTTGTTTTGAAAACATATTTACTCCAATAATCTAGCCTATACGTGTAAGGATGGAAGGAGTACTTACCCTGGATCCTTTAGATGTACAATAGACCTTCTGCATGGAACCATCTATTATCACTTGACTCTCTGGTGATATCACCTTAAGTTGTGATTCCCATCATCCTCAGTCTCCTCTGTTTGCAAGGCAGGTGAAGCCTAAAGTACCAGCCATCTCGGTCACCACAATATTGGGGACTGTCCCTGAGAGAGTCAGGAGGAGTGGAGAGTCTGCTTGTCCAGAGATAGGAGGGATAGATTGGACTCTTAGGAACACTAGCAAATCTGGACTGTTTGGCCCCTCCATTAAACTTTGTCTGATGCTTCCCCAAATGGTAAACAATGCCTCAACCTGACCCAACTCCCAAATGCTTTGTGCTTAATTTGCTTGTATTTTCCATCTTTTTATATGTGTACTAATCTCCTCCTCTTCTTTCTCCTTCTCCCCTCAAGGATATGGACCTTTTCATTCTAGTCTTTATATGTAATATCTGAGAGGGAATAGGCATCTAATAAATGCTTATTGATTGTAGAGTCATTTGAAACCAGAGACAAGAAATTCTTTAGAAGGAGAAGTGGTCAGCAATGTCAGGTACTATGGAGAGTTCTGAAAGGACAAGAATTAAGAAAAGGCTAAATTACATTGGGCAAGTAAGTGATCATTGACAGATGTAGAGATCATGGTTTATGTGTAGGGATAAAGTCAGAAGCCAAACAAAAAACAAATGAATAAGTAGTTGGAGGAAAAGAAATGGAGGCAAATGGCACGTACACAGCTTTATGAGGGATTTGGCTTCCAAAGGAAGGCTAGACAAAAGACATTGGCTTGAGGGGATGACTCTGTCAAGAGAAGTGGTTTGTTTGTTCATGTGTTTTATTAAGGATGGGGAGGGTTGGAAAGAAGTGCAAGCAGAAGGAAAGAAGCCAGTAGACAGAAATGAAAGGCTGGACCTAAGGGCTGACTCTAAGGACACTCTTCAAAGTGAAGATAACAGGGGGTGGATCCATGGGGATGGGAGGTAAGTTAACCTTGGCCAGGAGGAGGTCTGATTTTCATAAGAAATTAGAGTCAAGGAGAAAAGGGTGGGTAGAGGATAATGTAAACGGCTTTTGAGAGGTGGCCGGGAGAAAGAGGAGATTTTGAGTGGACTCAATTTTGTTAATAAAGTAAGAGGCAAAAACCTCAGCTGGAAGAGTAAGAACTGCATGGGGGAAGGAGCTTGATAAGGGAAGGGGTGGTTTGGAATAGTAGTTGAGGGGCATGGCATAGAGAATCAATTAGTGAGGGGTAAGGTCGCCTCACTGCAATGAGCACCAAGGTAAAGTTGGATAACAAACTTGTTGTTGAAGCAGTGAGCAAGAGAACATATATCACTGTTCTTTCTAGATTCACTTAGCAGCATGAAGGTACAAGAATGGAAAAAGGACATGATGGTAGGTATTCAACTGTAAGATTTAGCAACATTAAGTCAGACAAAAATGGGGAAAGGGGTTTAAAATAGATGAGGAAGTCTTGTTGAACTCTGTTACTGTAGAGTTGAGATTAAGAGGTAAGGAAAATGAATCCAGTGCAGGGCTAATGGCCTGGGAGAGCACCAAGGGATGGATGGACTGGAGATCCTGACAAAGAAGAAGAATTTCTTTGGGAGTAAGGTAGAAGGAGAGATACAAAGATAGAAAACAATGATTAATTTAAGGGATTTCAGAAATCTTCATCATGGTAATGGAGCATTTGTTGGTAGTTAGAAACTCAAGGCTGTTACATGGCTGTGTGTGACTGAAGAGTGAAGGAACATGTCTTATTGTTTGGAGAAGTTTAAGTAATTCAGGGGAGCGTGGGAATGCAGAGCGTTTGAGGTAATGTGTATGTTGATATTCCCAGGTACTTTCAAGTCAGGGCTCGGGTGAAGAGGACCATTGTGATCCAGGCATAAGACAAAGAAGTCAAGAAGATGTGAGAACCAGTGTTCCGCAACCACCATGAACTACATGGGGTGATGAATTTGGATAGCATGAGCCTCTAAGGAAAAGAGGTGGATTGATTGACCCTCAGTCTTCCTTTCATTTTTTTCAATTCAGAGTCTTTGCATTGAGCATTGACAGCCGTTGGGAGTGCTTCCTTCTTCGTGTTTACAAAATACATGATTGGAGCTTTTATATAACCCATCCTAAATATAGAGCAGTGCTCACACATGCAGGGCAGTGGTCCATCGGTCGGCAGCAATAATGCTGCAGTGGGTATATAAAGATGATGTCTTCCATATGTCCAGGCCAGCCTCATGTTGAACTTGAGCTCGGCAGTGTTTACATCATGCTAACATTTCCAGCACTCATTCCTCTCCCTCCCGGCAGTGGTACATGCAGCGCTTGGGTTTCTAAACAGACTTCATGGTGTTTTGCCACATTCCCCTCTAGTCCAAGAGAAGAGACTTGAGGAAAGCGGAGATTGCCGGTGTAGCTCCTGCTGTCTATTTACAGACTAGGCTTGGACCAAATCAAAACTTTCCAAACATCTGTATCCTGCTGTGGCAAAACCTTTAGGCCATCTCTTGTATGCCTCCTGCATTGTTAAAGAGAATGAGGGAGGAGGCTGTTTTTCTTTAGGGGTGGGGATAGTGGGAGAGGAAAAGGGGACCAGAGGGTGGAGGAAATCTGGTTACTTGTAATGGTAGACCTCCTCAAAGATGAATTTAATGGCAGCCACAGAGCTCCAAAATAGAAAATTCTTCCTCTTAAGAACCCCTCTGCTTCTAACTTCTCTGTTTCTTTTGGGGGCACTATGCAGATTCAATTTCCTGAGGTTTCCAACGTCAGTCATTTTTAACACTTCCCCTTAGCCTCACATCATGTGTCCGATCATGTTGCCCACTTCCATCCATTCCTTTCTCTTTATATATACACCACCATCCTAGGTCAGGTCCCCTTCACCTTCCTCTTGCACTATTTCAATAATGACCTCCTAAATGGCCTCCCTGTGGCAGCTTATCTTCTCTATTCCATCCTCCAAACAGCCTCCAGACTAATCTTCAAGAAACACAAATCTGATCATGTCACTTAAGAAACCTCCCTGGCCCCTGGATTGCTTCTGGTATAAAGTAGAAGTGCCCCAAGCTGGCATTTCAAGCCTTTGGCATGCTATCTATTGTCTTCCTCTCTGAACTTATTTTATATTACGGCCCTTCACACATGTTCTTGGTCAACTAGCTATTTCTACTCATTCTCCTGATTCCTTCCTTATGTTCAGGCCAGTCCTCATGCCTGGAAAGAATGCTCTCCCTCCTCACTCCCACCTCTCCTGAGCCACAACTCACAGGTCACCTCTTACACCTCCCTTACTCCATACTCAAGCTATCTCAAATCCTCTCCTTTATCTGCATCTTTTGTCTCTTCAGTAGAAAATGACTCAGTGAGGGCAGAGAATATTTTATTTTTGTCTCACTAGGCAACACCTAGTGCTGGGTCCTGTACAAAAATGTGCTGAATAAATGCAGATATATTGCTTTGGATTAGATTGAAAGAGTGGTGAAATTATCGGCCCTCACACCTCCCCTTGGTGCAAAATCCCCGCTGGGGTTATTGGCCTTAAGTCCTCTTCTCTGACCAAACAGTACTAGTTCTGTTTTTCCTTAAATAATCTTCCATTCCAGAGCTTCCTTAAATTCATTAAGGGTTAGTTCATCTGATTATCCTCCAATGAGCGTGGTGCCCTGCACATTGTAGATATTTAATAAATATTTATTTGATCCAATTAAATTGATTCATACATTGAGAAGCAGTATGGTATGGTGGATAGCATTTCATTTTGAATCAGGAAGACCAAGGCTCAAATCCCACCTCAGACACATTAAGTGAACATCACTGGGCAGTCTGATTTGATACAGTGCGCCCCACTTTTCTCATCTGAAAAAATGAGAGGGTTACACTGGCATTCTCTAAAATTCCTTCTGCCTCTCAAGGTCCTGCCAGACAACAGAGGCACATAATAGAAATGAATGGTCCTGAGCTCCCTCCTGTCCTTGTCTCACATCCTGCTGACATCATTGCTCACCTCTCTACCTTTGCTGCAGGTGGCCCCTTGCTTTGCCAAGGAAAAGCCCTCTTCACACAACTTGGACCTTTCCTAGAAGGTTGTCCTCATCACCATCCCCACTCTTTCCCTAATCTTAAATTTCTTCCCATCTGTGTGATCCTTCCTCAGTGCCCAAGAGGCTTTGATGCCTCTTTCATCCTAAAACAAGCAAACAAAAATCCTTAATTTATTCCTGTCATCTCTGACATGTATAAATCACTATCTCTTTTTCTCACTTTTAAAAAGATAGCCACATTTGATGCCTCCCTTTTCTCTACTCACTCACATTCTCTTCTAAACCTACCAGATTTTGGCTTCCCATCTCATAATTCAATGGAAACTGACCTTTCCAAAGTCACCAATTGCCTCAGATGACAAACTCTCAATTGACTTTTCTCAGTCCCCAACCTCCTAGACTTCTCCATGCCCTCTGACATATCTGACCACTCTCTCTTGAATCTTCTCTCCTCCACGGGTTTTCATGACACTGATATCTTTTGGGCAGCTTCTTACCTGTCTGACCCGTCCTTCTCAATATCCTTTGTTGGAGCTACATCTAGGCCACACCTACTAAACGTGGGTACTCCCCAAGGCTCTGTCCAGGGACTACATGTCATATTGATATAGACATAGATATAGCTATAGATGTATTTATTGTGTTTATGTATGTATATATGTATGCATACATGTATACATGTACATATACTTTATTACCTTAATGCAAATAGATTCCTAGATCCATTTATCTCTCCTAATGTCTAATACCTTATTGCTTTCTGACTATTTCAAACTGGGCGTGCTGAAGGTATCTCAAACCCAAAATGTCCAGAAGAGAATTTATCTTTCTCTAGAATGCTCTCCCATTTCAACTTTCCTGTGATTCTCGAAGACACCATAATTCTCCCAGTGAGGTTAGCATGTCTGATGTGATCCCGACTCTTTACTCACCCCAAAGATCCAATTCTCACCAAATATTTTCATTCTTATCTTCACATCATCTCTCTTGAATATCTCCTTCTCTCCACTCACATAGCCATAACCCAAGTTCAGGCTTGCATTGCCTATCTCAAACTGTTAGAACAGCCATCTAAATGTTATATCACGTTCAATTTCTTCCCAGTGCAATTCATCCTCCACCCTGCCCAAAATAATTTCCTAAAGAAAAGAGTTAACCATGTCACCCCATTTAACAGATTTTGGTGACTCCTTTTTGGCTCCATCATCAAATGAATTTCCCATAGCTTGTCATTTAATTTTTTTCACAACCTGAAACTCAAGAACTCTTCAAATTGGAGTTACCCAAGTAGCAACTCTCAAAGTTGGTGTTTCTTAGAATATTCCTCGTTTGTGGTTGAATCAAGCAGCATGATGCCTGTGGAATTTGAAATGCACTCCCATTGATACAGAAGGTTTGCTTTAAGAGTAATACCATGGAGATTCCATTTGCAAGCAATTTTGCAAGCTCATGTCTCCCTCTGCCATGTGCTTCTGCTATAATTTGCTATTGCCACTCCTTTGGGGGAAAGGAATCCCCTTCCCTTGTCACACTTTTGAAGAACACAGACGGGAAAAAACTGAAGGAGTGTCCCAGATCCAAGAGCTCCAAATAGAACAATTCACTTATCTTTATAGACCATGAAGAAGAACAACTAAATGGTTTTTCAGTCAACCAATCACTAGTAATTGCAGCCATCCTAATCAATTTGACTGGAGGACTCTTCAATTTGATGAACGAGTAACAATGGTCCATGCCTTTTAATTACATTCAGTTGATAGGAAGACTCCACAATACCCATTCCTCCCATCTCATACCACATATACTCATAACTCTATTTGCTGATCCTTGTTGTTGATTGAATTGATAAGTGAAAAAAATCTGGAAATAGCCATAGAGATCATCATAGATCATAAAATGAGGACTGGAAGGGACTTTAAGAGTAGTGCAGCTACCTCACTTTATAACTCCGTAAAATGAAGGGTGATATGATGGACAAAACATAGGTATATAACTACTTAAGAACATGTGTATGGTGAGGGTTGTAACATCTTACTTCCAGTCTAGTGCCTCTTCAAATGAAATATTTGTAAACTACTTAGTACAGCATCTGGCACACAGGACTTCCTTAATAAATGTTCTTTTCTTCCCTTCCTTCTACTGACTGCCTTAAGTTCACCCCTTCAAATAGTCTATGATATGGGAACAGCTAGGTGGTGCTGCAGTGGATAGAGCATCAGCCTTGAAATCAGGAGAATCCAAGTTCAAATCTGGACTCAGACACTTGACACTCAATAGCTAAAGTCACCTAACCCCAATTGCCTTACCAAAAGAAAGCATATGATATGGTTCTTGACTGTTTCCACCAATCCTGACCTCTCCACACCTAAATAAATGGCTTTGCAAATTGTTGTGGCTGACCTCCTGAGGATGAATGTTTCCCACATGAATGTGACTTGTCCTCATATGATAAAAAGAGAAGTCCAGTCAGGCTGGATTCAAAGTCTTTCTTATTTGGTAGAGCCTCTCAGTGCTCCCTCTGTACTGGCACAGTCTTCCTGAATCCTTTCAAGCACTTCTCCATACTAGGATAAGACATAAGTGGAAGCAGAGTCCCTTCAGATCCGTAATAGTCATGTCCAGAATTCGTGTTTTAGGATACCATATGTATGCTTCTATTTCTCATATAACAAGTCTATTTTATGATGCTTCAGTATGCAAAAGGCATTGCTATAAATAATACCATAGAGAGTTTACTCTACTCTTGTAAATTACCATATAAATTACGATGATATTTACTGCAGTGCCTCAAGAATCCCTAACTCACCAATGTGCCTACTTCCCATTTATCACAGCCTCTGTATAAATTGTAAAGGTCTTCAGGAGTTGCTGTGGTCACAAAATCCATCACCTGGAGATCAACCTGGTGATGTGTCAGGACTTACCTAGGCTAGACATTGGGAGACAGATATACAACCCATCCCTGGACCAGGACTCTAAGCCTTTCTGTATTGGTAAGACCTGCCAAGACACTGGGTTTCTCAGCAATGTTTTTGTGAGAGCCTGGAGTCCATCTTGCCATGAGGAGACATAAAAGGAGGTCTTTAGAGGAAGAAATTATTACAAATTCAATAAACATATATATATATTTAATGTATGGTATGTTTTTTCTTTGTATGTTTTTGTAAATTATATATGTATATGCATGTATATGCATAAGTGTGATTGTAAAATATACTCCTAACCAATCTTAATCCCTCTACCTGCACAAGCGTTCCCATTCCATTCCATCTCCTCCCCTAGATCATCCCCTTTGTCAACTCCATTCTATCACTGATCTACAGTATCTCCTTGTCTACTGGCTCCTTCTCTACTGCCTATAAAACAGATACATGTCTTTATATCTGCCAATCAAAGCAAAACCAAACCAAACAAACAAAAGGAAAAGACCAGTCACTTGATCTATCAACCTCCACTATCGCCCTATATCTCTTCTGCTTATTGGGACTAAACTCTTTGAAAAGGCTGTCAACAATATGGGCTTCCCCTTTCTCTCTTCTCAATTTGTGTTTACAATCTTGCTTCTCACTCCACTGTTCCATGCAAATCATTCCCTTCAAAGTTACCTATGATCTCTTTGTCGCCAAATCCAGGGGTCCATTTTTGATCCCCATTCTTAATATCTCTGCAGCCTGTGACACTGTTGATCCCTCTCTCTTCCATGATATTCTCTTCTCTCTAGGTGTTTAAGACAGAGTTCTCTCCTGATTTCTCTTCCAACTACCTCAACACCAACTCTCATCCCCTTTGCTGGAACTTCATGAAGAGCACTCCCTCAAACTGTAGGAATCCCAAATTTTTCTGTCCTGAGTCCTCTTCTCTTCTCTTCCTATGCTATATCATTTGGGGACCTCATCAGCTCCTATGGATTCAATTATCTTCTCTATGCTGATCCTCAGATCTATCTAGCCTGCCCTAACCTCTTTGCTGGCCTCTGATTTCATATCTCTAACTACCTTTCAGACATCTCAAATCAATATCAAGTAGACATCTTGACCTCAATTTGTCCAAAATTGAGCTTATCTTTCCTCCTAACCTCTCCCACCCAAACCTCTCTATTACTCTCAAGAGAGCCAACATCCTTCCAGTCCTTAAGGCTGTAAATATTATAATACTTTAATAAGAGAATTAGTACTGATAAAAGGTACTATGCTTTATAATACTATAATAATGTAATGTTGTTAATATAATTATTATATGTATTATAGCTATGCATGTGTGCACACATTATATGTGTGTGCATACACACACATAAATATGTATATACACCTGTGTGTGGAATAAACCTCTGCATTGTCTTCGACTCTTCATGTTCTCTCAATCCCCAATATGCAATCTGTTACCAAGGCCTGTTGATTTCACCTTTTCATCATCTCTTGAACATGTACCCTTCTCTGCTCTGACACTCCCCCACCTTGGTGATGGCTCCCATCACCTCACTCTGGACTACTGCAAATATTTCTGCCATGTCTCAAGTCTCTCCCCAATCCAATTCATTCTCCATTTAGTCAGCAGAATGATTTTCCAAAAGCATGGGTCTGACTATGATATTCCCCATAGTCAATAAACTCCAATTGTTCCCCATCATTTCTGAGATGAAATATAAAATCCCGTTTGTAGTTCAAAAATATTCATAACCTTTCCTGTCACCTTCTGAGTCTTCTTATTCTTTAACCCCCACCAGATACTCTTTGGTCCAGTGACATTGGTATCCTTGGCCACAAAAATGGTACTTCATCTCTCTGCTCCAAGGCAGTTTCTCTGGCTACCCTCATTGCTGGAATGTCCTCTTTCCTCTCTTCATCTCTACCTCCTGCTTTCCTGGTCTCCTCCACATGTCCCAGTTAAAATGCCACCTACTATCTCTTAATTTTTATGTCCTTCCTCTCTTAATTATTTCCTGTATTAACTTGTTGGCACATGTGTGTTTGCTTCTTTTCTCCCGTATTAGATTGTGAGCTGCTTGGGATCAGGGACTGTCTTTTGACATTTTTGTATCCACAGCAGTTAGCATAGTGCCTGGTGCACAGTAGGCCCTTAATAAATACCTATCAGCTATTAACTATTAGAATTACATAAAATATATGCCACCTTTTGCTGCCTTCTGTCTGTCTCATTTCACCTACATATGTAGCAATCTAATGCATTAGCAGAGCTTGGAGTGGGAAAGGAAGAGATTTGGTAGAATGCCATCCCATGTCCTCATTTGTCCAGTACTAACAATGTTTGCAACATCTCAAGGAGTCACGGGCAGTTGTTGGGAGGAAAATAGGCTTGATAGAAGAAAAACAACAAAAGGTGTCAGTAACTAGAATGTGCTGCTTCAGGGGGCCAGGGGACCCTCCTACTCTCTCTGAGGATCTGCAAACCAGAGGTAATTGTTGGGAAAACTGAAGTAAGGACTCCTGTTCAGATAGAACTGAAGCATCAGAGACACTGGGGACATTTCACTTCTGCAGATACTCTGATTCTGGCCTTCAGATTCTTTCTTCTTTCTCTCATAAATTCTCCATGAGCTCTCTTTCTTTAAAAAAAAATGCCTCCCTGGAAGCACCAAGACCCTGCTTCTGTTGCTGAGTCAGGCCATTTCCATGTCTTCATTTACCTGTGAGCAATCACTTCAGTCAGTGTATGACCTCCAAAGGAAGGAAGGAAGGCAGTCACTAATACTTTTCTAAAATCATCTCAAAGGATGGGGATGGGTTGTCTTTTCTGCCATCCCAGAAACCCATGTGACCAGTGTGGAGTTCAAACACCTCTCTCTCTCTCTCTCTCTCTCTCTCTCTCTCTCTGTGTGTGTGTGTGTGTGTGTGTGTGTGTGTCTGTCTGTCTGTCTGTCTGTCTGTCTCTGTCTCTCTGTCTGTCTCTGTCTCTCTGTATCTCTCTGTCTCTCTCCCTCCCTCCCTCTCTCTCTCTCTCTCTCTCTCTCCCTCCCTCCCTGTCATGTGGGAATCCATACTGAGAAATCCGGCCGCCTCAACATCTGGTGTGAGGAGAAAAGTCTACATTGTGCATGCCAGGAAAAGCAGCCTCTCACTAGCCAGGCTCCTGGACAGTATGGGCTGGCTCAGCACTTATGAGTTTCTCCAGAGTTAAACGGTGATTCCAGGAGCCTCAGTCTTCATGACAAGCTGACGTTGGATCAGCTCAGCAACTGCCAGCCAGCCTAGGGTTCTGTGGCTTCTATTCAAGATTCCAAAGACCTCAGCCCCTCTGGGAGAAGTGGTTTTCTGGGCATACCCCAGGCTCTTTCTATGCTGTGTCAGGATCCGTTCAGAGTTAATCCATTCCTAGTAGTCAAAAGTTAAAAACAACAAAGGCAGTGGAAAGATTTCCAGCCTCAGATGCCATTGAACAAAACTTGGAAAAAAATTGAATAAAAGAGTGTTCAAATCTTTATGGTAAGAAGCAGTGTACAGAACACTGTATATGTCCTTTCGCTCTGAACCTCTGAAGCTTTTTTTTACCTCATTTGGCCAAGTACCACCAGATCTGGGTTGCCAAGATAAGCACCCCATGACTATACTGGCTCCCTTGCCTTTTGGGCTACTTAAAGGGAAGCCATGAAAAAAATTAATTTATTACAATAAAATTCAATAGGAATAACTATAAAATCTTATACATCGGTTCAAAAAATCAACTAACCAACAAAAACTCTAATACAGAAAAGACAGGGTATTTGTTTTTTAATCTGAAATTTTTAATAAACTGCAAATTTAATATGAGAGTTTCAAAGGATGAGAGATGTGGACCTGGAAGGGATCTCAGGGGTCATCTACTCTAACTCCTGTCAAAGAAATGATTCAGTCCTCTGCTAATGTAAAGACCAAGCATGATTCTTGCTTTTGTTCTTCTTCTTTTTCTCCTCCTCCTCCTTCTTCTTTTTCTTATTCTTCTCCTTCTTCTCCTTCTTCTTCATCTTCTTCTTCTTCTTCTTCTTCTTCTTCTTCTTCTTCTTCTTCTTCATCTTCTTCTTCTTCTTCTTCTTCTTCTTCTTCTTCTTCTTCTTCTTCTTCTTCTTCTTCTTCTTCTTCTTCTTCTTTTTGATACACATGAAAGAGACTCACCGCAAAATCTCCTGGAGTGTCTGGGCAACCAGAATCTTTCAAAATAATTCAGTGAAGCTACTTTTACAAAATAACATGGATAAATAGATAGAGTAGAATCCAAAATGAATGATAAGATGGGAGTACCGTACATTGAGTAGAGAGTGTATGTGGACATATCACTCGAATTGTTAACAACATGTATGGGCTTGTTCTAATTAGAACTGCTAAGAACAAAGCTCTGTGAAAGACTCTTTCCTATTCAGAAAAAAGGTAAAATATGAATAGCTATAATAATCAATAAACATTTATTAAGCATCTCCTATGTGACACTATAGCAAGTGCTGGCTAAGGGATAACCAAAAATTATGCAAGCAAAAACCAAGACTTTCTTTGCTCTCCCTTGAAACAAGGACTCTCCCTGAGTCCTCTAGGGCTGGAGCGCTTCAACTTCCCAGAGTCCTTTCCACACACGCTAACTTCTATAAGTATAACAAAGGATCAAAATGAAATGGTCCTGAACTCCTGCTCCTACTTCTCTCATTTTAAAGGCGAGAAAACTGAAGCCCAGGGCAGCTGATTGAGTGTCCAAAAGTTGCATAGGTAGGCGTGGCACAGTGCTCTTTCTACTATGTCTCATCCAGTAATGTGACTTGACTCCCAACAAGGCTAATGCAGATTGAGCTGCTTTGAGACAGGCCCAACTTTGTGGAATAAAGACATATTAATGCTATCGCAGCTCTGGGTAGGTCACACTTGAAGCTTGTATGTTCTTCAGTTCTTATCCCTTTATTTTTCAGAGTCATTGATGACCTGGAGAGTGTCAAGAGGAGAGTAAGGAGGATGGCCAAAGGTCTTGAGATCATGACACAGGAAATGTGCTTGAAGGAAATGGCAATATTTAGCCTTGAGACTCAGGGTGTCCATGGCAACTCTTCCAGTATTTGAAGCACTAGTATGTAGAATATTGACTAAATTTGATTGGCTTGGCCCCTGTTAGAAGAACAAGGAACACTAGTCAGAAACTGGAAAAGGCTGATTTCACCTTGATATTAGGGGGAAGTTATTGCAATGATTGAAGCTATGGCAACATGAAGAGGGCTGCTTTGAAATGTCATGGATTTTCCTTCCCTAGAACAAAGCCTGGATAACCTCTGGGGTGACTGAAATGAGGAGGTAATGGGTTGGACTGGAAGATCACCCAGGTGTCTTTAAAGTCTGAAATTCTATTATTAGAGGGAGGCCTCAGTGGGATATTGGGGTCTAAAAGGCAGAGACATTGAATGATTCCCCATTCTATAAGGAATGGGAGGTTGAAATACCCCAATTTTATAGAAAGAGACCAGCAAAACAACGGACTTACCTCTGGAGTATCAACTTCATTCATATCTTTGATTCTAACCACTTTTGTCCATGAGAATCGAAAAGGAGTATGGCAGGTGAAAATGACTATAATGAAACTAATCCCCATAAGGCAAGTTGGAGGGGCTAGCTAAGGCTACAGGCTTTTGAGTCACAAAGATTTGGGCAAATAGAGGAGGCAAAACTCCTTGCATCACCTTTCTGAAGCAAACAAGTTGTCCTAGAGCTAACTCTCAGAAGGAATCAAACAGAAGCTTCTGCCAATGCTAAACAAAGTATCACTGCCCTAACTGAAAGAGCTCCTCAGCACTGTGACATCTCCAATATACAGCCCCTCCCCTCCTTTGATACTGTAAGCCTTGTCACTTCCTACCTGGCCTATTTCAAGAACATTTGAGTTAGGCTCCCTGTCTCAAAATTCTCCCCACTCTATTCTGTCCTCTATTCAGCCACCAGATTAATCTTCCTATAAAGTACAGGTCTGAAGATACCATTCCCCTGTTCAATAAAGTCCAGTGGCTATCACCTCAAAATCCTGTGACATTCAAAACCCTTCACAACCTGGAAGCCTCCTCCCTCACTCACTCAGTGCTACATAATCACCAATTTAATGTCTCAGGCTTCTTGCCGTTTCTAGAAAAAGACCCTGCATCTCCTAACTTTGGTCATTTTCTCTGGCTATCTCCCATGATTCGAGTTCTTCACTTCCTCATCTCTACTTCCTGGTTTTCTTGGCATTATTCAAGTCCCAGCTCAAACTCCACCTTCCTTGAGAAGGCTGGCTTCATCCCCCTAATTCTAGCTCCCTCTCTCTGGCGATTTCCCTTGACTCATATATTTTGTTTGCACATGATTGCATTCATGTTGTCTCCCCCAGGAGTCTGTGGCCTCCTTGGGAGCAGAGACAGTCTCTTGTGTTTTTTTCCCAGACTAGATGGGTCCCAGACCCCCACACTGTTGTCCCATCCTGGAACTTGTCCCCACTCCTGCTGCCTTCTCGATGTGGACCACTCCTCTGTCATACCTGCCCCCTTCTCCCATGGGTGAGTACCTCCTGGATTGCATCTGTACTTGAAAGTTGGATCAGGAAACTCCCCTGGCCCCCACTTCCACCTATCTTTTTGGGCCTTGTTTTTCCTCATTAGAATATAAGCTCTTTGAAGGCAAGGATTTGCTTTTGGTTAGTGTTTGAATACCTAGTACCCAGCATGTTTGTTGTTGTTCAATTGTCATTTAGTCCGACTCTTCTTGACCCTAATTGAGGATTTCTTGGTAGAAATATCATAGTGGCTTACTATTTGCTTCTCCATATCATTTTGCAGATGAGGAAAATGAGTCAAACAGGACGAAGTGATTTGCCCAGGGTCACACAGCTGGTGAGTGTTTGAGACCAGACCTGAATTCATGAGGATGAGTCTTCCTGACTCCAGATCCAGCAGTCTATCCACTGCACCACCTAGCTGCCCATGGCACATAATAAATATGTCTCCTCCCTTCCTTCCTTCTTTTCTTCTTTCCTTTGTATATCCAGTGTTTAACACAGAATCTGGCACATAGTAGGTACCTAGTAAATGCTCATTGATTGAAATGCTCTGTGGCCATTGTTTTTACTATAGCATCGAAATAAAAGCTTTCGTTTAAACAAAACAAAACAAATCCCTAACTCAGCCTGATTGCCTGGTTGTTACAGGAAAACACCCAACAGGGACCTTTTCAGTTAGTTTTTAGCATACTAGTCACCTTCAGGGATACCCCTGGAATCTAGAGAATAACTGTAGACACCCTTCTAAGGACTCAGCTTGCCAGGAGCAGTGTAACTTGTGAATCTGAGGGAGATGTTACATGTAGGAGCTCATCCCAAATCTAGTTAGGTGCATTTTCTAGGACTCTTGGTCGAGATTCCCCAGGCAGGATTCTCCTTGGTGACCCTAATGAGTTCTGAGATAACTTAGGCATCTGTCCTGATAGCTGTGTGTTGTGAGCTTTTCACTACATGGAAGCTATTATAACAGATACGGATAATGAAGTCCTAGAACCCTGACGGGTAGTGCTAGTGGGGAGCCGGAGTCACCTAGTGAAGAAAAGGGCCCCAGGAATTAGGAAAAGAGGCTAGGGAGAGAAAAGAGGCACTTTGTAAGATACCCTGGAAACTTGGGGGAGCTCAGAAGTTACTTCCTTGTGCAAAAAGGAAGACTGTAACACACTGACACTTTTCTATGTCATTCAATGATATGGACCTTTCTAAACTCTCTGGTCGTTTCAGAAAGTATGTGGAAATTGATTACCACGTCTTTCCTAAAGGACACAGGGAGCAAGAGAAAGTGACAAGCATTTCTATAGTACCTGTGTGTGCTTTACAAATATCATCTCATTTGGTCATCCCAGCAATCCTGGGAGGTAGATGCTATTTTTACTTTCATTTTACAGTTGAGGAAACTGATACAAAGAAGTGACTTGACCAAGGTTACACGTTAGGAAGAATCTGAGGTTAGAAGTGAAGTCAGACGTTCCTGGCTCCAGGCCCAGCACTCTATCCAGGGCACCATCAGCTACCAGCCACTTCCATAATGTTAATTAATCAATTAGGGAGTATCCAGAGACAGATAATTTGAACTGAGTTTAAAGGGAAAATCATCCATCATGCCTGGAAAGCTTCAGATATCCCAAGTCTTCCACACCTCACAACATAGAAGATGGTACCATAGTGGAACTCCAGGATTAGAAAAAGGACCCTGTCCCCTTCAGGAAGAAATATAAGACACCTGGAATATGGGTACGATTGAAGGACTACAGTACAGGGAGGAATCTAGACTGCTGGGAATCTTCAGGGCACTGCTTTTGGAATTGTTCAGTCTGCAATCTTGAAGACCTGAAAGCACATGGCAAGGATGCTTGTGGAGATGAGAACAGTACAGCAATGGTGCCATCCCAGAAGAAGCATGTACCATTTACCTGCCATTCAGCAAAAGGGAGTGGCGTCTTTTGAACTTGAAATGCTGGTGGAAAAGACTTTTAAGGACAAAGCAATGATATTTGAAGAAGTAAATGTGACTGGATTAGAGAATGCATTCAGGGACTAGTAGAGTGTCAGAAAAATCTATTTGGTCTTAAGAAGAAATGAAAGTGGCCCAAGTGGGATTGGTTGCTAGACAAAGAATAGCTATTTCTAAAAGATTCCAAGCTGCAAAGAATCACATAACTAGATAAAATCAGTTCATCCTTGCTCCAGGACATCATCTGCTATGTGGGCTATAGAAACTAGGAAAATTCATTTCCTTGCTTATATATAATTAAAGTCTTCAAGCCTCCCACCCTTTGCTAGAGTGGGCAAGGTTTATTTTCCAGCTGAAAGGGCTCCTCTGTATATTTCACCATTTTTTAAAATCACATTTCCCAGTAATCTATTAACTGTGACTGATGTTTCAATGAGCACATCTCTTACCCTGTTATTTAGTGTCTAGAAGATCCCTAGAGTCTTTTCTAGTGCTGAACATCATAGGTTCTTAGGGTCATGGGGGAACTGTGAAGTTGACCTTAAAGGTCATTTTCCTAAACTCCTTTATTAGGTAGATAAGTGAAACCCAGAAATGTAGAGGACTGGAGCATTGAGATGTAGAACTAGGATGCCAGCCCTTGTCTGGGCCTCTCCTTGAGAAGCCCTGTCACTGATTTTTTGACTACAATCTACAGACTACACTGTCATGTTCATACCTTCATGCACATAACCTCAACTGCCTCATCCTGGGCCATCTCCAGTCATCCTGATGAATATCTGGTCATGGGATTCAGATGGCTCTGGAGGAGAAGTGAGGCTGGTGACCTGCACAGCCCTCCATCACTCAAAACAAAGTCAAGTGCAAGTCAGGTCATCATTTCTCTGATGTCATGGTCTTCTTTGGCAACGAAGGACAAACACACACACATACACACAATGGCTTCAGTTGTTGGATGCCCTTTTCCAGAGTCCTTCAGTCACTTATTAGTAAAAACCAAACCAAAACAAAAAAATAAAAACTCTGACTCGACACACAAACTTGACAGAGAAAACTTGAACTATGCTGGAAATAAAACACAAAAAAGGCACAGAAGGGAAGTCCCTTCCCAATGTGAAGCACATTTTATTGGCACAGCAAGTGAGCACCAGGAAGAAGGTAACATTTGTTTTCTGAGTACCACACCACTACCCACGTTCTCATTCTCTGTTGCTGTCTCTGTCTCTGTGTCTGTGTCTCTGTCTCTCTCTCTCTCTCTTTGTCTCTATGTCTGTGTCTGTGTGTGTGTCTCTCTCTCTTCCTCCCTCCCTCTCTTTCTCCTTTCTTCCCTCCCTTTCCCTCTCCTCCCTTCTCTCTGTCTCTCTGTTTCGGTCTCTCTGTCTCTATCTCTGTCTCTGTCTCTCTCTCTCTCTCTCTCTCACACACACACACACACACACACACACACACACACACACACTCACATACTGATTCTGATTTCCTCTCCTTGCTGCTCATTAATACTTTGAAACTAACTCAAGTAAACCTTTCAGAGGGACCTCCCCTGGTTTAATCAATGTCTCCTTTTACTGAGCCCTCAGTAAAAGTGATTAATTGTTCCTGCTTTTCAGTTTTCCTTCCAACTTGTCCCAGGGCACCCCTGGAAAATGCCAAAAGTTCATCTCTTGTACTTGAGCCATTTGACTTTCACAGTCACTATCTGTGTCCTTACAAGTCAAATAAAAATAGAGCAAAACACCCCCAGGTGTGGCCTGAGGCTTTCATTTCTGGGTCCAGCACCTTGCTAGACACAAGGAGAGATACAAAAGAGGAAAAAGTTGTCTTCACCCTGAATTAGCCTACAATGGAGGGTCAGGAGGTTAATTGAGTAAAGCAATCAAGTCACTCCAGTTCAAGTTCATATCAAGTCCACTTGATGATTCATAAACATGAGTCATATCCTCCCTAAATCTTTTCTGTTGTGGTGAAACACAGGTTTTGCTCTATTTCGTTTGCATATGGCTCACTTTCATAGGCCTTCACCATCCTCTCACCTTTCTCTGAAAACAGTCTGGCTTTTCCCACCAGCCTTTCTGACTCTGTGTAACAGGAGAGGACAGGACTAGAGATTTTAAGCTGGATGAAACTTCAGAGACTTCAGTGTCCAAGTTTTTTAATTTTCTTTTTCATTCTGTTGTTTTCAGTTGCATCCTACTCTTCATGACCCCATTGGGGGTTTTCTTGGCAGACATATTGGAGTAAGTTGCCATTTCTTTCTCCAGCTCATATTACAGATGAGGCAACTGAGCCAAACAGGGTTAATTGATTTGCCCAGGGTCACACAGCTATTCGATGTCTAAGACCGGATTTGAACTCCTGAAGATGAGTCTTCCTGATGTCAACCTTAGTGCTACGCATTGTGCCACCTAGTCGCCCGAAGGAAAAAAGCCTACATCATCCAGCAGTCCCAGGCAGTCTCCTATTCAGGTAATAACTAGACCTGACCATGCTAAGTTTCCAGACCAGTTGAGATTCAGTGCATTCATGGTGGTATGACTGTAGATTTAATTTTACATATTCCTGGAGAGGTTCAGTTTCTGTTCTAGGGTCTCACAGACAGTAAGTGCTTGAGGCTAGGTTTGAAGATAGACCTTCCTGCTCCAAGTGCAATGCCCAATCAACCACAAAATTCATTTCAGATTTGGTGTCTTTGTCATTGACACTCTTTCTATATACTTTGTTGCCCTTGTTGTTTCCTTTGTGTCCCTGATTCTGCTTACTTTGCTCTGTAACTGTTCATGTGTTCCCATGCTTTCCTCAATTCTAACACTAACCCTCAATGCTTTATGTTTGTCATTTTTTATGGTGTATCAATATTCCATTATGTTCCTATATCAGTATTTGTTCAGCCAGACCTTCGCTAGATGTTAATCTAATTCTCAGTTCTTTACTACCATAAAAATGTTGTTATCAATAATTGGGTTCAACATAAAACCTTTCTTTCTGATTTTCACATTCCTGAGATATAAGAGCAGACATGAAACTTTTGGATGAAAGTGTATGGTTGCGGAGGAGCCAAGATGGTGGAGTAGAAAGATATACATATGCTAGCTCCTAAACCACAGCCCATAAAAAAACCTATAAAGAAGAACTCCCAACAAATTCTGGGGCAGCGGAAGCCACACGGCAATGGAATGGAGGAGATTTCTGCTTCAGAGAGACCTGAAAAACCAACACCAAAGGTCTGTCACACACCGTACCCGGAGACTAGAGCCCAGCCCTGCCTTGGTCTCACAACACCAAGAGGAGCAGATTTGAGCAGGCTTCAGGAAGAGAATCTCCAGTGGCTGTGCAGGTCCCTGCACCCACAGGCCTCAAAGGTCAGTGAGAGAACTTTTATGGCTAGCTGAGAGGGGAGCAGAGTGTCTCCATAACTCAGGCCCCCTTGGGAGGCAGCAGCAGAGGCAGCAGAGGACAGGGGCTCCCAAAGCAGGCAGGAGCTCAGATCCATTGTTGAAGGTCTCCACATAAAGAACCTGAGGGAACTGAACCCTGTGTAGTGGCCCTGCCCCGCTTCGAGCACATGAACTTAATCTCACACTGAATAGCAGCCCGGCTCTCACTAAAAGCCCTGGGGCTGGGAAGCAGCATTTGAATCTCAGACCCCAAACACTAGCTGGGCAGATCTGGAGGCAAGGTGGGGGTAGAGAGGAATCTAAGAAGTCAAGTAATTGGGAAATGCCCAGAAAAGGGAAAAAAATAAGACCATAGAAGGTTACTTTCTTGGTGACCAGATATCTTCTCCCTTCCTTTCTGATGAGGAATGCTTACTATCAGGGAAAGACATAGAAGTCAAGGCTTCTGTATTCCAAACATTCAAAATAAATATTCAATGGGCTCAGGCCATGGAAGAGCTCAAAAAGGATTTGGAAAAGCAGGTTAGAGAGGTGCAGGAAAAACTGGGAAGAGAAATGAGAGAGATGCAAGAAAAGCAGGTCAACACCTTGCTAAAGGAGACCCAAAAAAATGCTGAAGAAAATAACACCTTGAAAAATAGGCTAAATCAATTGGCAAAAGAGGTTCAAAAAGCCAATGAGGAGAAGAATGGAACAGATGGAGGCTAATGACTTTATGAGAAACCAAGAAATCACAAAACAAAACCAAAAGAATGAAAAAATGAAAGATAATGTAAAATATCTCATTGGAAAAACAGCTGACCTTAAAAATGGATCCAGGAGAGACAATTTAAAAATTATGGGACTACCTGAAAGCCATGATCAAAAAAAGAGC
>CM053771.1:550052822-550072480 GCA_028658325.1 Potorous gilbertii | reverse complement strand
GAAGGGAGGGATGATAGAAGAGAGGGCATATTGGTGATAGGGGAAATTAGAATGTTCGGTGTATTGGGGTGGGGGAGGGGACAAATGGGGAGAAAATTTGGAAACCAAAATTTTGTGAAAATGAATGTAAAACGTTAAATAAATTAAACAAATAAATAAATAAAGGAAGGAAGCACAGAAAAGCAGAGTAGTTTTGGAAATTATATGTAGTATTTATTACACAGTTTTTCAAATAAAAGTAAATCAAATGAAATGGAAAAAAAAAGAAAGCGTATGGTTGTTCATCCTCAACCTGACATCACTTTTACAATAATGCTGGGGATGAAGGGCTAAGGAACCCATAGTGCCACATACCCAGTCTGTGCTCCCTAAAATTTATCCTACCCAGGAGAAAGGGGAGTAAAGCTTATTCATGAAGAATTCTAAGAGGCAGAGGAAGACATTTGTCTGGGGGATGGAACAAGGATTTTCATAAGATTTTTGAGGTCCACCTGCCGGAAGAATCAAGGATGTCTTCCAGACTGGGAATCCAAGTAAGTGCTTCAATCAATACTAGACCTATGAAGAAGTGGTAACACATCTCCTAAGATAGCCATCTGTGAATTGCACAATATGGCAGAACACAGCTATATCCCACTCACCTCTGCAGAGATAGACGAGGATAAGTCACCTACCCCTTTGGAATCAAAGGAGTAGAATTCAAATCCAAACTCTACCACTACCTCCCTTCACAGGTAACATGGAATAGCGAAAGGAGGACTATCTATAGAGTCAAAGGTTTGGAACTCAATATCTACCTCCTATGACTGAGGTTTTCTCTAAGTGAAATGAATTGCTCAATATCACACACTTTGAAAATGTCACAGGTAGATTTTCAACTCAGGTTTTTCCTGACTACAAGTGAGTCCAACAATTTTCCTGCTACCTACTACTGCACCATTTGAAAGACAAAGCAATTATATTACTGCTGTGGATGATTCTTGCTTTGGGAAGACTTGTTTGTTTGCTTTCTGAGCTTTATGTGCTAGTGTCCAAGGGGTGACAGTATCACAAAAAGCTTAAATTGAGAGAAGGGATCTTATAGGTCCATAAATCCAACTCTTTCACTTTGAAGCAAGGAAACCAAAGTCCATGAAAAATAAATTAACTCAATCAATGACACCCAAGGGAGGATCACAGGACCACAGATGGAGAACTAGGAGGGACTTCCAATGGCAACTAGCTCAGTCTCCCCTTATTTCATAACCTATAAACTGAGAAAATGAGCTCCTAGAACAGAAGGTCAGAGAAGAATTCTCTTCTGGAATCTTCAGCATGGATTCCAGCACTTCTTGTCCCAAGGGCTGCAGCTGAAGACTTGTTTTGGATAAGCTGAAAGGAAGAAATTCAGGTAAATTAGTAACGCATTGCCCAGCCCAGTATTCCACTTGGGATTGCAAGGCTTCAGAAGCTAAGCCACTTCCCTCCCTCCTCCTTTCCCACTGTGAGGATCTTGGGTATTTGGGTATTTCACATGGGGCACTTTCTCTATTGCAACTCAGCCTCCAGTTCCTTTTCTGCTTTGCCTCTCGCCTCTCCTCTTGACCCTCCCTTGAACCACTCATGGGTGGATCTTGCCCATATGCACATCCCTTTTGCTCCTCCCTCCCAGGTAATACGATTAAGGAATTTGGAATAACCTCTCTCAGCCGGCATATCCAGACAGTCTCTTAGAACTCAAGGGCTTCTGGCCTGTTATCTGTCTGGCTCTTCCTACCATTATATGCTGTGAATTGAAGCTGGCTTGCAAACAGCTTTTGGGTATCACCATGATTCCCTTCCATTCCTTCTGCCTGATCCCAGATCATGCTATTGCAGGGCCATAGTTGGATAACATTTGCATTAGACAGGGCGCAGAAAAGAACCAAGCTATGACTAATTCACTCCATATCTTCGTGTCCTGTGTCATGCTCATTAACATGCATCACTCTGATTATTAAAGAGAAGTTAGGGAACATGGGGCAAGTATTTATCATACAACACACCTTCTACATCTTTACTGAACAGACTCGTTGCTCCAAAGGTTCTGGTCAGCTCCTTGCCACAACTGTACCATCCTGGACATGTGTCCATGAGGAAAACTGGGCCATGGAGAGGTAGTCAAGAGCAGGTTAACACAGTTGAAATCTCTCTCACCAGTTACTAATGATCTCTCTTGTCTTGATTCTTAACATTCTTGATTTCTCCACTGCCTTTGACATTGTCAACCACCAGACATGTCCTTTGGACATTTTAAAATCAACATGTAAACCTGAACTAATTGTCTCCCCGCAAACTCTCCCTTCTTTCTAACTTCCCTATTATTACAGAGGGCACCACCATCCCCCTATCACTGAGGATCACAACAGAGGAGTCATCTTGATTCCTCACTCTCTCTCATCCTCCATACTAAATCCATTGCTGAGTTCTGTGGTTTCTACATTCGCAGCATCTCTCATAGATGCCCCCTTCTGCCCTCTGACACTGTAAGCACCTCGAAGCATATCCTTACCATTTCACAACTGGACTATAGCAAGAGGCTACTATAGGTCTATATACTATATATATATGTATATAGATAGATAGATAGATACATATAGATACATACATAGATATACATAGATAGATAGATAGATATCTACTATAGGTCTATGTACTATATACAACTATAGGTTGACCTAATTGTGTAAAGCCTCTCCCCAGTCCAGTCTATTGTCTAATTGACTGTCAAACTGATCTTCCTATAACACAAGTTTAACCATATCAGCACACACACACACACACACACACACACACACACACATCACACCACACACAGAGAACTCCAGTGCTCCAGAATCAAATATAAAATCCTCTGTTTGACTTTTTAAATCCTCCATAACCTAATCTTTTCCTACTTTTCCAATCTTCTTACTGCTATTTGAACTATAGAGTTCTGAAAGCTGCTGTGACCTCCATTTCCTGCTTTCTCTACAGCATGTCTCTGACCTCTATACACTTGAAACTGGAGAAGTCTCAGATACTATTTGGTCTAAGCTTCTCATGAGCCATGGGAATAGACTAAAACAAAGTAGGAAGGGAGAAAAGGGTGCTCAGAATTCTGGGTGTGCTTATTCAGAAAGTGTTGAAGCATAAGATGCATTTGAGAGAAAGGATTATCCAGTTAGATAGCTGAATAAGGTGCTTCTGGATGTGAAGTTATGGAATTCTTTTGTTGCTTTTTCCAGCTCTTTCCAAATGAATATATCAATGAATGTCCACCCCACCTCCAAAGGGGCGTATGACAATGAGACCAAACTTTCTCTCATGCACTGTGTGGGATATTCCCCAGGTGTGATTATCCTTCCATTCCTTTTGTAGATGAAATGAAAAACAGACTCATATCAGGTGGTCAGCTCTTGGCTACCTGCTGCTAGTAAATGCTATGGGTAAGATTTGAGCTAACTCCAAGTACAATTACCTTTCAGCTAATCATGATATTTCTCAAGGAATTCCTTTATTCCAGATTCCTAAAACAAATAAAAAACAACTTTAACACTATTATTTCTCTCCCCCAAGGCTTATCTCCACAAAAATAAAATAATTATACATTTCATATGTGGTGTGTGTGTGTGTATGTGTGTGTGTGTGTGTGTGTGTGTGTGTTCAAAATCTCAGCAGGGTATTGGTGAGAGACTTCATAGAGGGTTTTTTGTTTGTCAGTTTAGGGGGAGATGAGAGGGAGTTTCCTAGCCTGGAAAGATAATGGGGAATGGTTTCCTACATTTGTTCTTTGGAGTGATAACCCTACCAGTCTACAATGTTATAGAGATGGCCATAATGGTAATAAGTCATAATCCACCAAAAGGATTGTAAATTCCTTTTAGTTATATCTAGTACTATGAACATAAACATGATGGTGACAGTTGAAAATAGGGATCGAATCTGGCTCAATTGAGGAAAGGATCCTGGAGAAAATGAATGGATCCTTAGTGATTCCAACAGTTGCAGAGAGATCACTGTTCTTTCTTGGGTGTTGGGGGATGAGCTGCTCTTACAATTTCTTTGTGAGACATTTTCAGTGAAAATGTTGAAAAGAAGATTCTTGTTCTGTTGGAATATATATGGCTCTTAAAGACCTTCCAACTCCTGAAGTTCATGAGTTGTATAGCAAAAGCCACACAATGGTTTCGAGAAGAGACCATTATAGAAAAACAACTGTCTAAATTAGCTCCAGGTAGAGGACATACAACTTTTTAAAATTTCTACCCTGAATTTCAAACTTCAGAATCATGACTGTCTCATATGGGAACCTCCCTCAACATTAGGGACCTCCTCAACCTGGAGTATTCAACCACTGCTATGGCCTTCTCCTTCTATGTTAGTGCTCTCCTAGACCTAGGTTTCCCTCACTGCTTTAGCTTGCTCCTTAGGAAGCCTCCATTTTGTAGAGGCATCAAAGCAATCCTTCATTTCCTTCCTAGCCCAGCCCCTGACTCTGGAGTTTCAAAATCATGACCGTGACAGATTTTTCCACACTACTCCAACCTCAACTTTTTAAAGGTTGGGAATCTCTCTTTTGTTTGCATGTGTCTTCAGAAGTAAGCACAGGGCCTGGAACCTTATGAAAGTTTCATGTATTTTTGTCTTCTTCCTTGCTTCTTTCCTTTATGTCCATGCCTACTCTACATATATGATCATCGGACCATCACTCTCCAGCAGGAAGATACCTTCGAGGTCATCTGCTCCAAACCATTCATCTTACAGATGACGAAGCTAAGGCCCAGGGAGATTCAATGAGTTGTTCAAGGCTACATGAATAGTGAGCATTGGTTGGGATTTTGATGCAAGTTGTCTGACTCCAAAGTATGTTTTTATACTTCAGAATCTGGACAGAAATGGATGGACCTAAAATAAAGTTTGGATATTTACCAATATCACCAGCTTTCTTCTTTTCATGTATTCTATATGAATTCACTGAAAATTGGTTTCAAAGGCTGGCCATGATAGCCTGTTGTAGGGGTGTGAGAATGTAGGGAAGAGTCAAGTGAAATTAGAGTAGAATTCATAGCTTTTCTGGAATTTTGTGTGGTCTTTTGAGTGGGTGCCATTGTTTTCACAGAAATTGACAGTGAAGAGAAAGGAGAGTGAATGGCCCTGAGAGTGTAACCCTTGGTTTTGCTGTTCATCCAAGTCAGTTCTCAGAGGATAGCCATATTTTTTACTGGCAGAGCTTTGAGGAATACCTCTTCAAAAAGAAGAGATGAATTGGGGATTCCCATCTGACTCAGTCTGGTTTGGCATCCTGTTGCAGGTAAAAGTTAATCTTTGGTAGCATGTTGGTGTTTTTTAGCACTGTAATTGAGAAAAGCCTGTGGAGACATGGAAAACAGGTGAGCTATACCACAAACAATGATGACCATGAAGCAGAAACTTTTCCTGAAGGTGTTTAAGGAGAAGAAATTCTCAGCACTTGTGCCAATGGATCATTAGCCTAGCCACAAGATGGGTGCCTTGGGGTAAACAGTGTTTGTTCAGTAAGTATCAGAACCAAGTTAGCCTCAGAGCCTTGGGAAGGGTGTGGTTGTATTGTCCAAGTTTCCTGAGAAGTTTCTCTGATGTTCGAATGTGCTTTTCCTGGTAGGTAGATAATTGGGAATGGAATTTGAGAGTCAGCGAATGACATGTATGTTTTCCCTTCCTTTGTATTTTGTCCAATGAACCACTCTTGTCATGACTTATGACTGGGTCCAACTAAGTGTGAATCATGAAATCCTCACTGAAATGGACATGTTATTTGAATTTGTCTTGCATATTTCCCTTGGACTGGAACCAATGACTATATTTTACATAATTATAATTTTGAATAGTGCAAATTCAAATAGACACAACAACTTCAGGGTGTTCATTGAACAGAAGAATGTAATCTAGCTCTCATGGAGAAATCCAAGGACCTCGAGGCAGAAGAAGCCTGAGCTTGAATGCACCCTCTGGTACTCCCTGAGCTGCAAGGAGTTAGTCAAGTCTCTTCTTTCAGCCTCAGGTTCAACTGGGAAATGAGAACAATGACACTGCCTGTCTCACACATTGTCTATGAACATCAAATGAAACTATGGATGTCAAGGACTTCAAATATTTTAAAGCACTAGTTACTTACCACCATCACCACCACCTTTCTCAATGGTTCAGGGTCAGTTTTAGGATAACAGTAAGCCAATAATTGTTTGGGTACAGGATCTCATGAATGAAAATTCTTCATATAAAATCAATCCAGGATAGATGCACGTCTCATTCTGGAAGATACAAAGAGAAATTATTCTAGTAAAGAAGAGAATGGGAGTGTTCTGAGAAGAAAAGAAATGATATTGCTTAGGGAACTCTCAGACCCTCTGAGCTTTAAGAAAGGTATTATATGAGGATTGTAGCAAGAACAGATCACAGAGGATGGATAGGAATGTCTCGTGTCCTCTAACGATCGTGTTGGGAATTCCAAATCTCAGAATGACCTGAAATTGGAAAGGAAGTCTAAGAACAACAAAAAACTCAGAGGTTCAAGTGCAGGATAGATAGGGTAATGATAACTGACAAGAAGACAGGATTTATCAATTCTGATTTTTCTTCTGTTTTATCTCCAAAGAAGAATGAATCTGATAAGAAATAGTAGAACAAAAAATAGAAAATAGGCAGTAGATTCCCAAGATCAAAAAGTAGATTAAAAAAGTGACAAATTTAAGTCAACTAGCCCAGAAACCTAGATTCTTGAGTCCTGAAATATGTGGTTGATGTGACTGCTAAGTTGCTAATAGTGGAATACTTCAAAATTCCAGAAGTGTAGTCTATTAAACTGTCATAGACTCTTTTTCTCCCTATATATAAATATGTACCCCCAAATCATGTACCAGTAAAGTTGATTTATTTTTTGAACCTGAGTAGATGACTTTATATTTATCCCCCTTGATTTGCACCCTATTATAGGGATCCCAAAGCTCTGGCTTGTGGAGATATTTTTAGAACTTGATTTTAGTACCCAATATTTTAGTTATCACTCCTCATCCTCTGAACCTCTTTGGAGCAAATGCCTTCTCTGGCTTTAGGATGGACAAGTTGGGCAGAAGATCCTCAGGTTCTATGCCACTGAAAAGATCATGAAAGGTTCTCAGTTTCTTTAAATCAGTTCAGCTGGTGGATGCTAGCTTCATTGCTTGGGTGAAATATTTTTGAAGTCAGGAGCTGGAGTGAAAGAGTCATCCCAAGTCCTTTCATCTACCCATTAATCTTCTTTCCCCAAATAGTAGTTACTGAGAACTACCTGGAAAAATTGGTTTCCATCCATCAAGACAAATAATTTGGGAGCAGGAAATAGGAGGAATGGTCTACTTTCTATTGGTTTCTCTATGCAACTGGAGGTTAGTGCCTAATATTGAGTAATGGGCTAGGGCATTCAAAAGTGAGTCATGAGCAGGATCCTTGAAGGAAAATCAAATAGCCTTTGATACAGAGATTTGATCTGCCAGAACACAGATTCAGTTCTGTCAAACTGGAAACACTCATGATACAATCAGGAAACCTACTTCTGACATTAGTCACCTGGCACAACTTTAATCTTGATCATATCATAGCACATCAGGTGGAAGGAGTTGATACAATCTAGCATCCACTAGACCCTCATGATTTATCTGTCAGCAATTCCCTTTCACTAGAAGTCCTCAAAAATCCATTGGAGTTCTTATGGCAAAAAGTGATTAGAGGACAAAGATGTCCCCTCACTGAGACAATAAGAAATCAACTTTGAGGTAGTCAGGGAGAGATTCTGCTACTTGGAGTACTGATAGCAATGCCATTGTGAAGAGAAGCTAGTCAGGAGAAAGTGGTTTCAGGCTAGAAATGAGTGTCTCAACACAACAGCTGAGCTCTCGACCTTAGCAGCCCAGCTCTCGACCTTAGCAGCCCAGCTTCCTAAATGAGGAGATACAACTCAATTCTGTCAACATTTCTTAAGTTACCACTACACAAAGCCAGACCAGACCTTCAGAGGGTGCAGTTTCCTGTACAAAATGGTGAATTTTTCTGTGATAAATGACATTTTTACCTGGTTAGTAAATGTTTTAAAAAGAGCATTGATAACCTGGAGAACTTCCAGAGGAATACAACCACAGTCCATTCCATATGAGAGTGGATCAGAGACCTTAGGAATGTTTATATTAGGAAAGAGAAGACTTGAGGGGAGAGACAAGAAATAACTGTGTTCAAGTATTTGGACAGCTGTCTTTTGTAACAACGACTATCTTAGTTCTATATAACAGAATTAGGAGGAAGAGTTGGATACTGCATGAGGGGACATAGGCTTTCTTTTTTGTTGAGAAAAACACTCGTTAGCAATTAAAGCTGTCCAAAGTTGGAATGGGTTACCCCTAGAAGGGATGAGTTTGTTTGACATTTCGCACAGTACTTGGCACCTAATGGACACCTAATAAATACTTACTCCCTTACATGAGGTCTTCACAGAAAGGCTAGATGACAACTCTTTCATATATTGTGGAATGGATACATCCTTGAGTTTGGGGTGTCCTTGCTGGCCTGTGAAACATCTTCCCACTTCAAGATTGTGTTTATTCATATACAACTTGTAGATGATACAAAGCTGGGCGAAATCACTAACACATAGGTGGATATACTCAGAATCCAAAAAAGATCTTGGCAGGTTAAGGATAAATCTAATAAAATAAAATGTAAAGCATAGCCATAAGACCAGTGATGCCAATGGCTTAATGAACTCAGAAGGGAGGAAACCTTCTCTATAAATGAAAGTCAGCAGCTTCTCTGTAACTTTGAAAACACTCTGCCTAAGATCACAAAGCCAGTGCATTGCAGAAGCAAGTCTGGAACACAGATTTTTCTGGTTCTGAAGCCAGGTCCGTATCCACTGACCCTCTAAGTTTAATTTTAATAGAAATAAATTTAAAATTTTTTCCCATTTTAAACATCTTGTAGTTTTGACCTTTGGGGAAGCTATAGAATCATCCCTGAGATTCAGAAAGGATTAATAGTCAGAATTAACTGTCATATAAAAAGAGATTTCAGGAACCAGAAGATTTCATCTTACTTAGGGAACTGCCAGACAACTCAGACATGGTGGCCAGGAGAGAGCGGTCAACAAAAACAACAAAAATAAATAATGTAAGATGCTGCGTTCTGGGAAGTAGAGTTGGGAGACTAGGACTTGGCCTGAGTCAATAGCAACTGAGAAGAAGAAAACTAGTCTCAGTGTTCAAGAAGTGAATAACTAAGAGTAGAGTTATCTATTGTTAGTTTGTTTTTCAGAAATCTGAAGGTCTGGCAGGTAGAAATGGAAAGGTTTCTGATGGTGCCAAGAGCTGAGAACAGAGAAAAAGGAAATCTGGAAATGACCTTGGGTTAAACACAGTCCTGGAGAAGAGCTGGGGACAGGGAAAGCCAATGCAGGGACTATCAGAACAAGCTTCAGGAGTAATCAGGTGGGCTGAAGTGATTCCAAGTTGGCTTTTTGTACCCATCCCTCTGCATCTGAGAGACTAGAAGAGTTCTCGGGACATGTTTGTGCTCTGGTACTGGCGACTGTCAATTTGGTCCATAACATTTTCCTGTCCTTACATCCTCTCAACATTGTCATGTAAACTGGAGCCTTTTCAGGGGTCAAAAAAAGAAGAGATTAAGACAGAAGAGCATCCATGGAAGCTCTGGAGACCCAATTTTCAGAAAGCACTGGAAGGAGGAAGATTAAGGTTTCTGTGAAACTCCATGGGAGTAATTCTTAAATTGCCAGGAGAATCATACTTTTTCTCTCTTTTTAATCTCCTTTGCTCTCAAGCATTCAGTTATTCTCTCTGCTGATGATTTCCAAATCCAAACCTCTAGCCAAATCTTTCTTCTGAACTCCAGTCACAAACCAGCACCTTCCTACTGGAAATATCCTACTAGATACCATGAAAGCAGATGAGATTCAATGTGCTATGAATACTTTATAAAGTATCTGTTGCATGACCAGTGAAATGCTAAGTACTTTGGATACAAAAAAAGGGGGAGAAACACAGGCCTTCCTCTGAAGGAGTTAAAAGTAAGAAACAGCATCCAGCCAGTAACTGAGTCTGACTACTTTTACTTTCCTAAAGTCTTTGGCCTCCTATACCCACTCTCCCTTACATAGACCCTTGCTCCTCTGCTGCCTCATAACCAACTACTGTCATAGGGAGGGAGGGATGTAGGTAGTGAGGTTGATTTATAGGTAGAAAAATGAGAAAGAGAGAGAATGGATAGAGATGAATAGATAGTCGATAGAAGATAGACAGATAGAGTGAGTTGGTGAGCATATGCCAGGCACTTCCTTAAACGAACACTCCTTGTACACCTGACACTTGGTTAATCACTGTGGATACAAATAAACTCAAATAAGACAGTCCCTGCATTCAAGGAGTTTACATCCTCAGGGGGAATACAATATAGGGGAGGGTGCTAGAAATGTGCATATAGAGGATATGGGCATGGGATGTGGCAAGGAGATAGCCAAGAGGTTTTGTGAAGTTTCTGGTCCTTGCAAAATAGGGTGGAAGCTGTCTTCTTCAAGGCAGAGTATCTAGGATTATAATCCAACTTTCTAGAGAAGAGGGAGGGGAGGAATAAGTATTTATTAAGCACCAGACATTGTGGGAAGCATTTCTTTCATTTTTTACAAATATTGCTTCATTTCATCTTCACAACAACTCTATGAAACAGGTCCGATCAGTTTTCCCATTGTACAGTTGAAGATCCTGAGGCAGACTGAGGTAAAGTGTCTTGCTCAGCATCACACAGCTAATCAGTGTCTGAGCTCAGATCCTCCTGACTGCAGGCTCAGCATTTTACCACAGCACCACCTAGGTGTTAACACAGAGAATAAGACCATGGTAAAGATGGAGCAGGAAAGGTTGTCCTACCTGATTTCCTATTTTCAGTCTCTTCTTTCTTTAATCCATCCTTCATACAAATGTCAAAATAATCCTACTGGAGCTTTGATCTGAACTCATCACTCTCCTCTTTAATGCCTCAAAGATAAAACACAATCTTCTAAACCTGGTGTTTAAAGTATCCTATTATCTGGTTCTCACCTACCTCCTTAGCCTTACTTTATATTATGTTTCTTCATGGACTTGATGTTCCAGTCAAACTGGAATATTCAGGTTTTCCTGAAACCAATAGAGCATCTCCTGTCTCCATGCATTTGCATGCCTCATGCCTGGAATCCATAGCCTGAACTGCCACCTCTCTGAATACTGGTATTCTAGTAAGAAGTAATTTCTTTTGTGTCCTCCCAACTCTGCACAGACCAATCAATCAATATCAATCAATCAATAAACACTCATTAAGTACATACTGTGTGCCAGGTACAGAACACAAGAAGGGATAAAAGATCATTCCTGTCCTCAGCAGTATACAATGCAATAGACAACCTCAAAAACGTTTCTTGTCTGTTTAATTGAATTTGGAAGTTTTCTTCACGACAAACATAAGACCATCTTCCTATAATAATAACTGCTATTTCTATAGCATTTTAAGATTTACAAAGCACTCCTATGCCCTCTTTTTTGCTCCTCAGGGCAACCATCTGAGGTAGATGTTGTATCACTGTCCTCATTCTATTATTATGGTAACTAAGAGTGAAGACAGTGACTTGCCCATGGTCGCACAGCTAGCAGCTGCACCATGGTACTCCGTCAAGGTTGCTTTCACATATTTGATAGCATCGCCTGGCACATCGTTAGGGCTTAAGAAATGTTTGTTGTTTTACTGATGACAAGTTCATGCCTTTCTTCTCAAGCCTTCTTTCCCCTTGTCTAAATATTCCCTATTCTTTCAGTTCATCATCATTTAGCACATTTTTCCACCCTCTAGATAAAATCAACTTTGTTCGTGTCCTTTTAAAGAGCAATGTCCCAAAGTGAGGGCACTCAGATGTGGACTGCTAAGTTTGGGATACCAGTGCTCCCTTTATGAATTCTGGCATCTTCTTATTTTTTTTTGCTCAACTCATTTGGAGTTTGCCTATATTAAGAGGTATTTACCAATAGAGTTCCCCTTCCTTACTTCAGCCTTCAACGAACAGATTTTGGAATCCAAACCTTCCTGCAAAGTCAGCCTCATTTCCTCATCTTGTACCCAAGCCATGCTATTGACTTTACCTACGCTATAGCAAGACCCTTGGTCAGGTCAATTACAATCAAATGAGTCAGTGGGGAGAAAAATTCATGGACAGGGCCAATTACTTGAGCTAGGAGGTAGCCATCGCATTGATGTAGGGCTGTGAGGTTGCCCCCCAGAGGTAGCTGCATATCCACACTGGCTGATTGCCAGAGGCAAACAACAGCTCATAAAACACCCTGGCGCCATCGAAACATGAGATAATATTTTTTTTTTTCGGCAATCCCACTCCCTGGAGCCATACTGTTACGGGGGTGGGAGAAAGGAGAGCAGGCATGCACAATTGAATGCAAATTAAATTGTCCTTCAGAGGCAAACAATTCATCACTGGGAGGAGGGAAGGAGACACAGAGAGAAACATAAAGAGACAGAGAAAAAAGACAGAACAGTGAGACAGAGACACAGAGATGAACAGAGAAAAAAAATGAAAGATGCAGAAAAGAGACCATCAGAAGAGAGACACAGAGACAGTCAGAAAGAGACAGAGAGAGGTGGGGGAGGGAAAGCTTAGGATTTCCAGTGACTGAGATCCAGGGAATGAGGTCTAGAAAGGCATGTTTATGGGAGCTGGGGCTGCTGTCTCTTCACTGCTCTTGCCCCCAAAGACAGCCGAGCCCTTGCTGGCAGGCAAACAATCTAGGTCTTAATTGACCTCCTCACTGCCTGCCAGGAGAAAGTCAAACATTTGGGAGACGTTTTGGAGAGCTGGTTTCAGGGCAATAAACGTGCATCTTTGATACACACACAGTTTATGTTCTTCATAAAAATGCTAATTGCATCTTTGCATAGAGGAACGTGAGAAGCTTCCTCCTCTTCTTGTCCTTTTCAATATGTATATGGCCATGATATGGACTTGACCTTGTATTCCAGAATCAATGTTCTTTCTTGTGTGTATGTTTGAAAGCATGCAATAGCTTTTCATGGAAAAGTGGAAGGCAATATTATTCAGTTTTGAATTTTTTTTAACATAAAAATCTCCAAAGAAATTCCAAGGAGCTTAGAATATATGTCTATGTATGTGTGTACACATACAAGTATATGTGTATAAATATGCATATATAATTTGCATATATGTATGTGTGTATATATATTATATATATATATATATATATATATATATATATATATATATACACATTGTGTCTGTATACAAATGTGTGTATGTGTGCATGCGCACGTGCTTCAGTAAGTGTGTTTTTCCAAGGTCAGTGTTGGGGCTTTTCCTATTTGTTTGGGAAAAACCCCAAGTTGAGCTAAGCAGCATACACAGCCATCTTTCTGTGGCTTGGAAATCTTCCCCATACAGATGCTACAAGGAGGATTCATGTTTTTCCAGGGCTTCACTGTTTGCCTCCCTGGCTGGAGAAAAGGAAGAATGGGCCATGAGTGATGTTGTGTTTGTCCTGCAGGATGACTCATGGAGCACCAGTTTCTCTCATAAAATTCTTAGATTGTCTCTCTCTCCCTTCCTCTTTCTCCCCCCCCCCTCCGCTCTGTCTCTGCCTCTATCTCTGTCTCTGTCTCTCTCCCTCTCTGTCTGTCTGTCTTTTTGTCTCTGTGTCTTTCTGTCTCTCTGTCCCTCTCTTCCCTTTGTCTCTCTCTGTATCTTTGTCTCTGTCTCTCAGTTTTTGTCCCACTATCTCTGTCTCTCATTTCCCTCTGTTTCTTTTTGTCTCTCTCCCCCTCCTCTCTCTCTTTTCTCTTCCCCCCTCTCTTCTGCTCCCTCTCCCTCTCATATCCTCTCCACTTTTCTCCCCCTTCTCCCTCCTCCTCTCCCTCTGTTTCTTTATCTCTGGCTGCTTTCCTGGCTCCTCTTCTCTTCTCCTCTAAATAATAAGAAAAAAGTCTTAATTAATTAAAGAAACATTGAAATGGCCACAGCTTCAACCAATTCACTCTGGGAAATTGTTTAAAGGATGGAGGTTTTGAAACCTAAGCAAAAGATTTATTAGTTCTGGAAACTATCCTCACAGGCCCAGCCAGAACTGGAGAGGGGAAAATGCTTCCTCCTGTCTCTTCCAGCATGAATGGGAGCCTGTCTCTTAGGGACTTTTATTGGCTATTTTCTGAAATGACGCTTCCATTTGCAATGGGGTGAGCAGGAATCTCTTCTGGGAATACAGCCGCTACCTCTGTCCTGGGTGAGGAGAAGAATTACCCAACATTCCCTCTGGCCTCCTAATACCCACCACAGTTTGTCCATCCAGGGGCTGGTTTCTGAGGAATGTGGGATCTTCTTTGAAAGAAGGCAATTAAAGGGAGAGAAATGTCCAAAGAAAGCCAATTGTCTGGGAAAAGAATATCCTTACCACCCGAGCAGCCAATGAGGAGCTTAGGAACTGCTTTTCTGGAAGGGTTGGGGTGGGTTGGGGATAAAAGGGAACAGACCTCAGCCTCTTAGCCCACTCCGTCTCTAGGCTAGCAAGAGCCTTCTCCAAGGATACATGTTTCACATCGTAAAAGGGGCAAGGAAGGGTCCTCTGGGGAAACTCCAGAAGAAAAAGCATGAGAACTCAGCCCAGAAACAGGGAAGCATTTGAAAGAGATACAGCCCTGGGGGAGAACAAGTGGAGAGCAAATTATCCAAACATATACAAGCCCCCTCAATATATAGATATATATGCATATACATATATTTATATACAGGTATGGGGTAGCTAAGAGGCTCAATAGATAGAGTGCTGCTCCAGGAGTTGAGAGGACCTAAGTTCAAATCTAGCCTGACTAGCAGTGTGACTTTGAGCAAGGCACTCAACCTCTATTTGTCTTTATTTCCTCATCTGTAAAATGGGGACAGCAATAGCACCTACCTCCAGGGTTGTTGCAATGATCCAATGAGATATTTATAAAGCACTTCGTAGAGTGCCTGGACCATAGTAGGTACTCTGTAAATGTTACCTATTATTCTGTACACGTACATTGTTTGTAGTATGCTCATAATATATATATTTTGTGTATGTATATATATATGCATTTATATATATATATATACATATGCCTCTATCTATCTGTCTATCTCTCTATCTACCTAATAGTAACCAGCTTCCTCTGAGAATTTTGGCAGAAAATTGGCAGAATGTTTTTCATCCAAGGGGCAGGCTGAAGACTAGCTAGACAAATCATCAGCCTCATGGGCAGAAGCCCAAGGTTGTTCTAGACTTGTCTTTTTCCATCCTTAGCTTGGTGATCTTGACTGAGTCATTCTTTATGAGTCCCAGTTACTTGTGTACACAGTGAGGTGTTAAGTTTAACCCACAATGATTGTTTGATAAAGTGGATTCTCCATGTGCAGAGAACTAACTGAATCATGTGGAAGACACTTCCCCTCATCAAAAAAAATGGAAGTGTTCACCCATTTAGTGAACATCTATAGAGCCAGAGAAATTGTGCTAGGTATCCTGGGACTTAAAGTGAGGAGGCAGCCCCCAATTTCTCATTTAGGGACAAGTCAAGATTCGGCCACAGTAGGGGTACAGAAGGTGCTATGGAGGTTCAGACTAGGGAGGGCTCACATTCTTTTGTGGGGAAAACAGCTTCAAAATCTGAAAGGAGGCTGCTTTCTAGCTGGGCCTTGGAAGAGGAGGAGGAGGAGGAGGAAGATTTTGACAGGTGGAGATGATGGAGGAGGGGAAGATCAGGCTGGGGAGAGTGAAGGGGGTAAGCAAAAGTTACAGGGGCAGGAACATATCAGATAAGCATGGAGAATACAAGCAATTCCATTTGTTTAGAGCATCATGTTGTACATAGTAGGTATTTCAATTATATTTTATATGTGTATATTATATTATCAAAATAAAATATATATTGTAAAAACATTCCTGAGACTAATATGTCTGTTTTCCATGCATTTTTAAATTTTCAATATGAGCATTTAATCCATCAATAAACATTTATTATGGCTATTCTGAACCAGTCACTTTGCTAAGTGCTGGGGATTCACAAAGAGCCAAAAGGCATATCCTGTCCTCAAGGGTCTCACTCTCTAATCAGGAGACAGCATGCAAAGAAATACATACAAACAAACTCTGTACACTGTAAAAAGGGCAATAAGGAAGAGAGGGAAGGCACTAGAATTCTAGGGGCTTGGGAAGGGCTTCTTGTAGAGAATAGGATTTTAATAGGGATTTAGAAGCAGCTAGGGTGCGCTGGAGGCAGAGATAAAGAGGAGAGAACCTGCCATTCACACCTCGGAAATCTCCAATCTACAAATCAAGGCTTGGTTCATTGTTATGTGAATTGTCTAGACTTAAGTAAGTATTTAGTAAACTACGAAATTAAATTTAAAAGTGTGTACATACTTCCCCCCCAACCCCAATGGTTAACTTATCTGACATTCTCTGATAAACTTGGGCTGAGCTCATTGGGAGTGCCTGCTGAGACTCCTGCGTTGCAATCACCATCAGACTGAAGCCTGGGAAATAGAGGCTCACCATGCCAATAATTAGTAAACTTTTATAGGCATAAAGCAACCCAAAGATGCACATTAGAAACACATTAGATCAGAGAGGGGTAAAATCCTTCCCAACAGTGAGAGTGGCCCAAAGATAGAAACAGTCAATGTTGGAGGGGCTGAGGAAAGATAGGCACTCTAATGAACAGTTGATGGAGCTATGGATTGTCCAAAACCCTTTCAGAAACCAATTAGGAATGAGGGTTGTTGTCCTTGTTGGTTTGTTAAGTGACTAAATATTATAAACATACACATATAAAATATAATTGAGATACTGTATACAGGGATTCAGTACAAGGAAGGCAGAAAAGGACTGGGAAACAAATGGTCATACCCATCGATAAGAGATTGTATATGATGTTACTGTGATATCTCAGGTTAGTGGAATTATTTTGCTCTAAGAAATGATGAATATGAAGAATTTAGAAAAACAGAGGAAAATGTAGAAAATCATTCAGAGTGAAGGAACAAAAAACCAGTAAATCAATATTCACAGTTAACAATGTGAATTAAAAGCATAAGAGAATAAATTTAATGTTGTATTTATAATAACCAAGTTTATCATCAAAGAGTTGAGAAAATGTACTTAGCTTTATTTAGAGGTAAGGGGGGTGGGTTATAGGTCTGGAATATTACATGTACCATTAGACCCAGTAGATAGATTGGATAGTTTTGCTAAAATAATATTCATTTCTTTTTATAATTCTTTGTTATAAATTATGGCTCACTCGGTAGGGAGAAAGGAGAGCTATATTTTAAAATGAAGGTGATACAAATGTATCAATGAAATTAATTTTTAAAATAAAATTGCCATTATCTAGCTGAAGTAGAAGGGGGCACCTTAAGAACTACTGACTTCCCTTCCCTGGAATTTTCAAGGCAAGGGCTATATTGTCAGTACCACTGGAGGGTGGGTTGGAGCAGATAACCCTTGAAGCCTTTTTCCCTCTGAAATTCTTTGACAAGACTTGACCACTCACTGGTTGAGTAGAAAGGATCAGGAGAGGAGAAAAGACAACACGGATGTTTGGAGCTTCAGTAACTGAGGAAATTCACCATTCACTGAAATTGGAAAGTAATGCAGGGAAGATGATTGAGGGAACTGATGATTTCACTTTGTTAGTGGGACCTCCTGGCAAGTTTCTGGAGGTTGACTTTGGAGTCAGTCAGCTATCAGAGTGGATATGATTGCCAAAGGAAAACACAGTGACAATGATGGAGGGCAGAGAAGAGAAGCCGGGGATCGTGCATTTTATACAAATATGGCAGGGATCAGGACCTGTGATCTTCCACACCAGCCTTCACTAGCCCTGATTTCTCCTAAGGTAGTAAAGAGCCGTCTTCCTCAGTCTCAAGTGGGTCCTCTAATTGAAAAGTGCCCTTCAGTCCTTTGTTACAATGAAGAGTAACTAGCCTTTATCTTTGTCATCAATGACATTTATGCTGCTCAGAGACAGCCCAATGGGTCATCCCCCAGAACATCACAAGGAGCAGATTTAAAGCCAGAAGGGACCTTACCTCATTTTAATTCAGGTGCTCTTTAGTTTCCAATCCATGTTATTAGAATGAAAACAAAGGATTTGAGAGGGACTCTACTTAATGTAATTGTTAGTAAAAAGGGATAAAGCGGACCAAGTCTCCTCACTTTGGGCTAAGCCCCCAGCACCGGATGCTGCCATTGCCAGAACCTTCTAACATCAATATTTATAAGGAGAGGGAAACAAGAAAAGTGGTTTGAGGAGAAGGACAGATGGAATCATACAGGAATAGACTTGAATCCTTGCATCTAGCCGTTGATGAGAGGGGCCTCTGAACCAGCAGATCTGACAATTATTTGGGGTGTGGAAGCTAAAGAGACTTGAGAAGACATGAGACAAAAAACAGCCTAGCTGACTCCCCCTGGGCTTGGGAGCCAGGCCTTTGTTCTTTATTAATTCCCAATGACCTTACTACAATTTGGTATTATTAATGCTCACCAATTAAGTCTTGCTCCAACAAATGCCAAGGCTCCTGTTCCCAGGACAATGAATGAAGCCCTTCTGGTCTCCTCCAAAACCATTCCAAGAATGAAGTCATGCTGCTGCTCGTGGGTCAGTCAATAAGAGTGAGCTGTCCCCCTCCATCTCCATTTCTGGGATGCAGCCTGAACCACCACTCTGCCTTGCCTTTGGCTCTGGGGCTTGGGAATCTATCTGAGCTACTGCTGCTGCCCCAAATGCCTTTTCTAGATTGAATTTTTTCTCTCCCTCTTTTTTCTATCACTGCATTATGAAAGGCCAAGTCAACAAGAATTTATTAAATGCTTCCTATGTGCCAGGCACTGTGCTAAATACTGAAGATGTGACCAAAGGAAAGACAAGCTCCTGTTCTCAAGCAGCTCACAACATAAAGAGGGAGACAAACATAATATAGAAGATACGGAGAGTGAAAAAGGGAAAGATCATCTTAAGGGAGCAGATAAGCACAATTTAAGTGTACTGGGAAAGGTCTTTGGGTCACAGCCAGCTGGTGGCACCATGAACAGAGTTCTTGGCCTTGAGTCAGGAAGACCTAAGTTCAAATCAGCCTCAGATACTTACTATCTGTGTCACCCTGGGCAAACCACTTCACCCTGTCTGCCTCAGTTTCCTCATCTGCAAAATGAGCTGGAGGAGGAAATGGCAAACTCCTCCAGTATCTTTGCCAAGAAATCCCCAAATGACTAAGCAATAATAAAGGTGTGAGAAGATTAGAAAGTAGGTCTGTCTGTGTCCATTCTTCAGTTTTGAAGAAGACCACGACATCAGAGAAGAGATGGCATGGCTTGCACTTGACTTTGTTCTGAGAAAGAGAGAAGGCTGTGAAAGGTCACCAGTCTCACTTTCCTTTCCTGAACCACCTAGATCCAGCATTCATCAAGATGACTAGAGAAGGTTCAGGATACAATGGAAGACCTTGGTCTATTCAGATACTCACTTAGAGTGAGGTAACAACTATTCAGTGAATAGGCCTCTTTAAGTAG
>CM053771.1:550032861-550052322 GCA_028658325.1 Potorous gilbertii | reverse complement strand
CTTGCACTTGACTTTGTTCTGAGAAAGAGAGAAGGCTGTGAAAGGTCACCAGTCTCACTTTCCTTTCCTGAACCACCTAGATCCAGCATTCATCAAGATGACTAGAGAAGGTTCAGGATACAATGGAAGACCTTGGTCTATTCAGATACTCACTTAGAGTGAGGTAACAACTATTCAGTGAATAGGCCTCTTTAAGTAGCAATCGGGGAATGGCCCCTTTAATGAACAAAATAAAAATAAAAAGTAAATCAATTTGGGAGGGAAGTTATCTGAAGCCTATACTTCTCACAACAATTGGTCCCTGCCCAAACTCCACTTAATGGCTCTTTTTGGGACCCTCATTTTTTCAGAGAAAGTAGGGGAGGTGAGAACAGGTTATAAAGATTTTCAAAATCCAAACAGGATTTTACATTTGATCCTGGTGGTAGCAGAAAGTCTTTGGAGTCAATAGAATTGAAGGGAGGAGAAAAACATAGTCAGACTTTAGAAGGATCACTTTGACAGCTACGTGGACAATGGACAGAACTGGAGAGAAGAGGCAGGAATCCAATCACAAGACTCAAGCAATATTCTTGAAGGACCTGAGCAATAGAAATATCAATCCATTCCTTTATATAGCTACCCTCAGGTCCTCATGCTATCCTTGGAGAACTCTTGCCTCCCCCAGTCAGCTTCCCTCCACCATTTTCCATCTCAAAGTAGCTTGGATGGTTGTGATAGCCTCCTAATTAGTCTTCCAGACTCTTATCTCCCCCCTCCCCAGTATAATCCATCCTCCATCAAGCTGTCAAAGTGATACTCTTAAAGTGCAGCTCTGACCCAGTGACTCCCCTACTCCAAAAACTCCAATGGCTCCCAATTGATGTAAGGTTAAAACATTAATTCCTGCTTGTCATTTAAAGTCACATTCACTCTTAGACAACTTGTCTTCCCAAGTCGTTACTCATCACTCCCTTACACACCACATTCCAGTCAAATGGTATGACTTGCCATTTCTCATATATAGCTTTCCCTCTCCCACCTCCTAACCTTTGTGCAGACCAGGCCCTAGTCCCTGGGATCACCTACCTGTACCTCTTGGAACCCTTGACATGGTTCCTGGATGAGTTCAAGGGCCACCTCCATCAAGAGGCCATTCCCAATTCCCTTTGTTATTAGTCTCATCCACTCCAACTTCTTGAAATTTCTTTGCATGTATTTTTTCATTTCCTTGTATACAGTCCATCCCCACCACACCACATTGAATGCAATCTCTTTGAAGTCAAAAACAGACAGTTTCCTTTTTGTCTCTGTCTCCAGGTCTTAGCTCAGGGTCTAGCACCCAAAAGGGGCTTAATAAATATCGACTGAATAGAATTAAATTTGACAAAAACCTGGGATTTTCATGGTTATTACAAGGGAGTGTTTGCAAAGAAAGCCATGAAATGAGATTACTGTAAAGATTATTAACTTACATGGTGATGAACATAAACATCACCCTTTGAGATGTAAATTCTGCAAGGGGCATTCTCCACAAGTCATTACCGCTTTGCTCTAATCTGAGCTGAATCCATTACCAGGCAGCCAATGGAAAGACCAAAAAAGGAACAAGGCATGAGGCAAGAGATTGATTCTGATCTCCTTGTGAAACAATGATTTGAGAACATCTCTAAGCATGGGGTACAGGGACCATATTGCTTCTGGATACAGAGATCTTGGGGAGCCATGTCCTGTTTAGCAGTCTCAGTTCCTAGAGTATTTCAGCTGAGGGAGAGTAGTGTGGGTGCTGGGGTACCAACTGGGTGTTGTTTTGAAGGCAACAGAGTGGGTCTAGAGTGCTAACTAGGAACTGATCTCAAGAGTAATTGATACAGTAGTTACCCTCTAAAATGTGGGACCCTGGGACAAAGTCCCATCTCCACACTCCCCACTCTGGTTATATAATTCAGTGTCCTTGTCTCATGGACACCTCCATGTCATCATAGCTTAGATACCTTCTTGAAAATGAAAGTGGCTGCTCAGTGCCAGTAATTGATATGCCCAAACAACCCCCAAAATGGCTGACTCTATACTTTCCTCCAAACCCAGGGGAATTGCTAGAAATCACTTCAATGAGGTCATCATGTCAGAAGGCAAGAACAAGGTATAAGAAGAAATTTGAGGCCACACAGAGCAAGGAAGAGAATGGGGGCATGAATGATGTGAAGTTCTTCACAGTCTACATGATGTCACTTGGAACCACCCTCAAAATGGAATGACCATAAAAATTCATGGAATGAGGACAAAAAAGGAACCAATTAAATTCAGATAATATTTCTCTGTTTTCAATATTTATGGAATTAGAAGACCACAGATCAAGAGTGGAAGGGTCTTCAGAGGCTTTGTAGTCTAACCCCCTTCCTTTACAGTAAGGAAACTGAGAAGCAGGGAGATGAAGCATCTTGTTTAATATTACACAGAAGGGGTAAGATTTGAACCTAAGTCCAGTGTGAGTGCTTTTTTCGCATTTGTTTTCTCATCACTAACATTTTCCAATGTATCCATCCAATCTCTTCCTCAAGGAAAACTTCTCTTAAAAAAAGAATAGAAATGTTTTAAAAACCATTCAGTGAAAGTTACAAACACATGACCCCAATAGGATATACAATACACCAGAGTGTACTGCAAAGAAGGGAAAGAAGCTCTTTCTGTGTCTTCTTCTATGTCTTTGGACCAAGATTGGACATTGTAATTTCACAGCCTTCTATTTCAACCAACAATTGTGAATTCTTCCTATGACAGAGGAAGGCTCAGTGGTACATATTGGAGATACATAGACAAAACTTAAATTATCTCTGCCCTCCAGAAGGGCAAGTTCTGTTGTGAGGACAAAACAAGGGCACAAATACGTCCCCCCCCCACCCTTGAAGGACCAATTTCTTTTATTTTAATTATATCAAGTGAAAATTTACCCTAAGTTCTTTGCACACATCCTGTGCTTCAATGGAGAACACAGAATCAATTGTCGTTTTTTTAGGTGTCATGACAGTATCATTTTGAACCTCATTCCTTTAAAAGATACTAACTTGGAACCACTCTCAGTCAATTATTCTGGAAAAGGCTGTTCTCCCAGATGCTCAAGGAGCCTAAATTGCTGTACATAGGAATCCATGGGTCTGACTTTCAGGTGTTCTCTCTTGCTATACCCTTGCTATACGCTTCCACTAATCCTAATTTTCAGCTTCCTTTACAAAAGTAGCTCACCACCCTCCACCTCCAAAGTACTTATTCTAATTGTTGATGAGCTTCTCAGAATCATGTGGAAAATAAGAATAAATGGGATTTAAGTGGGGGCCTCTTCTATGACCCAAATGCTTGTGAGATGAGAGTACCAATCAATTCATCAATCTATCATGAAGGTGTGTTAAACACCTGCAAGGAGCTCATTGCTGGGCAGACAGAGACAAACATGAGACAAGTTGCTGACCCCCTTAAAGAACTTGGATTCTAAAAGGAGAAACACTATTCACATCAATTTGTTTGCATGGTGTCTTCCCCATTAGATTATAAGCTCCTTGAGGGCAGGGACTATCAGTTCTTTTTATTGCTCTAATGCCTGCACATAGTAAGAACTTAAGAAATGTTTATTGATTGACTGAAATGACATATACTCTGTGTGTGTGTGTGTGTGTGTGTGTGTGTGTGTGTGTGTAATTGTATGATCTCTGGTAGAACTTGCTCTTCAACTCCTTAAGTAACAGTGCTCTAAGAATCTTATATATCTATTAGGTATTATTGACAAATGACATCATCAGTTTTGAGTTTGTACTACATGAAAGACCACAGTCTTCAAGGCATACAAAAAAGTGTAAGATCGCAATCCCTGCCCTCTGGGAGTTTCCAGTCTGGTGGGGAAGAAAAGGCAAAGCAAAAGCACACAAGCAAGATTCAGAGTCAAGGAAGACTGATGGAGGGATGGACGGAACTGCATGTGATGATGCTAGAGGCCATAATAAAAATGGAGTAAAAGAATTCATTCCACAGCAGGGACTGCAAAGTGTTTGATCCATACGACCTCAGCTGAGCCTCATGGGACCTTCGGGGGATTTACCACAGGTAGTTTTCTCCACACTGTACAGATAAGGAAGCCAAGTCTCAGGAAAGTTAAGTGGTTTCTCTAGGATCATACAGCTGCCAAGGGCCAGAAGGGGAATTTAATCTAAGCCCAATATTTCAGCTGCTATTTCATGACCCAGGGGAACTGAATGGTACAGAGTAAGTGTTAGAGGATTCTGTGGATTCCATGGTTCGTAGTGGTCAAAGATGGTGTCCTAGAGGAGGACATTTTGGACTTGTGTCTTTAAGGATGGTTGGGACCTGGCCAGCTAGAGAAGTGACTGCAATTCAGCAGGTAAAGAATGAGTAAATATCGGGGAAGAATGGTAGACTCAGGGGTCTAACCAAAGCCTTGTCACTAACTAGCTATGTGACCTCAGTCAAGCTAATTAACCTTTCTGATCCTCAGTTTCTTCATTTGTTAAAAAAAAAAGGTATTGTACTGGATTACATCCAATGTCGCTCCACAGTTCTATATTTCTGGAATGTGAAAATAAGGGTGCTTGAACTCAGACTGTGGAAGGCTTAGGTAGATAGTGCAGATTTTTTCCTTTTGAAGGTGAAGGGGAGCCACAGTGAGGTTGTTGAGATGGGGAGAGAAAAGATCAAACTGGAATTTTAGGCTGTACATGACATCTCCCCCTGGGCCTGCGCTGTACAATGAAAGGACAGATCAGAGCAGGAGATACAAGCGGCCAAGAGCCCCATTATGAGGCTAGTGGAGACGTGATGAGAGCAGAGATTGAGCAGGGTGTGGAGCAGTGGGAACAGGAAGCAAGGGAGGATCTGGGCAATGTCGATTAAAAAGATATTTTTTAAATCAAGCAGATTATACTAATGGAGCAGGTTGAGAGACATTTAAAAAGAAGAATCAGTTGGTCTTGATGAATGATTAAAAAGGAGGAAGATTGAGAAAAGGGAATCAAAAGTGACTTCAAATTTTCAGCCCCAGGTGACTGGAAAAATGCTGGACCCATTAAAGAAACAAGGAAGTGAAGGTGAGATCCTTAAAGGCAGGGACTGTTTTCTGAAATATTATTCTGTCCCCAGAGCCTCCTCCAAAGCCTGGCATGCTTACTGAATGTGGGATTGAATTGAAGTCAGTACAGAGAGCTGGTTTGGGTCTTGAGCCAAATTGTGGTCCTTTATAGACATAGAAACTATTTTGTCTGAGAAGGCTTCATGGACCCAAAATAGATTGGGTCGGCTTGGGTTTCAGGGAGAGAAAGGAAGGGTAGAGCATTTCAAGCAGGGATGATGTGAGTAAAAGCAAGGATATACTAGGGCAAGTGGGAGGACACTTGCAGAGCATGGAGGAAAAGGAGGCTGTGTAAAGTGGAGTCAGATTATAGCAGAAGCATCTTCAGAGGAGGCTATGCTGGCTTCATCAGGAAATGCAAAATCCATGAAAGCTTTGGAACCAAGGAGTGATGTGGGGAAAGTGACATGCAACAAAGCAGGTGGAGGGGCTCCATTTTTAAAGTGGGATTGAAACATCAAAACAGATATCCGAAAAGCATCTAGGGGTTCAGATCTGAGAATACAAGTGAGAGAAGAAAGAGACAGAGACAAAGATAGGAGAAGCAAAGAGAGAAAAACACATATAGACAAGAAATATGTAGAGACAGAGAGAAGAAACAGAGAAGAGGGAATGGGGGAGGTGGAGAAGGAAGATAGATACAGAGATAGAGAAGCAAGAGAGAAAAGAAAACAAGAACATGGTAGAGAAGGAAGGCAGACAGAGAAGACAGAGGGACAGAGAAGAAAGAGAGAGAGCAAAAAGATAGACAGAGGGATATAGAGGAGAAAGAGAAGAAATAAAGGGAAAGAGAGAAAGGAGAGAGACAGAGAGGAGAGAGAGAGTTGAGAAGGCAGACATATATATATATATACAGAAAGAGAGACAGAAAATAGAGGGAGAGAAAGAGAAAGAGAGAGAAGAGAGGGAGAGAGACAGAAGGAGATTTTTAAGTTATATTCACAAATGTTGGACAACTAGGTAGCTCAGTCAATAAAGTACTGGGCCTGGAATGAGGAATATGCCTCTCTCTGAGTTCAAATATGATTTCAGACTCTTATTAGCTGTGTGACCCTGAACAAGTCACTTAATCCTGTCTGCTTCAGTTTCCTCATCTCTAAAATGAGCTGGAGAAGGCAAGGACAAACCACTCAAGTATCTCTTCCAAGAAAATTCCAAATGGGATCATGAAGAGTTGGACATAACTGTACAGACACTCAGGAGGAGTAGGGACTAGTGAAGATAACATGGTAAGATGAGTCAGAGATATAGCAGGAGGAATAGGACAATGGGTAAGGGCAGAGAACATCTGGTGCATTTGGTCAATAGCAACAAATGCAACCAAGAAATCCAGAAGAATAACAATGGCCGACCAGGCATTGACTTGGGTGAGAGTCCCTGAAGGCCACCACTATGCTACCTGGTAAGCCAGCTCGCTCTGGCCTCCTCTTGGTATTTATTTCTTGGAGAGCAGGCTTCAGAGACTGCAGAATTTCTGTATCTATTTTCTTCCTTGGCAGGAATTCCTGGAGAAGGACCAGTATTCTGTAGAGCCAAGCCCAAGGCAACTTCTCATTGTATATCCAGCTCTAATTCACTTTATGACTCCAGGCTAGTTGATGCACTGCTCAGCTTACATTTTCTCATTTACAGAACAAGGATAGGGACATCACTTCACCCTATGGGTTACTCAGAATATTTTTAAATCAGATAAAATGATTGTGAAATTTATTTTAGATGTAAAAATGTATTTTCATGCTGAACTAGAGACTGTAAGGACAAATAATTTCCCTCCAAGATGAGACAAATTCTTGAAAGAGATATTGCTGAAGGTTATTAGGGGTTAATTGAATGTTATGAGTCTCTAGCCTTTGATGGTGCAGCCTGGTTTAACAACTCTGGCTTTCCAACAAACTTCACACGGAGTCATTAATCTATTCACCAAGATTTTTATGAAATACCTTCACTGTGTCAAGTACTATGTTAGGTCCTGGGGTACCAAGACAAATGGGAAAAGAGTGCCTAGCCCCAAAGACCATTAATTTTACTGTAAGAGAAAGGAAGTTCACTATGAAATCAATCTGAGAACTCTACAAAATAATTCAGAGGAGAGGAAAGAATATTAATAAGTGGTGGGGTCAGAAATGGCCTTGTTTAGAAGGTGGACCATAAGCTATGATTTGAAGGACTGCTCTAAGGCAGAGGTGAGGAGAGAATGCATGCTTGACCTAGGGACCACTTGTACAAAGGCTTGGTGGTGGGAAATAAAATGTCATGGACAGAGAGCAGTGCACAGTCACTCCCAGAGATACAATCATAGCATATCCAGATGTGGCATATGAGACTGACAAAATGTGACCATGTTCTTTCATCTTACACAGTTAAGCTATGCTTGGCATCACAGAAGAAGGGTAAAGATGCAAAAATGAATTGAGATCATTCACAAAATAACAACAAGAACAGAATGCTGCTGGATCAAATAGGACTAGTCTTGATTTACCACTGGATGGAGCCTATGAAATGGCTAAGGTCCCAGAGTGGAACCAAAAGACCCTCAGTCGGTGATATCCACATAGATCCACCACAGCTAACTTCAACAAAAAACTATCGAATAAATGGCTGAGTGAAGACTGTATGTTTACCAAAATGGTGGCTTTCATGACAGCAATATAAGTACCAGAAGTAATGGGAAATTTGTCCTAAAGGAGGCTCACTTACTGATGAGCACAGATTTTTCAAGGAAATTGCATTTTAAAAATGGAATACATCATTGCAGGTGAGACCAATTTGGAACCTAATGAATATCCCCAAATTCACAAGTAAGTAGCCAAAATTTTCCACCAGATGCTTGGTATTCTTCATAAATGTATAGTTGAGAAATGACCATACTACAAATAAATAACCTTGAGACTGGAACAAATCAAAATACTAAACCATGAGCATCATCTCAGACAAACCCAGCATTCAAAAACACACACTGCACACACACACACACATACATATACACACACGCATAAGCACAAGCACAAAAAATAATAGAAGCAATATTTTCAATAGATGCCTTTGGAAGGAAGTCTCTTACTATTGTCTAAGACTACATAGTGTGAAAAGCTCTCAAACATAGAGATCCAGTGGGAGAAATCAAATATTTGGCAAGAAAGAAAAGCACATCCCACCATCCCCATCATCTTGTTTGCTCTGGGAGTTGTTCTGATGATGCTTTTACTGAGTCTCTGGGAGATAAATCTACAACTCAAAGCCTTTATCCAATTCCCCCCTCCCAAACAAAAACAAATAAATGGCTCACAATCATTTTATCTATCTGCTCAAGAATTCACTGGACATTAAACATAAAAAAAGATGGAATACCAGCTAATCCCATGACCATTTATCTCTGAGCTCCATGTAGTGTATATATGAGACAGAGAAGAGGGGAAGCTATTATTTGTATCACATTCTTATTCAGGTGTTGAAGACTCCAAAATCATCCACTACATCCCAGGCCATCACTAGTCATTTTGTCCTTTGTCACCATGAGACTTTCAAGTATCTGGAAGAGAGAGTGAAATTGACCACTCTGTGTAGCTCTACCTCACTTAAATACCATTCATATACAAGTCAAGATATCACCCCATGTCAGTGGTCATCTTTGAAAATTAAGGATGAATAATAGTAAGATTCCAAAAACACTTTACAGACATTTATTATAGTGAAGCCTTACAAAAGTCATGAAAACCAGATGTGATTACTATATCAAGTTTATGGGTGAGGAAACTGAGGCAGTTTCAGTAAGTACATTAGGCAGAATTTGATCTCTAGTCTCTCTGACTCCAAGCTTGGCTTACAACCCCTAAGTCATATTGAGCTTCAGATGATGCTATTATAATACAACAGGTAATGTAGGCTCATTTGATTTTTCTGCTACCTCCTGGAGCTTACATGTTCTCTACTTCCCCAGTATGTCATAAAGAATGACACTCTTTAGTATGAAAAAACATATATTTTAGGCATTCATCTATTTTGAGTTTGAGGGGTCCTTGGAGGTAAGTAAGAAATCCACCCTTAAGGCTAGGGAAGGGAAGATGACAAGTGTCAAAGCCAGGATTTGCATCCAAGTCTTGAATCCAGGAATCCAGGTGCTGCCACATTGATTGTGGAGATTACAGACTTGTCTATGTCACTGATAACAGTTCTACAGGAAATAATGACAAGATCATGGGACAATCCATTCAGAGCATTTTCTGTACCTTATTGTAGCTAAAAGTTAGAGGTTAAGAATAAGGCTTTATTTTTGTTTATTTTGTGAACACAAAATGCCATCTTCTCACAAGTCCTATTCAACGATGGTCTTTGAAATTACATTCCTTAGATACTTCATGAAAACTAAAGGCACTGTATACTCAGAGAACACTTTTCATTCATTGATCTTAAAGTTCATACGAACCTCAGAGTCTACATCTTGATGATTTTTCCTTCTTTTGGAATTCCACCTTGTCATAGTAACAATTATGTATTTCTGTATATAAATACAGTAATTAGTAATTTTAACTAAAATTATCCTTTCCTATTTTTACTCAGAAAAATATTTGTGCACAAAAATGTCAAAATCATGAAGTAACAAGAATAAAATTGTTTGAAAACCAAAGGAGAGATTAGTAAAATGGAAATTAAAGAAACTATTAAACTAATAAATAAAACTAAGAGTTGGTTTTATGAAAAAAATAAATTGATAAAACATTTGTCAATTTCATTAAAAAAGAAGAAAATCAAATTACCAATATCAAAAATGAAAAAGATGAACTCACCTCCAATGGGGAGGAAATTGAAACAAAAGTTAGAAATTACCTTGCCCAACTTTATTCCCATAAATTTGACAGTCTAAGTGAAACAGATTAATATATTTTTAAAAAAATATAGATTACCCTGTTTAACAGAAGAGGAAGTAAAATACTTAAATAACTTCATCTCAGAAAAAGAAATTGAACAAGCCATTGAACAAGCCAGAAATGAAATCTCTAAGAAAAAATCTCCAGGGCAAGATATATTTACAAATGAATTATATCAAATATTTTAAAAAGAGGTAATTCCACTATTATCTAGATTATTTGGGGAAATTGGCAAAGAAGGAGTCCTACCAAATTCTTTTTATGACACAAATATGGTTCTTGTTCCTAAAGCTGGAAGAGCCAAAAGAGAGAAAAAAAACTATAGACCAATTTCCTTAATGAATATAAGTGCAAAAATTTGAAATAACACATAAACAAAAAGATTTCAGCAACTTATCACAAGAATAGCACACTATGATTAAGAGTTATACCAGGAATGCAGGGCTGGTTCAATAGTAGGAAAATTATCAGCATTATTAATCATATCAACAACAAAACTAACAGAAATCTCAATAGATGCAGAAAAAGCTCTTGACATAATACAGTACCCATTCCTATTGGAAATACTAGAGAGCATAGGAATAAATGGAGCCTTCCTTGAAATAATAAGTAGTATCTACCTAAAACCACCAAGCATTAGATGTAATGGGGACAAGCTAGATGCATTTCCAATAAGATCAGGGGTAAAACAAGGATATCCATTATTGTCACTGTTATTCAAAATGGTAATAGAAATGTTAGCTTTAGTAATAAGAGAAAAAAATAAATTGAAAGAATTAGAATAGGCAAAGAAGAAAATAAATTGCCACTCTTTGCAGATGATAAAATGATATACTTAGAGCAATCTAGAGAATCAAGTAAAAAACTACATGAATAAACAACTTGGGCAAAGTTGCAGGATATAAAATAAACCCATATAAATCATCTTAATTTCTATATATTGCTAACAAAGCCCAACAACAATATTTAGAAAGAGAAATCCCATTTAAAGTTACTGTAGACACTATAAAATATCTGTTAGTCTACCTGCAAAAACAAACCCAGGGACCATATGAACACAATTATAAAAAAAACTTTTCGCACAAATAAAATCATATCTAAGTAATTGGAAAAATATCAATTGCTAATGGGTAAGCCAAGCCAATAAAATAAAAATGACAATTATAACTAAATTAATTTACTTATTCAGTGCCATGCCAATCAAACTACCAGAAAATTATTTTCTAGAGTTAGAAAAGATAATATCACAATTCATCTGGAAGAAAAAACAGTTAACAATATCTATAGAATTAATGAAAAGAAATGTCAGGGAAGGTGGCCTAGTCATTCTAGATCTCAAAGTGTATTATAAATTAGCAATCATCAAACCACTTGGAACTGACTAAGAAATAAAGGGCTAGATCAGTGGAATATGTTGGGTACACAGGGAACAGAAGTCAATGATTATAGCACTCTACTGTTTGATAAACCCAAGGACTCCAGCTTCTGGGAAAAGAATTCACTGTTTCACTAAAAATACTGGGGCAACCAGATAATAGTGTGCCTGAAACTGGGCATAGACCAATGTCTGACATTGTACACAAGTATAAAGTTCAAATGGGTATACAATTTAGGTATAAATTCTGATACTATAAGCAAATTGGGGGAACAAGGACTAGTTTATTTATCAGATTTATGCGGAATAGAGAAATGTATGACCAAACAAAAGATAGAGAAATTAGGAAATGCAAAATTAGATAATTTTGATTACATTAAATAGAAAGTTTTTGCATAAACAAAGCCATTACAACAAAGATAAGGATGGAAGCAGAAAACTGGGAAAGAATTTTTACAACCAGTCTAAGTGATAAAGGACTCATTTCCAAAAATATGTAGAGAACTGAATCAAATTTACAAGAATATAAGTCATTCCCCAATTGATAAATAGTCAAAGAATATGAACAGGCAGTTTGCCAAGGAAGAAATTAAAGTTATGTGTAGTTATATGAAAAAATACTCTAAATCACTATTGATTAGAGAAATGCAAATCAAAACAACTCTGAGGTACCACCTCACACCTATCAGATTGGCTAACATGACAAAACAGGAAGATGATAAATATTGGAGAAGATGTGGGAGAGTTGGGACAACTGATGTGAGCTGATCCAACCATACTGGAAAGTAATTTGGAACTACGCCCCAAGAGTTATAAAACATGTGCATACTTTTTGACCCAGCAATATTGCCTCTAGGACTGTATCCCAAAGACATTATAAAAATGGGAAAAGGTCCCATACATAACAAAAATATTTATAGCAGCTTTTTGTGGTGGTCAAGAACTGTAAATCGAGGGAATGCCCATCAGCTGGGTTAGGGGCTGAACAAGTTGTGGTACATAAATATAATGGAATACTATCGTGATGTAAGAAATGACAAACTGATGGATTTCAGAAAAACCGGGAAAGACTTATAAGAACTGATGCTGAGAGAAATGAGCAGATACAAGAGAACACTATGGTAAGTAATAGTCACAATGTGAGAGAAGTGTTTCTGATAGACTTCAATCTTCACAGTAATGCAAGGACCTAAAACATTCTCAAAAGATTCTTTATGCAAAATGCCATCAACCTCCAGAGAAAGAAGTATGGAATTGTAATGCAGAATGATACAGACTATTTTCTCGTGTCTTCTTTTGGTTTGGTTTGGTTTTTCTCATGGTTTCTCTCATTCATTTTAATTCTTCTATGCAATATCATTAATGTGAAAATGTGTTTAATAAGAATGCATATGTATACCCCATATAAGATTGCATATCTTCTCAGGGAGGGAGAAGGGAAGGACAGGGAAAAGATTTAAATTTAAATCCTATGGAAGTGATTGCTGAAAACTGAAAACAAATGAATTCATTAAATTTTTAAAAGAATAAAATTATTGAACAATAATAAAAAAAAGAATTCTACCTTGAATTTCCCCATTTTATTTTACATCATGGGATGAAGAGATTTAGAGTTGGAAGAAATCTTTACCAGGTCTAGTTCTAGTTTAACTTTTTCATTTTACTCATAAGGAAACTGTTACCTGGAAAAAATTTTAGGCTCATAGATTTAGATTCAAAAGGGAAATCTAGTTCAGTATTTATTTCAACACCATCATAGTACAAATGAGGAAACTGGAGTGCAAGGAAGAAAAAGGACTTGACAGAATTCACCTAACTAATACATGAGAACTCAGACTGGCAACTGCATACTCCAAAGCCAGGGCCTTTGAAAAGGGCTCTTGTCTTCCACCTTGTCCAAGAAGCCTTGGAGCTCCTCTACCATGCTGTCATTCACTTCTTAGAAGATACTGCTTTTTGCTGTTTGGACTTCCATTGGGTCTAAAGAACTGCTTAGATGATTCAATGAGGAAGAAAAGATAAATTAGCATCCAGGCAATAAACTCCAGATTATATAAGTAAACATTACTTAATTACATTCCTATTAATAAACAGGATCTGTAATGAATTTTGAGGCATTTAATTATGCATTAGACAAGATAATCAAGGGGTAGTTAATGATTATACCAGTAAATTGTTGGGGGGAAAAGCCTGACAGTTATTAAGTCTTGTAACAGACGTCAAATTAACTTGCTCTAGCTGTCTGGCTAAATAGGCAGCAGTTAATTATGAAGTACTTACACATTCTTGACTATTTGAAGATGCAATCTCTTTACTGTGTATTAAGTGGGCAGTAAACGAAACACTGGGCAAGGTGACAGCTCAGTCATGTGGTATGCTATGGTAGGAACACATGGAGAAGAAGAAACTTATCTTTTGACCTCTTCCCTAGGACCATTTTCTCTTTTCTTAGGACAAGAAGAGCTTAATCCCAAAGAGAACTAAAGAATGAACTCAATGGGTCAGACCCAGTGTTCATTCAGCCTCATTATTATTTGGAGTATTTTTCTCTGTCACACACTAACAGGTCTAGTTCTAGTCCAGTGAAATCCTAGCTGTGAAATCCTAGAAGATCTGCTTATCCTTTCTGGGTGTTAATTTCCCCATCTTCAACATAAGGATAAATTTGCAACTCACAAGGATACATGAGGCTCCAAATGAGATGTCTAGAAAGTGCTTTTAAACTGGAAAATGCTGCAGAAATGATAGCTACAACTATTATCACTGCTATTTTATCTTGCCTAACAACTCACGAACTGAGGTTTTACTTTGGCTAGTCTTATCTATTCCAGTTTCCAAGAGGGCTCCATCATTCTAGAATTCAGGATTCCAAGAGCAAATCTGTCTTTACCTGTTGGATTCCTCAGAAGAGATAGAAAAGTGATCCAGACCACCAGAGACACGATAATGGAGAAAGCAAGAAATGTCATAGATACTATCATGAGAGAGGTAAAGGAAATATCCCAGCAGTAAAAGAACATGCTCAGTCTGGCCTCTCCCTTCTCAGAATCACGAAAGAAGGAAGCATTTTATAGAGGTTGTTACGTTCTAGACACAATAATAAGCATTTTACATTTATTCTCTCATTTGATCTGGGAGGTGGATGCTGTTATATTCACCATTTTATGGTTGAGGAAACTAAAACAGACAGAGGTTAAGTGACTTGAGCACGGTCACACTTCTACCAGATATCTGAGATTGAATTTGAAGTCAGGCCTTTCTGATGCCAGTACCCTATCCACTGAGCCACCTAGCTGACATGATATCTATGTAAGGAGACAGAATTATTGGTCAGTGATCAGTGGAAAGAATACTGACTTTGGAATCTGAGGTTAGGGAGCTGAATATCTGGACTGCCCCATAATCAGTATTTCATCTGGGATGAATCAAGCAGTTTATTCCTAGACTCAAGTATCCATATATAAAATAAGGGGGTTAAACTAGAAAATCTGTAAAGACTTTTTCTGGTTGTAAATCTCTGATCTCATGATTCTCTTCTATTGCTAAAAACACTATGCTTTTCATCTCATCCAAAACATAGTAGTTCCTGCAAGCCAACAACATGAGATGTCCTTAACAACAACACCTCTCCAAAATCAAGATATAAATTGCATAGTTTGGGGCTTTATGGAAAACAGAAATGGAGCTTTAAGTGCATGGGGAAAAGAGATTCTGACTCAAACACCCATGTTTCAGTTCACTCAATATAGAATCTCAGGCTTTGGTGAAAGACTTTGTACCTCAGTCCCCTTTACCATATTTGTGACAATGTTCTGCTTGAATATCTCCAATATGAGGACATTTTATCTCTAGATCCATGGGCTTGCACTGTTATGGAAATCTTCCTTAAGTCAAAACTAAATTAGCATATCTGAACCTCCCATCCACTGATCTGAATTTTGCCTTCTTGGGATAATCAGAATGACTTTAATCTTTCTAGGCAGTTGTCAAGAAGACTTGAATTTGAACTTGAATTCTGCTTCATATACTATTTATGTGACCTTGGCCAAGTCAGTTAACTTCCCTGAGACTTGGTTTCCACATCTGTAAAAATGAATTCCTTGGATTGAATAATCCCTAAGTACCCTTGAAGCATTCTATGGTCTTCTTGAACATGACAACTATTCAGATCCTTAGGGACAACTTTCTGGTGACTTCTAAGTTTCTTTGCCAAGATTAAGTATACCCAGAACTTTTATACAATGTTTGTATCAGAAGCAATGCTGCTGTGATTCACTATAGTCCTTTATGATTTCCTTTTGTTCTATTTTGTCACCTATCCCAATTTCCCCAACACTCTGTGCATAAACCATAGCATCACTGACATCATGTGTGACTTGCCAACTCTTTGCTCTATGGCTCTCCCATGGTCCAATATAAACACATAGAAGGACATAACGGATATAGTTTTAGGCTTCAAGTCAGTGATACAACTTGCTATCTGACTCTAAGGAAACCACACCTTCATCTCAGAAGCTGCCTACCTATAAAATGGGGATAATGATATTAATGGTACTGTTTTCGCAGAGTCGTTGTGAGGAGGAAAGAAAAAAATGAGCTAATGACAAAGTACTTTCAAAACGTTAAGCATTACGTAAGTATCCACTGCTGTTTTTTGAAGTTATTACTAGTGATGGTATTGAATAAGTCACTGTGACCCCGAGTGGCTAGATCCTCTCTGTTTTTAACCTCCCTTGCTGTCCTGGTCTCTTTCCTCCTCCATATTTTCAAATGATTTATAAAAAATAAAATCAGGTTAATAGGTGATAGGATTGTCATCTCTGACTATAAGTAACCCAGTATTTAGTAAACCCAAGAATATACATTATTTCAGAAAGGACAACCTATTTGTAAAGAGCTTCCAAGAAAACTGGAAAGCAAAAGCAGAAATTAAATTTAGACCAACATCTTACACCACATACTACAAGAAGCTGACAATTTACATGGGACCTGAATATTAAATTAAAAAGGAAAAGAAGAACAACAGGTCAAATACATTCAGAGCCCTGTCTAGGGGCAGACTTCTTCATCAAACAAGAGATGAGGCTAAGGACAAAAGGGAAAATAGTAGATTATGTGAAATATGGAAACTTTTACACAAATAAAATTACTGTAAATAGTATAAGAAGGAAATCCATGACTAGGGGCAGGGAGAACCTTTGCATCACGTTAATTAACAAAGCAAATTAGCAAAATATGTGACTAAAAACTTTTCCTTATGAATCAAGATTATGGAAAAATAATTATCAATAGAATTGTAAACTAGTACCAACTCTATGAAAAAAAATCCTCCAAATCACTAAAAATAAAAGAAATATAAATCACAACATAGTTTCCCATCACACTCAGAAAGGTGGCAAGGAGAAGAAAAGATAGGAAATATTCTATGTTTGCAGGGTGGAGGAAGGGAATATTGTAGAAATACAAGCTTGCTGCTAGTGAAGATGTGAATTGTTCCAACCACTCTGCAGATCAATACGGAATTATGCTAAGAAAGTAATTAAATGGCCATCACACTGCTAATCACATATCTCGGAGAGGTCAATAATTACATGAAAGAACTGAAAGTCACCAAAATATTTAAAGTAGCACTTTTTTTTTGTATTAGCAAAGACTGAGAGCCAAGTAGATGCTTATAAACTGGGGAATGTATAAATAAATTTTGATACATGAACTTAATGGGGCATTAGTGAAATGTAAAAGCTATAATACAGATGAACAATTCAAAGAGACGTGGGAAGACATATCAAATGATGCATAGTAAAGTCAAATCTGAAAAAAAATTATATAGATAATGACAACAATGTAAATGGGTGGAGCAACAAAAAAATAGCTGAAATTGAATACTATGAAATTACAATGACCACATCTGGACCCAAAGAAAAATGAATGGATGAATAAATGAATGAATGAGCATCTATTAAATATGTGATCATAAGTTTGGGTAGTAACAATAAGCAACTGATGCCCTCAAGGAGTGTATTATTGGACCAGAGGGAGACAACACCTATATAAAGGGCAGTGGTAGCCAGGGAAGGCTTCTTTACATGCCTTAGGGGAGTAGATAACATAAGCCTTTCAGGATCATAACACATTTGAATTCATTCTTATTTCAGTATTGGGTTGGGGAAGGAGTGGAGCTAGCAATAGTTCCATGCATCAAGGTCAAAAAATACCCAGGAAGTAGAGAGAAAAGTGAAGTTGCTCCTGGGGCCTTCCTCCAATTAGTGGGCGAAGTGATCCAGTTACCAATCTGTGAAACGGGGCTGCAGGGCAAAAAGTCTTCAAGATGAAAAGATTCAAGTCAAACAGGCTATGGTCTGAAAGACAAAAGGAAGCTTTGGACTAAAGTGTGAAGTGATTTAAAAAGAGATCTGAGAAGTCATTTTCCTTGTTTCTTTACCAGAAGGTGGGGTGAGAGGTAGAAAACATCGCACAAGTATTCAAGACTTGGCTGGTGTGTCGCTTAGTTTTACTGGCCTTTGTTTATTTATGCTGATTTTTAGAATTCATTTTCTTCTTGCTTTCTTATCAGAAAATGCTCCTTGGGAGGAGGAAGGGAAAAGATGTACTGGGGAAATGTAGGAGACATAAAAACAAAAGATACCCATAATTTGTTTAAAAGAGAGGCATATGCTTTGTTACAAAGGTGTTGTTTTTCTTTTTTCTTTTCCCCCCATGGGGGGAGGTGAGAGGGAGAGAAAAGAAATGAGTGTTAACTGAAAATTTAAATTTAAATTAAAAAAATGTAGAAGTATAAAGAGAGGTGGGTGTAACTGGCACAGCCCGTCCCGGCAGAAGCGGCTCCAGTCTCTTCCCCGGACTGGTGTCCCTGTGCTCTCACAGGCAGATAGCATTCAAAGTGACAAAAACCCAGACTCTTCCCTGGCTTCTTAAGGAAAGAGAGACACCAGAGAAGTCAACACTCTGGAAGGCTAAACCAGCCTCCTTCCCTCAGACAGTAGCATTTCAAGTGCGCTCCGGACGATGCGGATTGTGGGTTTGCCTGAAGATGGAATTATGCCTGCGCCTCCCACCAAGCCCTGTCTTTCCAGTCATGATGACCCAAGGACATTCCCATCAAAAGTGGATGTGCTAGTCAAAGGTGATCCAAGGATGGTGTGTGACACACTCCTTCCAACTGCTCTAAGGTTATCCCGCAGGTCCCGATTGGCTTAGTAGGCAAAGTTGGTAAGGTACTGAGCCCAAAATGAAGGATTTGGGATTCTAAAGGATGTAGCAATCATCTCAGCCCGCCTCTCATTTCTTTTTTTTTTTTTTAGTTTTTTTGTCAAGCGATGGAGAAGAAGTCAACTGAAATGATTTGTCTTCAGTTGGCAGCCCAGTATTCAAGAACCAACTAAACTTCATCAATGAACTCTCTTCTAGAATGAACAGGTGAAGAGAATGAATATTGTATCTGAGAAAAACGAATTCTGAAACAAAGGGGACAGAACACCCACCAGACTCATGAGAGTAACTTCTAGCAGAATTTAGGAAAGTTGGATCCACTGAAAAGGCTTCACAACACGAGGAAGAACATCTCTAGCTCCTTGCATCATCCAGAATAATGAGCACACCACTAAAAGCTGTGTCCTACAGCCAGAATCTCATGATGTCCCCTGTCTGGCATATATTATATCCTATATTATAGCTTAGCACAATTTAGCATTGCCATAGGAAAATGAAGGGATGAAGTCGGTTGAATACAACATTTCTCCCTTGATTTCTAGAGGAAAAGGAACTAAAGTTCAAATTTGTGACTATACATTGTTCTTGTATGTCAAATTCCAGAAAGGTAAAATTTAGAAGCATTTATGTCCAAAAGAATATCTACTCTTCCAATCTTCAAAGTCTTTGTTCCTTTAAGATGTCCCTCAGTTTTTAAGTCATTTCAGTCATGTCTGATTCTTCATGACCTCACTGGGGTTTTCTTTTTTTTTTTTTAATTTTTAATTTTATTTATTTATAAATGTTCTACAATCACTTCCTTAAAATTAAGATTTTATACCCCTACACCTTCCCCCCCCACCCCCCTCCCTCCCCATGACAGCATACAATTCTGTATA
>CM053771.1:549984750-550032361 GCA_028658325.1 Potorous gilbertii | reverse complement strand
GATTTTTTTTTTTCAGTAAGTTCTTGTGTTATTACAAAGTTCCAAGTCTACCAGAAAAAACTCTCACACACTGTGGTCGTTGCTGTGCACAAAGTTTTCCTGGTTCTGCTCCTTTCGCTCAGCATCAGATCATATAAGGTTTTCTTAAAAGAGATATTGGAGTAGTTTGCCATATCCATCCCCAACTCATTTTAAAGATGAGAAAACTGAGATAGGATGAAGTGGTTTGCCCACGGTCACGCTGCTACTAAGTATCTGAGGTCATATTTGAACTCAGGCCTTCCTGATTCCAGATTCAGCACTCTAGCCACTGTGCCACCCAGCTGTCCCAGCAGGGTCATAATCAAAAGTTCTATAAAAGGGAAAATCTAGTGTGCCCTCAAAAATGTCCAGGGAATGGAGATTGTTTAATCTTTTTACTCCATAAATCCTTATATTTAACCTTCAATCCTTATGTTGTAACATATGTCTATTCATTCCCTCTTGGTCTTTTCAGTGGAGATGGAGACTTGCATGTTTGTTCTTTTATTAAAAAAATCATCCTTTACAAATTAAAATTACTCTGAGGTACCACCTCACACCTATCAGATTGGTTAATATGACAGCAAAGGCAAATGATAAATGTTGGAAGGGATGTAAGAAAATAGGGACACTAATTCATTGTTGGTGGAGCTGTGAGCTGATCCAAACATTCTGGAGAATAATTTGGAACTATATGCCCAAAGGACTATAAAAGTTTGCATAACCTTTGACCTAGCAATAATACTACCAATTCTCCATCACAAAGAAAGATTTTTTTTAAAAGAAAAAGAAAAAAACTGCATGTATAAAAAGTATTTTAGTAACTCTTTTTGTGATGGCAAAGAACTGGAAATTGTAGGTATGTCCATCAATTGGGGAATGGCTGAACAAATTATGGTACATGATCATTGTGGAATACTGTTGTAGTAGTGCTATAAGAAATAATAAGCAGGATGGTTATGGGAAAATCTGGGAAGATTTATATGAAATAATGCAAAATGAAGTGAGCAACACCAAGAGAAGATTGTATACAGTTATACAATGATCAACTGTGAATGACTTGGCTGTTTTCAACAACACTATAATCTAAGACAATTCTGAGAGACTCAGGATGAAAGATATTCACTTCTAGAGAAAGACCTGATGGAATTTGAATGCAAATCAAAGCACACTGTTGTCTTTAAAAACAACAGCAACAACTTTATTTTCTTGTGTTTTCTTTGTATCTGTTTTCTTTCACAATATAATATGCAAATACATTTTGTGTGACTGCTCATGTATAACCTTTATCAAATTGCTTACCCTCTCAATGGGAGGGGAGAGTGAGGTAGGGCAAGAGAGAATTTGAAGCTGAAAATTTTAAAAAGTGAAGGTCAAAAACTGTGTTTAAAAATGAGTTTAAAAAATTATGTTAACATGTTATTTTGGGAAAAAATATTAAAACTTTGGAAAATCTGAAAAAAAAACTTATACCAGCTAAAAAACCCTTGATCTCTTGTTCATTCATGTTTTCATATGTTTCTATAGACTCTGTGGTTCTCCTTTGAAATCTTTACCATATTTTCCATTACTCTGGTGGAGCCATGATTTAGTCAGTGGAGGTTGTCCTTATGTTGAGATTTATAGGAAGCTCCCCTTCCTGTCTTATTATGTGAGAATTCTTATTCCTTCTTTATATTCATTTGTCTTACTCATTTTTTCCAATCCGTATGCCATTCTTATTCATACCTTTCCAGAAATCCTCCATGGAGTACCTAGAGTACATACTGGAACGCCTCTTCTACTCCTGTAAATATCTCCAAAGTAACATTGGAACGTGTATGAAGACAAACAGAAGTGACTGACATTCATGGGGCCTCATTTTCATTCAGAAGCCAAAGTAAAGGGTACCATGTGTTTGACCCTCCAGGCAGTCCATCTGCAGCCCTCCCACTTATTTTTAACTTCTAGCAAGGCATGAAGGCTAGAACAATGGAATGGGAGTCAAGAAGAGCTTGGTTTTACTCCTCCTCCTGGCAATTATTGTCTGAGTGACCAAGGACAAGTCAAGCCATTGCTCTGAGGTTGCACTTCCTCATCTGCCAAATAGGTTTAATGATATTTATATTACCACCGCCATCCTCACAGGTTTTCACAGGCTCCAGTGAGGTCATGTATCCAAAGTGGCACGAAAAGTCAGAACCACTCTCCAACGTAAACTGCAATTGTGATTATGAGGACTGTCTGATACACAGCATCTAGAACCTTCTGGTCACATGAGACCAATCCAAGCCAGCCAGGCAGCTAGTTCCATAGCCCCTCCTCTCAGAGGTCATTCTTTGGACATGTCTGAATGGGATGGCCATGCTCTTGTTAGTCCTTCCCAATCTCTTTCTTGTCACTCTCCTGGTAATGTTTTTACCAATATAAGCTTCTGTTTTGCTTAAAGCCTTCCTTATCCAGTGAACTGGGCTCTTTCCAAAGGCCTCTCTTCCCCCGGGGCTCACTAGAGGCCTTGACAGGATACTTGTAATTTGGGCAGCCAGAAATTAGGATGGGGAAATGTCTAGCTGCAGTCTGACCACCTCTGAACAAGGCAAGGCTCCATACTAGCCACAGGGCAGCATGAACCCTGACCTCTTTTCAGCAGGCCCTGTGCCTGCTCAAGTTTGGTTTTTCTGTTTTTGTTTTTTGCAGAAGTTAAAGTTAAAGAAGTTAAAGCAGTCTTGGTCATGAGGCCCAAGAAGCCAGATGTTAATCTATAGTCTCAGCCCATTCCTCTGGAGGCCCCTTCCCCTAGCTGGAAGGGCCAGGGGCATGTGGTGACTGATATCCATCTCTTTTGACTTTCTGTTCAGAGCCCACCATGGGCAAAGCCTAGAGGAGGATTCTCTTGGTTTCACTCACATGGATGAATGGGATGTTGTAGAAATTCTGATGGGGGAGAGCAGACAGGAGGCAGAGCAGAAGACCTTGGGCTTCTTCAGTCTCTAGTAGGTTGGATTCCCCATAAAGTAGAGGGGCTGGCTATCAGTGACTTACCTTGGTCCTTCCCAGCTGAGTCTTTTTCAGCCCCTACTCCCTCCTTGTAGCAGCAAGGAGATGCTACTGGTCCTGGCATGGGGATGTCTGATGAATTGAAGTTTTGGGGTAAGTGTGAGTGAGGGTGTGTATATGTGCATGACAGACAGACACAGACAAAGAGAGAGAAGCAGAGACAGAGGGAGTGAGACAAAGAAAGAGGGAGAGGAGAGAGAGAGAGAGAGAGAGAGAGAGAGAGAGAGAGAGAGAGAGTTAAACCATCAGGCTTGAAGATCAAAGGGAACTTAAAAGTCATTTGGCCCATCTCTCTCATTTAACAATTGGGATACTGAGGACCAGAGAGGTAAGCTCAGCTGGGCACAGAGAAAATCAGAAAAGCATGCTTCAAGGTCCCACAGGTCAGAATGATCATAAGAGCTTCAATTTCTAGGCCAAAATATGCGATCCATGCTATCTCTTTGGAAACAACCCTCTGAGTTCCATACTATTAATATTCTTCTTTAACAGGTAAGTAAATTGACACTGAGTTGAAGTCTCTTGTCCAGGATCTCCCTGCCAGGTAAGTTGTCTGAGAGGCAAGATTTGAACTCAGGTGTTTCTGACGCAAGAAGGCCTGAGCTAAAGGCCCCCATGTAAGCTGACATTGGACACCAGACCATCTGAATCGAAATCTGGGTCTGTTTTCAGATCTCTACTGCTTTCTGGTGGGGAAGAGGTCAATGCTGTCCTGATTACAGCTAGGATCACTGAGTTCTCCTGACCTTTCACCCAATGACAGCAGGTAACAGCAACCTGCTCTCACGGGTTATTTGACCCTAGCCTCCTTTCTCTAAGACCTTGCATCTGCCCCCACTCCTCCTGTCTGTTCAGGATCACTGTCTTCCTATTAGCGTGCTCTTCCCCCACCCCAGGTTCTTGTGGATGTTATCCACAGGTAGTCCTTGGGGAACTTGGCCCAGTGACCACCTGATGCTCCTGTAGATCCTCCACTTTGTCATTCCTTGCTGGGAGAAAAGTGATCTGCCATCTAGGTAAAAAGAAAAGCCAGAAGGGAAGAAACTTCCTTGGCAGCTTGTGGTGACCTTCTGAAGATTGCAGGTAATCCTTGACTTCTCTTAGGGCACTCTTGCCAAGGACCCCTGACCCTCTCTCCTGCCCCTTTATCTTTTCCCAGCATCAAGCTAAGGTTGACAGGAACCAAGCATGAGTAAAGTCCTGTTGGGTCAGATGGGCTGGACCAAAACCCAGAAAACTCAGGAGCCCCACCCTCTCCCCTGACAGCAGCCTCATGTGTCTGCAGGCATCCTTCCCCAACATCTGGCCAGTCCATGAGAATGGGAAACGAAAGAACTCTGTGAGGAAGGGTGTCTGAGGACCCCGGCTGCAGCACCTTTTATATTGACTGAAACAGGGCAGCATGTAAGGAAATATTCCTGGGATTTTGTGCAGCCTTTGAGAAAGGCAGCCTAGGTTCTCAAGGTAGCCGAGAGTTGGAAGGCACCTCGGCATCCATCTACTCCAATCCATTCCTGACCAAGGTAACTCACTGCAAAATCCTGGGACAGTGACCCCCCCAGCCTTTTCTTCAATCAATCGCTCAATGAACAAGCATTTTTTAAATGATTATGCAGTATGTATATTGTGCTTTAAGGTCGGTAAAATACATCCTACATGCCTCATTTGTACCCCACAGTTCTGTGAAGTGGGTGCTTTTTCAATCCACACCCACTTTAAAGACAAGGGAGCTAGAGTCATGTAGCCTGGATCATCCAACCAATTGATGAGCAAGCATTTATGAGACACTTACTGTGTGCTAGGCATTATGCTAAGAACTGAATATACAAAGGAAGTTAAAAAAAAAACCAGTCCCTGCCTCAAAGATCTCACCTTTTAATGATGTAGGTAACGTAAATAAAGACCAGTTGTGTATAGAGACTACTGATTCTTCAGATGACTACATTGTAGCAATCAGCTCTAGGATCCCATATATGATCTCTATCAAATGAGAGCATATTTGTAAAGCCTTTAGAATGGTTTCTGGCATATAGTAGGCATTTAATAAGTGCCTGTTTCCTTTCCCTCCCCCTATACACAGCATAGAGAGTGCAGCGTCTATACCATCTAGTCTCCAAATGCACACATATGTTCCCCTACCCCTCAGAAAGCAATGGTCCCTCTATTTTATCCAACACAATCCTCCATGGCATGGCTCCAAAGCCTAAGAAAGGTGGTCTCTCCATCCCTCCATCTATTGTAGTGCACACTGTAGCATAGAAGTATGGTCCAAAGCATTGACTCTCTCCTCAAGGCCTTCTAGATCTGCTCATGACTCAATCAAAGTGTTTGCAGACCCTCCTTCTCTCACATGACATGCAAGTTCCTCCCACACTCAGTTTGCCATGGGAACAGACATGCAAGCAGAAGAATGCTTAGTGTATTTGTTCATTTTCCTTTCCTTCTGTAAACATTCCCCTCTCCTTTCATTGGGCGTGGATTAGAATGTTTACAGCAGGAAAGGAAAAAATGAGCATTTCCCAGACTTATCATCAAACCTGCCAGCTTACCTGCCTCACTTCATTAGTGCCAGAGGGGTGCTTGGAGGCAGCTTGGTGATGGACTATTCCATCTGGGATTACAGCCCAACTCTGCTTCTTCCTTTTGGGGAACTGTGGAGAAGTCCTTTGACATCTCAGGACTTTAAGTTTCCTCATCTGGAAAATGAGGAGATTGAATGAAATGACCTCTCCTGTCCCTTCCATCTCTAAGTATAGGATCTTCTCCACTATTCAAGGAAATTCAAAAACATTCATTTAGTACCAATTTTGTGCAAGGCTCTCCCTACCTTCCTGCCACCTCTCCCCTTCAACACTGTAGGGCAGAAACATTCAGTTTTTTCACGTAAGGCCTACTAGTGATCCACGGATGAGAGAGACTTATTTCCCTTCATGTGTCAGAAGTAACACTTCAGAGTAAGTGAAGAGGAGGCAACAACCCATTTGACCTCGGTCAAGTTTCTGAAGCCCTCTCCACCTCAGGTTCCCTATGCTAGGAATGGTGGTTGGCCTAGACTTCTGAATTTGGTCCTATTCTGTGCAGAGAGGATTATGACTGGAAGCAAGCTACTGAAGGCAGAATCCTGTGATGCCTGAAATACCAACATGTCATGGTTATATAGCCATGGAAACGGATAGCCGTGCACACAGGCCTCTGACTGACCCAGTGGGGTTTTCCAATCCTCTAGTACAACATAATCACTCACTGGGCACTCCTGATTTAAGAAAACATCAAACACAAGTAAGATTCGCATCAAAAAATATTTATTCTTCTAACAAGCTTTGCCTATAGATAATATTTCATCACATCAGCTCAATATTCTTCTAAAGATCAGTGGTTGACTACCATGACTCATTTGCCCATCTTAGTTGTTGGTTTCAGGTCCATTGCCCCCTCCTCATGACCCAAGTCTTATCAGAAGATGCTTCCCCAGGCCTGCAGCCAAAGTCAACAAGGTCATTGTTACTGAAAAAAATAAAAAAAGAAGCCAACAGTAGGAAAGGGGAAAGAGAATGGAAAACCATGTGGTGATTTAGTTATTGGGGAGGATGTAATTGAAACAGTTATGACTCCCAGTCATTTCTACCATACTGTGTCTACCTCTCCAGCCTCAGAATCTGTCCCTCTAACATCCTCCCCAGGGTGGCTGTTCCTGCTGGCTCCTGCGCCGGCCAGCAGAGGGTGCTCTTGGTGCAGAATTGGTGGACAAAGGCAGGCACATGCCCACTCGCTGAACTGGTGTCCAGAGGCAGAACTCAGTTATCTGCTAAGCTCAGCCCTTGCAAGCCTATGCCAGCCTTGTCTCCAGGCCTGGCCTAGAGTCAAATTTGGGAGAGGTCTCATGGTTCACAGGGGTCCTCAGCATACCTGGGTGCCTCCTTACCTGGTCTGTTAACAGTGGAGATGAGATGGGGGAAAGGCAGTGATGTCCCCTAAATAAACTGGGAAGGCAGCAGCTCTGTGCCAGGGCAAGCTTCTGTGCGGGCAGACATTAGGGTGGCATGGCAGAAAGGGGAAGAGAAGCATTTTAGTGCCTCCCCTGTGCCTGGCACCGTCCCGAGTTCTTTACATATATCGTCTCATTTGGGCAATGGAAAATCTGCTTTGTTCATTCAAAGACCTAGGTTCAGACTTGGACTTGGTTTTGACTCAGCATGAGAGTTAGGGTAGACCACTTGCTCTCCCTAGGGCCTTGCTTTCGTCTTCGGCAGAAGGAGATGGAACTAGATGACTCTGGGATCCTTAGGAGTTCTAATTCTAGGTTCCTAAGAGCACTAAGAGCACGGAATGAGAGAGGTAGAATCTGAGGGCTGGAGGAGACCTGCAAGTCATCTAAAAGAGCTTTTCCCAAAAAGGATGCCTGCTCAAGGTGCCTCAGCAGGGGCCATCCCAACATGAGCAAAGGGTTGGTGGGATGAGACTGGTCAAAGAGAAGTTGTTATTGCCTTCTCTTTGAAGCTGGGTCACCCCCAGGTGGGTCTGTTTTACTTCTGTCATATTTGTTAAGTGACAATGAAGGTGATATTCTATAAGGAGGCTGACCTCCGAGTCATGAAGATCAAGATTCAGGTTCTACCTTTGACCCATCGGGGCTGTGTTACCCTCACAGGAGAACTTCCCTACTCAGGGCTCTAAGGCTAGATCTTGAAGAGAAAGTGGAAAAATTCACTGATCAGAAGAGCTTTCCCCATTAGGAAATCCATACAACCCACAAAACCACCTCATAGGTATTTAATCAAGGATGAAATGATACAAGAGATCCTTGATGGGCCTGGGAGTCAGGAGATGCCAAGCTGGTCTCAGCTCTGCCTTTGTGACTTAGACTAAATCAATGCATTATTCTGAGCTGCCTTGGTTCCATCTCTCTCTAAAACAGTGTTGGGCTAAATGATCACTAAAGCCATTCCATGGTCTAAGAATTTATTATTGCAAAGCACTCTAGAGTATCTATATGTTGTGGGGCCCAAACTGGAGAATTGGACTTGGAGTCAGAAGGCTTGGGTTCACACTGGACCTCAGGCATGAGCTCTATGGCCTTACCCAAATCATTCCTGTTTTGGACTCAGTTTCCTCATCTGATCTCAACAATGGGAAAGACAATCTCATGGCATTGTTTTGAGGGTCAAAAGGTATTTCAAATGGGCAGCTCTTCTGCAAACTTTGAAAGCACTCTTCCTCTATCTGTTAGTATGTACAATCCTTCCCAGGGCCCTGGACTGATCAAGTGCTCTAGGGTTCTTCCTTCAGCAGGGTGAAAGAAAAGAAAGGAAGCGGAAAAGACCCTGGAGGGCACAGCTAGCCTCCGCTTGGTTGATTGTGAGTGTCAGGGATTTTCAATAATAACTCACCTTAATACGGTACTGTAATCTTGCTAACCATGTTCTATGCGTTCTTTCACGTGATCCTCAGAACAAGCCTGTGAGTTAGTTGCTAAAATTATCCCATTTTACATTTAGAAAACTGAGGCTGAGAGGTAGAGTGATCTTCCCTGTGTCACCCAGTAAGAATCAGAGGCAGTAAGTATTCCAAATCCAGGTTCCCTTGACGCCAGGTCCAGCACTCTACACGCTACGCCACACTACCTTGATATTCTCTGAGAACAAGGGGAGATTCCATGACTTAGCAGCTAAGAGGTAATCCATAAAACAGTGATTCACTGAAGTGTGTTCTTAAATCTCCTCCAGTGTAAGATTATGGTGCCGTTATTCAAGAGGCCCAGTGACATCACAGGGTGATGTCTGGACTCATGTAAGAATTGGACTGAAGTGAGGCAGAGTTGCACAGTCATCAACCTCACTCTCTCCCTCTTTCAGAGTTTGGAAGGGACTTCGGAGACCATCTACTCAGTCCTCTCATCTTACAAATAAGGAAACTGAGGCCCAGGAAGATTAAATGCCCTTGAACCCAGATCCTTTCTTCCAAAGAGCTGGACTCCTTCTACTGGACCATCTTACTATCATGACACTCCATGTAACATTAGATGAGAGACAATTCATGTCCCTTGAGCTTGAGTGAGGCTGGACATAGGACCTTTCTCCCACTCCCTTTGCTGCCCTTACCTGAGGATCATTGAATACCCTCCTCCCATAAGATCTGAGCATGAGGGATGGCACCTCTCATAAGTAAACTGAAGTGCTGGTAAGTTATATTCAAGTCAAGTCAGTAAAGCACCTATGATGTGTTAGTCATTGTACTAAGTGCTGGGGATATAAAGAAAGACAAAATACTCTCTGCCATCAAGGAGCTCATAATATAATGGGGAGAAATAAATGCCCAAATCTCCCATTTCTGGGCCAACAGACATCAATTTCCTGTTGCCAGTCCCTTGAGCGCAAGGCATCTTTCTGAATGCTTCACCCAGTCCTTCTTCCTCCCTTTCCCACATGAGACTTTCCTTTCCATGAGTAGAAGGGACACATGGCAGAAGTAATGGTTGAAGACAGGAAGCTATAGGGAAGAACCTCATCCTAACACCAAGCTATGGTTCTCCCCTCTCCTCAGATACGCAGGACCCATATGGAAGGTACTTGACCTTAGCTGATTGAGCAGGTGCCTGACAAGATGGAGTCCCTGCTTTGGACTAAAATTTGGAGGAAGAGTGTTCTCCTGATTTCCCTCCTCCAAACCTTTAGACATCTACAAGTCCCAAACCCTTAGCCAATCTATAAGGCAAGCTCTGTAGGTTTGATGGACGTTATATCTTTTGGATAGCATTACCATGCCCTTCATGCTGTTCACTTTCTCTTTCTGGATTCTTCTCCAGTTTTCAGTAATGTCTCTGACTTTCCCTTTGTTGCTCTGAGAAGTGCCTGTGACCTCCATCCCCCGTCATCAAAGATGTCCAAGGTGAGAGATTTTTGGTCAACCCAGGTAACTTTGTTTACTTTCAAAGGTAAAATCCATTCCTTTGGACTTTACAAATCCTTTGGTGAGCTTCAAGCAATCCACTCTTCCTAGAAGAGGGGCAGCCATCCTGGAATACCCTCAGTTTGGGCTCCATTCCAGGGCAGGTCAGAACAGGCAGGGCTGGGCAAGAAAAATATTTCTCCTTTCTGTTTGCCATGTCACACTTTGAATCCTGTCCTGCGGACTAGTTCCAGGTAGACCCACTGAATGATAGAATGGGCCAGAAGGACCTGAGAGATTATTCAGCCTCTCCACCCCATTTGACAGATGGGAGAGAATGAGGCCCAGAATAATGAAGTGTGACATGCTTAAAGTCACAAAGTGAGCATAGTGTACTACCACTCACACTTTTCAGAGGAAGAAACTGAGTCCCAGGACACAAAGTGGCTTTCCTAAAGTCACACAAGTGGTATATGTCAGAGAATGGATTTTAATACATGTCCTCAGACTCCAGAGACAGTGGGACCTGGAGTGAGGAGGGGGATAGGCTATTTCTAACACCAAATTCCAATCAGCTTCTAGGGGATTATGGGTTCAGAACATTTCATATATTGTTCATCTCAGTTTATGACTTAATGGTTGGCATCTAGCAAACGATTAATAGATTCATGTTGACCTGACTACTTATTGGCAGTTTTGTTGCAACTACTTAGTATTGCTGAACTGCAGACCTTCCCCCTTGATGTTTAATGAAATTCTTCATTATAAGATTAATGAAGGGTAAGGCCGATACTGGGAAATCAAGATAATGCACAAACAAGAGACAGACATAGAGTAAGCCCTAGAACCCACAGAGTTCTGACTCCCTGCCTACTACACCATGATCTGTAATGGTGGCATTGGTTTGATCCAGATACCTTCACTTGGATGAGATGACGACACTTACCAGGTAGGGGACATTGGGTCCCTCTGGTCTGCTTTTATATATCTTCATAGGTTTAGAATTAAAGGAATCCCAAAGGCCATCTCTATTCATCCTTTATTTATAAGTGGATCAATGACATCACACGATGATCTTGACTTGTATGTGAATTAGATTTAAGTGACACAGTGTCACAAAGACATCAACCTCACTCTCTCTTTCAGAGTCAGTGGCAAGACAGAAACTAGGATGACTGATGATGACCCAGAATACAGTGGATGACCTTGGTGTCTTCGATGTCTTACCAAGTTCAAAGATCTCCACAGTTCCTGCTTCAAATGCCTTCATGGACACTGGAATAAATTGTTCTCATCTCCCTGTTCCTCCAGGGGAAACTTTGATGCTTGGGGGTGTACACCCCCTAACTCACAGACAGATCTGAGGCTTGTAGGTTTCCATCATCTGGTTTTTCTGTCTGAGATGGTTTTACCTGGGTGTGGCCACTGTGCATGCTACAGCTTCTTAGAGTCACAGTTGGAAATTGGGTACCAGGCGGACACCAAAGGTAGAAGAGGAGCCCTGAAAAGGGCTCAGCAGGCCCTTACACTAGAGGCACTGGACCTCTCTGAACTCCCGATACAGTCCCATGGCTCACATTTTACAGATGAGGAAATAGAGGCCAGAGATGCTAAGTGACAAACCGGGATTTGAACCCAGACCTTTAACTTCAAAATCTTCTTATCTTTCTCAACTATCAGCTTATTTCAGGGCCCTTCATTTCAGAACTCCCCAGACTCTCTGATCTCACTCCATATCCAAGGTGAAATTTATTTCAGCCCTTCTTAACCACTTTCCTTTCTCACCTTTGGCCCTCTATCAATCCATCCAACCGTTCTGATGAAGAAAATTAATATGGGAACAGCCTCAGGCCTAGTGCTTCCCGAGGGGAAATAGACTCAACCCAAGGTAGGTTTCCTTTGGGCAACACTTTGGCTGAGCTCACTCCCTCAGCCCCTGCCCAGGTCCTAGTGTTCTCTTAGGAGGTAGAGAAGTTTGATGGGCCTGCTTTCTTAGGAAGCCCCAGATGTTAGCCCCAGGGCTAAGAGAAGAGGCTTGATTCATCCTCTAGCAAGAAATGAGTCAGCAGAAAAGGAGAAAGAGGAGCTAGCCCCAAGACACTCTAGAAAACTGTGTGTTAGCCATGAGACTGAGCACAACCCACGCTGAAAGGACAGCAAGTTTGGCTCTTTCCAAAATACTGGAAAACAGACAAATGCTCCCCCAGGCAGAACTGCAGAAGGGCAGGGCTTCGGTCTTTCCCAACTTACACCCCACACCTGGGACATTAAAAAATATTATATAATCAAGGTGTCCCGGCTTGTTGTAAAATGCTAGCTCCTCCTCAGGAAGCCAGCCACCGGTAGGTGAAATCGATAAGAAGCCTGATCCACAGTTGAAGACCACTTCCCAGGCCTTCTGTACTACCACCCACACTTTTCAGAGGAGGAAACTGAGTCCTAGGAAATGAAGTGGCTCGCCTAAAGTCACACAAGTGGCATATATCCATGTCTTCAGACTCCAGAGACAGTGGGGCCTGGGATAGGGGAGGAGGATAGACTATTTTTAAAACCAAATTCCACTCAGCAAACACTTCTCAGATGAGAGGTGGCCTACTGCATAGAGTGCTGGCCTTGGAATTAGGAAGGTGTGAGTTCGAATCCTGCCTCATCACTTACTCTGACTTTAAGTGAGTCACTTAACCCCCACCCCTGTTTGCCTCAGTTCCCTCATCCGTAAAATGTGGAAAATAACACCTCCTAGAGTTTTATGAGGATCAAAAGAAAACATATGTAACATGATTTGCAAATGTTAAAGTTGTCTATAAATGCTCATAATTACCATTCTGTGTGCAGAGCCCTCTGCCAGGAAAGACCAGGCACCTGCCACCAGGGAGTTTATAGGAGTTTCACAGGAGAAGATGATTATTTTGCAAGTTACTAAATATTACACAAAATAATGTAAGATAATGTATGAAATAAGCAAACAGAATCATCACACACCACAAGGGCATGCACGCACGCGCGCACACACACACACGCACACACACACACACACACACACGCACACACTCACTCCTCCTTTCCCTTCTCTTTCCTCCTTGGTGGCTCCAGTCAAAGAGAAAGAGAGATCTTCCACTCTTTCCAAAAGCTTGTCCCAACATGGGCTGTCGGAATTCTATTCCCTGGCTCCAATCAAAATGTGCCATATAGTTGTTCCACCTCTTCTCCTTTGCTAATGCTGTTTCCCTTGCTTGGAATGTCCTCTCTTTCCTTTTGAATGTTGCTCCAGATAAGATTGCAGCCAGTAGTGACAAGGGCCATTGGGGGGCAAGCCAAGCATCTGGCACATTGTCTAGGTCCTAGAATTCCCTAAACTTCTGGTAAAATCTCCATACATTTCCACTTTCCTTCCTTCCTTCCTTCCTTCCTTCCTTCCTTCCTTCCTTCCTTCCTTCCTTCCTTTATTCCTTCCTTCCTACCTTCCTTCTGTCTCTGTCTCTCTCTGTCTCCCCCTCCCTCCTTCCCTTCCTCTCTCTCTCTGTCTCTCTCTGTCTCCCCCTCCCTCCCTCCCTCCTTCTCTCTCTCTCTCTCTCTCTCTCTCTCTCTCTCTCTCTCTCTCTCTCTCTCTCTCTCTCTCTCCTCCAGGTATCACTATCTCAGTTCTATGATTGATGGAACTTTGACCTGCTCCACTTTGGACTTAGATGAGTTCACCTCCACCTTAGGCAGCTTTAGAACCCTCACCTGGGAGTTCATCATACTCATACTAGACTTAATTTGGCTACCCCATAGACTTAGCCCTACTGCAGCCCAGAACTCTCTAACCCAAGCAGTCCAGTAATCTAAGGCTTCCCAGAAGCAGGGATCACAGGCCAGCACCACTATCCCCATGGATTCTGTATTTTCACTGGTTTTCCTCCATTGCTGACAAGTGTCTCCATCAACATGTCTGTCCATTGGCTTCCTAGTTTCTCTCAAATCTCATCTACAATAACCCCTTCTACCAGGAGACTTTCTCATGTTTTCTTCTCTTGTTTATCTCCATTTGATCCTGGCTCCCTCTTGCATGTTAGAGTTGTTTATAGGTTGCTCCCCCATTGAGCTGTGAGCTCCTTGAGGACATGCACTGTCTTTTGCCTTTCTTTGGGTCTCCAATACTTAGCACATTGCCAGGAACATAGTAGGTGCTTAATAAAGGCTTATTGATTTGACTTCCTGCTCCATACTCTGAATAGCAAGGTACCATTTATTTATACTGGAGAGTGGATGGGCAGGGCTAGTGAGAGATGTCCAGATGAACCTGAAGGATTTTGTAAATGCCTCACTTATAACAAAGCATTAACTTGACTTTGTGTGTGTGTGTGCATGTGCGTGTGTGTGTATGCACACACATGACTGTATATGTATTTGGGGATGGGTCTGGTCTCTGCTGCGTATGAAAGGGCAAGGTTTGGAGTTACAGGATTTGGGTTCAAATCCAAACCTTGCCATCTGAGATGCAGAATACAAAATTCAGTGTCTAGAGGCTGGAGGACCAGGTTTCAGTTCTCACCTCTTCTACTTGGAAATGAGTCACTTGTTCTGTATGAACTCAGTCTCCCCTTCTTGAAAAAACAATGAGAGGTCCTTGTTCTGTTCCTGTGCTGATCTATGATACTTCATTTCCTTCTTGTGGGACCTTGGGTGCACATTTTGACTCAGTCTCCTCATCTGAAAGAGGGGTTTGGACTGGATGAGTTCTTTGGTCTCAGTTCCACTCCTGGCCTGAATCAATGAAGCTAAGAGTTCAAATCACAGATCCAAAGCCATAAATGATTTCAGAGATGACCCACTCCCAGGATTCTTAGGCAGGTCTGTAAATTTGGTGTTTTCTAGCACTATACTGTGATGGTTGCATTTCATGATTACTTGTTTCCTTGGTAATCCCATATGAATTCATTTTATACACTCACAAACATTCTTCTGAGAAGGGAAACATAGGCTTCATCTGACTGATGCCAAAGGGGTCCAGTATACATCAAAAATGGTGAATGACTACTGATATAGCCCAACTCCATCCTTTCATATTTGGTGAAACTTTGGCCTATACAGTGACTTGGGCAGCTAGGGGATAGAGTGCCGGGCCTGGGAGCACTGGACATCAGGAAGACCAGAGTTTAAATTTGACCTCAGACATTTGCTAGCTGTGTGACCCTGGGCAAGTCACTTCACTCTGGTTGCCTCAGTTTCCTCATCTGTAAATGAGCCAATCCCTCCAGTATCTTTGCCAAGAAAATCCCAAATGAGATCACCAAGAGTCAGAACAATAGTGAGTGACTGGGCCAAGGTCACCTAGACAGTCAGCATGAGAGCTGGGATTCAAGCCCAGATCTTTGGGCTCTGAAGCCACTGAGAAGAGGAGAAGTGAGTGCCGGCCTTTGCCAGGCCTCTCCACTCAGACAGGAACCCTGCCTGGGAATGAGGTGCCCGTTCTGTCTTCCTGAGGACCTGCTGAAGCTGACTCGGATACGGACGGCTACTGCACAAAGAGACTCGTGCCACAATGAGATCAGGGAGATCCCAGCTGGGAGATGTCACTCAAGTCAAGTCACTCAATCCCTGTTTACCTCAGTTTCCTCATCTGTAAAATGAGGGTAACAATAGCAACTTCCTCCTGGGGCTGGAGAAGAAAATGAGATGATAAAGGCAAAGAAACTTAAAATGCTGTCGGAACATGAACCGGTTATTGTGGTGACTGGCTTCGAGCTGGGATGGTCCATCACCCAAGAAGGCAAGGATTAGGGAGGGCTGGAAAGACACAACAGATGGGAATGGGCTTGGTTGGTACTGAGGACCAGGTCACAGGGTCTTCATTCACAATCTGGTCTTTGAAGTCATGAGTCTTCTCAAATGAAAAGGCTAAGGCCATCGGGAGAAGGGAAGATGCTCGGCTATGGGATCAGGAGGACTTGGTGGCAATGCTGACACAGAACTGAGGTTCCCCTCTTTCTCTTCTTGACCTAAGGAAGCTCGGAGAAACCAGGTTCAAATGCCTTTTCTGCTACTTACTCCCCCTGTGACCTCGGTGAAATTACTTAATCTCCCTGACTTTCAATGTCTTCCTTTACAAGTGGGACTAGATGGCCCCTGACATTCCCTCCAGCTACCAATCTGTTATCTGATGCTCTTAGGTCCCTTGAAGGTCTTTGGGCCTCAGTTTCCCTTTTTGTAAAGATTTGAAGGTCTGAAGAAGAGGCAAGGACTGCCCCTTCGGATCTGCAGAAGGGAGGGGCCGGTATGTGTGTGTGTGTGTGTGTGTGTGTGTGTGTGTGTGTGTGTGCCCGTGCGTGTATGCTTGTGTATGTGTATGTATACCTGTGCATGTATGTGTGTGTGTGCCTGTGTGTGTGTTGGGAGATCCCAAAGGGCCCTGGCATGCTCTGTCTCTGCACTTGCTCAGGCAGGAGGAGTGGGGTGCAGGGCAGGCCCAGGGGAGGGGAGGGGAGGCGAGGCCGCTGTCTCTGGTGCCTGGAAATCAAAGGAGAGGGAGGCGGGCAGGGGCCTCCCCCTTCCCCTCCTCATCCCCGGGCCCTTTCAGTGGGTGATGAAGGGAGCCAGAGGCGGCTCCAGGCCCTGCTCTTCTTTGGGAGGTTAATGACCCAGTTAGCAGCTTCTGGCTGCGTTTCCCGACATTTTGCAGACATCCAGCCCCATCCCTCTGCCAAGTACATTCTGTTCCCTGGAGCTTGGCCAAAGCATCTCAGATTACTATGTAATGCGACAAAGAAGGAGAGGTGGATAGAGGGAGGAGGGGAGGAGGGGGAGGGCGGAGGGGGCGGGGTCTGGGAGGAGGAAGGGAGAAGGGGAGACCGTGGCAGCCGGGTTGGGGGGGGGGCACTCCAAATTTAACTACGGCTTTGCTTCACCTCTGAGAGGACGTAGAATACTCCAAGTAATTCCCAGCCAGGGGAGGGCTCCTTCCTAGGGGCAGAGGAGTGGGGGGGGGCATGGTGGGAGGGGGTGAGAGGCTACACCTTCCCATTGCTCCCTCAAGTATGCATTCACACATTCTCCCTCAGAACTAGTGTGGATCACATGGTGGAGCCAGAGGTTTGTGGGGAGACTCAGGAGCTGGGGGTCCCTGAAATAAGAGAGTCAAGCCTTGATCTACCCCACCGACACACACAAACATACATGTACACACATACATTCCCACCTAGATCATGTGGGAAGCAGAGGTTTGAGGGGATAAAGGTGCTTGTGGGCTCAGTCTGGGCGCAGCCCAAAGGGAATGACTCAAGGGAGTCAATTCATTGAGTGTCCTGAATGAAATTCATCCCATACCCCAATATACATGCAGGAACATGTCTAGACGGAGAGATGCACATGTGTAAATGTTAACCCAGACGTGAGGACACATAATTGTACACAGGAGGGCCTACAAACATACCAGGACACATATAGGAGCACACAGATACAGATATAGCTATAAGCCTGTGAAGTGCCTAGGACTGTCAGCACATGTGACACACACAAACATGGATGGCACATGTAGAGAGAGAGGCTCACTCTATCTCCCACCCGGAGAGAGCCGTGCAAGCCTGTGTGCACACATTCGCACACTCCTGCACACACCCCAGGGAGAGTCCCCGACCTTTCCAAACTGCCTCCCAATGACAGAAGTCAATGAAACTTGCTTCTCAATGAATGCCCAGCCTGGACACTCCAGAAGGAGGCTGAGGCTGGAGCCAGAGCTGGCTCGCTCAAGGGAGCCCATTGATGGTCCTGCTCAGCTTTCTGTGCCTTCCTGTCTCTCTGTCTCTCTGCTTGACTCCGTCTCTCTCTTACAAACATGCACATACTTGTGCCGACACATACACATGTGTGAATCTTGATGGCCTCTTCATGCCTGACCCCTCACATTGGAGCCACAACACTTTCTTGGGAAATCCTCTGAACAAAGTCTGACTCCTAGCTGGGGTCATGGCTCCAGAACTTTAAGAGATCTTAGTGGCCACTGAATCTAAATCCTTCCGTTTACTTAGGACTAAACCAAGGCATGGAGACATTCAGAGACCTGCTGGAGGGCGTCCATCAGTATCCACAAGCATTTATTAGCCACCTAATATGAACCAGGGACACCAGGTGGTGCCATAGTGCACAGAGCATTTGGAGTCAGGAAGACTCATCTTCCTTAGTTCAAATCTGGTCTCAGGCATTTCCTAGTTGGGTGACCCTGGGCAAGTTACTTCACTCTGTTTGCCTCAATTTCCTCATCTGCAAAATGAGCTGAAAAGGGAAATGCAAATCACTCCAGTGTCTCTACCAAGAAAACCTCCCCACAGGGTTATGGAAAGTCAGCCTGACTGAAACAACGAGGCCACAAGTCAGGCACCATGCTGACTCAGACGCCTGTATTCTGGCCTTTGAGATGCTTACACTCAAAGGAGTTAAAACCATCTGCACAATATACAAGGCAGCTTTGGGGGGACTGACCAGCAGATGGCGTTAGTCCTTACCTCCAGCTCTTTCTGCCTCCCAAGTCACCTGTGAAGACCAGCACAGGTTCCCTCCGTTGCTTCCACCATGAGTCTGGACACTTTAAAAAGCATCCAAACAGAAGGGCCTCCAAGACACAATGGGAAGACACATTTGGATTGTGGTTCATCCACCACAGCTCTTGTACAGATGAAGAAGGTGAAACTTGGAGATGAGAGAGCCAGGCCCTGCCAGGAGCTCCCAGGATGCCTTGCCCTTGAGCATCATCTCTGTCCAGTGAAGAAGTATTGGTCAGAAATTGGGCATAGACATGATCCTTGGATGAGGCAGGATTTCTGCCCCTGGATGAACCTCCTTCTTTTCTGTTCTGGGCCCTAGACACAGACAGATGTTCCCACGCTGTCCTTAAGCACAGATCCTGGATTCAAGAGACCTGAATTCAAATTCTTTCTCTGCCACTTGTTACCTCTATGACCTTCGAGAAGTCCCATGACCTTGACGGGCCTCAGTTTCCTCATTTGTAAAATAAAAAGGTTGGACCAAATGCTCTCTAGAATCTCTTCATTATTCCTATGATAGATAATGACTGATCACAATAAAATGAAATGAAATGTTGGAAGAATGTCTGCATTGATGACTTCTGTAGTAAGTGCCCCACTGTGCACAGGATTGTCCTTATAGCGTCTTGCCAAGAAAGTTGATGGTGCAATCTCTATCCAGCTTTCATAAAGCAAGTCACAGTTTTCCAAGAATTTCCACATAACTGATCCTAGTCGGTATGGAATGAGAGAGATTGAAAAGACCTTGGGGATCACTCCGTCTGACTCTGTCACTACCCAGAGAACCCTGCTCTCCACCTAGCTCTAACTACCCTTCTTTTCTTCACAGCATGTATGAGGAAAATGAGACACAGAAAAGTTAAGAAATGTGCCCAGGATTCCAGGGACACTAAGGCACCTAGGTAGGCCAGGAAGATTAGCCTCTTGGCTCTGGAGTCAGAGCTTTTTATGCAATTCTGGAAGAGCTCAGATTCTGAAAGAGCCACTGAAAGAGCCAGTTCAAAATTATCTGGAGCAGTTGTGAGGTCACTGCAGTCTTCCCTGACCCATGCCTGTCCCCTCTTTGTTTAATAATAAGAGAACACTGGGTAGAGCCCCTGGGTGGAGGGAGACTATGACCACAGACTGCCTAGGATGGGCAGGCACAGATGGGGGGGGCATCTGTATCATCTGTTAAGGCACAAGCTCAGTCCTCACGTGAACAGTCTCAGGTCAGGTAAAAGTGAGGGCTTAACCTCTGAGCTCTCACAAGGCCCCCCAGAGAACAGCTGAGAATTGAGGAGTGAGACATGAGTTATCTTGTTTTTCCACCTCTTCTCAGTGGGAACTTGCTGGGGAGAGCATCCGATCCTTGAAGTTGGTCCGTGGTCTGAGCAGGTTTTGTTAATTGGCTAAGGGGCTGAGAGCACGTTGTCCTCAAGCAACCTATGCTGTTGGGAGAGTTTAACTGGGGACAGGAAAGCCTGAGAAGGGGGGGTTTCCTCGCTCCTCGGAAGGAGAAGGAGGCCCCCCGGAGAGAACCCCCCTGCATGTAGCTTGTATCCGTAATAAAGCCTATACCTCTGCTTCACTCTGGAGGTCTCTTCTCTCATATGTTTATCTGGCTGGACACCGAAGACCTGGAATAGATAAGAGGACCCAGCAGCCCACAGCATTAGGCCGGAACAATCACTAGAGGAAATACAAAGCTGGAGGAGATTGTTGCTCCATGGACTGTTGGGGACCACTCATGATAACTAAGGTTTCTTCATTGCTCTAGGGTTTTCAAAGCTCTTCACCCTCTTTAGCTTGTCTGGGTCTTGCTTCCATACTGCAATGCAGCTATTTCATGTATTATCTTCCCATTTGGTAGAAAAAGAAACTGAATTTCAGAAAAGCTGGGGGAATGTACATGTCACCAAACAGCCAATGAGTATTCAAGGTGGAATTTGAATGCAGCTATTTGTGAGTACCAGTCCTTGTCTCTTGCCATCTCTCTTGCCGTTTACAACACCTCAGAAAATGATCTTCCAGGGACACCATGGTCAAACACTTCTTCCAGCTGTCACCACCGTAACAGTGATCATTTCCAGACTAAATGAGGCTGAGCCCAGGAGAGCAAATGCGACCCTATGGCCAGGTCCATACTCAAGGCTTTTCCAGATTTCAGAATCAATCCAAGTTTGTGCTGTGTGCGCAAAGCCTTCATGACTGAGGATAATCACAGTATGTTAATACTTAAGAGATAATCAGAGCATTTCCAGCCCAGACTCTCACACAACCAGGCGTGCAAAAAGCCACCACCTTCTATCCTGGGATTGCTCTTCAGAAGCCCTGCTTCCTGGGACTGCTGCTCCGTACTCTCCAACCTCCTAAACTCAAGTCCCTGCCTAAGACAGAAGAAAGAGACATGGGAGGAGCTTGCAAAGAGGCAGGTTCAGAGTTGATTCCAGGAAGGAATTCCTCATAATTAGAGCTGCCCAGAATTGGAATGAGCCACCGGAGTTCCCATTCCCCCATCCTTGGAAGGTGTGAAGCAGAAGCTTCATGTGCCATTGAAGGGCTGGGGTGGGCTGGATGGTTGCTGAGCTCCCTCTCAATGCTGAATTCAGGAGTTCTGCCTAGATCTAGTGCCCGATCTCGCCTCCTTGCCTTATTCTGCCTTCTTGCCTAGACTTTACCCTCTGACTGCAGAAGAGTCTTCTTGCTTAGCTATCTTTCCAGTCATGGTCTCATCCAGTCATTCCTTTTAATAGATTATAAACTCCTTGAGGACAAGAATAATTGTATTTATAGGTCCGTGCCTTTGCCAACATCATCCTGATGCTGTACTCTCAGGTCCCAGGGACCTCAGAAAGTCAGGAGAACTACCTCCCAGGGTAGCTTCTTTCTATCTCTTGTCTTTCATGGAGGTGTGTCAGAACAACGTGGGTCACACAGCAGAGTGTGGTGGAAGTAGATATGTCTTCACTGAGAAGACAGGGAACCAGTGAACAACTGGTGCTTCCCCAATTATATTTGTTTACAAAGGATAAATCAGAAGGAACTGAGGCCATCATAGATCCAGAGCTGAAAGGTTATCCATTCTGAGCCCATTTTATAGGTGGGGAAACTGAGGCTTAGAGAAATGAAGAACCTTCCCAAGGATCTGCCTCAGATTATCTCACTCCAAATGCAGGCTTCTTGGCACCAGCAGGAAACTGAGGATAATGAAGACTTCTATTAGCAGAAAAGACAAGGAACCATGTGGGGAAAACACAATCCTCCTGGAACTCTGACCTCCATCTCTATGTTTAGATGTCTTAATTAAGGACCACCTGCTTTCAGTCCTTCCTCTCTGGGAAAGGAAAACATTCAGGAGAGTTGTGGTGAGATGAAACCCATTTTTTTCTCTTCTAAAGTCTTACGTGCCCTGGATCCTTTCCAGTCACAAGCTTGGAAAAATGACAGGAATTCGATTGATTTCTGTTGCATGTGATGAATAAGAGTGGTAGATCCATCAAGTTATGGAAAATGAGAGTTAAAAAGGATTGCAGGTGTTGTCTGGCTCCGCCTCCTCTCTAATGTGAGAATTCCATTCTCGAATCTTCAGGAGATCCAGCCTCCACTTGGACACTTTGGAGGACAGGGAACTCACTCCTTATTCAGGCAGCCCATTCAATTCTTAATCAGATTAAATTTTTCAAGTTTTTTTTCCCCTAAATGCTGAGCTAGAATCTGCCTCTCTCTCTTCCATTTCTTGGTCTCCTATCTCTACTTCCCGTAGGCTCCCCTCTTGTACATGGTATCCCATTAGAAATTTGAAGGTTGTCCTTAAGGCTTCTCTGTGCCTCTTTTACAGGATAATTTTAATGGTTAACTTAGATCTTCTTTCTTCCATTGGGAAAGCTGGTATTTCAGATTCTGTTGACCTATCGGTAGGGAGGTAGAGATTGGACTTACTGGTCTCTTTTTCCTTTTTGGAAAATAAAATCAGAGATCACTTATACAGTTGGTGGAACTGCGTATTTGTCCAGCCAATCTGGAAAACTATTTGGATTTCTGTAAGAAGCTATTGATTTGTTGATACCTTTTGACCTAGCAATCACTCTACTGAAGTATGACAAAATCAAATAGTGACATACCGCCTTAGAAAACCATAAATTAGCATTATGTCTTATACTGTCTTTTCATTTCTTTTGCTAAACTTTTCCCAGTTACATTTGGATCTGACTCACTCCACAGAGAAATTTTGTACACTGAGTTTCGTTTGACACCTCTGCTCTACCTCAAGAAACGAAAGATGAAAATAATGGCCCTATGTCTACCAACATCTTTGATCAATATAAAACATGTAAAATAATGAATACAAAGTAATTTACCCAAAAGTAAAATGGCAATGGATTCCAAGTGGGTGCTCCCTGATTGAGTGATGGTGCCATAATATATTAATGGAATGAAACATCATTCCATCATTAGAAACACTGAATATGAGAAAGGCCGCCAAACAGCAGGCCTGTATGAACGGATGCAGAACAAAATTAATAAATGTAGAATCCAAATTTGTTAAACGGATTTGAAGTGAAGTAACTCTGGAACCAAATATCTGAGCAAAGTCTGGATCATGGGATTGGGATGACAGATTTCAAGCTAGAAGGGACCTTACAGGCCACCAGATCCCCCAATTTAACAGACAAGAATCTGAGGTACAGAGTGGTTAGTTGATTTCCATAGGTTAAAAACCACTACCAAGAAAGTGAACTGAGATGAAGTAACAAAAGGAAAAGGAAGAGAGGGAAAGAATAGTGTGATGGGCATCAGAAAAAAGATGGAGGAAGTTGTGGAATCTTCCTGCAGGAAAGTTCTTCTAATCCAGCCAGACTCTAGTATTAGATAATTAAAAACACTGACACCCAAAGAGACAACTGCACTAAGCTGTATGTTCTAAGCAGCATCCAGAATTTGGGGGGGGAGGGGTGGGGGATAATGACAGTTCAGCCCTCTGGAAATAGTCTCATAGGGGAGAGAAAAGGGTAATAACTAGCTCTTATATATCACTCCAAAGTTTTCAAAGCACTTTACCAATACTATCTCATTTTATTTTCACATTTGGGCAGGTAGGTGAGATTTTTATTTCCATTTTGCAGAGGAAGAAACAGAGTCCAAGGGAAACACCAGGGCTATATCACTAATTACATCAAAAGCTAAAACTGAGCTCCCGTCTTCCTGACTCCTTGCCAGTGCCCAGTCCCTGCACGACTGCCCAGTCTTACAAAGGAGAGGGTATGTAGATGGAGAAATGAAAATGCGAGTCTGGGTGTGAAAGGAGAAAAAGAGGAGTCCAAGTCTTCAGAAAGTTGGAGAAGGGAAGGAGGAAAATATACTATTTTCTGGGGTTGATGACATCAGAGAATGGCTATTAGGGCTGTCCTGGGAGCTGGACAGAAGGACACACATGAGTTGAACCTGGAAAGAACATGGAACTCTAATTCAACAAGCAATTATTTTGTAAGAACTGTGTTTCTCTCTAGCACCACTTATGAGTGGTACATAGCAGGCATTTAACAAACTCTTGGTGATTACCCAATCAACAAGTACCAAGCTGGGGATACAAAGACAAAACAAAATCTCTGGAATCAAAAAGAGAGGGTAGGACATTTTCATCAACAGGGATTATCTGTGAGAATTGATGGTGGTAGGAGATGATGCGTTAGGTTTTTGTAACCACCAGTGGTCCAGCTGGCTTGGAACAGAGAGTTCATGAGTCACATGAAATAAGTCTGGAAAGGCATCTTGGAGTCATATTTAAGGAGGTTTTAAATGGCAGGCTTGGGAGTTAGCATTCAAGAGGCAATAGGGAGCCAGTGCAAGAGAATGTTTAATCTAAAGGAATGCTTTAATTAAAGGGAATTATGTGGTAACCTGTATTTTGGTGAGAATATTTTTACTTTTCTGAGACCTATTTTTGAGGTTCCTCTTTCCCACTGTCTACACTCCAGGAAGCATTGATTTGGGAGAGATGCCTACCTATGAGGAGCTTCCCTTTGGAATATTCTCCGAACTCACTCTTATCCATTCTTCCTTAGCATGTTCTTTGGTTGTTTGGTTTTCTATATCTCTTTTCAGATTTGTGCCAACAATAAATTGAGACCAGACACTTTGAAGGTTCTATTTGAGCTAAATCTGAGCTCTTTTAACTAGGCTGCTCATGTCAGACAGGGGATTAAAATTTGTCTTCTCAGGAAATTGGATTTCCAAGAAGCCTAATGATATGAACCCATTGTTCTTTGCTGAGCAGAGACGGCATGGACGTAACTGTCAAGTAGAAATATCTGTCCTCCAGGTGATTTAGAGTGACACGTTTGCTTCCTGGCTGTCTAGGACCTCCAGGCAATAATGTCTTAGTCACTAACTGTTACAGTTGACCTGTTCCATTAACTGATCCAGGTGAGAGCAGTCAAGAAGAGAAGACTCCAAGCACTCAGAACTCCAAGTCATCTTGGAGAAGGAAAGAACACAATAGACTTGGACCACTCAGCCTCAGAAAGTAGAAAATGCAGTGGGCCATATTTCAGCCCATTATATAGACAGAGCAATCTGAGTCATCCACAAATAGAATGAGCGGCATTAAGAAGTGATGAGTTTCATCTCATTGGATGTTTTCATGTAGAATTTTAATGACTACTTTGCTGTAGTATTGTAGAAGAGATTTCTGTTCAGATAAATTCAATGCCCTTCACAGCATCTAGGTGGATAGAGTTTTGATTCTGGAGTCTAAAAATCCTAAATTCAAATCCAATCTGAAACACTAGTTGCATGACCCTGGGCAAATCAGTTAACCTCTGTTTGCCTCAGTTTCCTCAGTTATGAAAGAGGGGCAATAGCAACATCTACTTCACAGGGATTTTGTGACTCAGCACAGTACCTGTCACATAATAGTAATATAAGTGCTTTCCCTCTTCCTTTTCCCTTTCTCTTTCCCTTTCCTTTTCCCTTTCCCTTTCTCTTTCCCCTTCCTCTTTCTCTTTCCCCTTCTCTTTCCCTTTTCCATTTCTCTTTCCCTTTCCTCTTTTCTTTTCCTTTCCCCTTTCTCCTTCCTCTTTACTTTTTCCTTTCCTTTGCCCTTTCCACTTGTCTTTCCCCTTCATCTTTCCTTTTCCATTTCCCTTTCCCTTCCCTCTAAGATTCTGTGATACTCTTAAAGGCTCTTAAAAAACACATGTGATCAGGAGGGAATGGTTTTCAGTATCTTCCCAAGCACACCATGTGGTTGTCTATTTTCCCAGTGCCCTGATGCTGACGTTACATGTGGATGGCCCAGAATCCCTGCTTTGAAAGCCTGTGCACCTGGTCATTTTATACGCCAATACATTAACCCAGTCCAACAAGCACGCAATCAGGTACCTACTACATGCAAGGTCATGCAGTAGGAGCTGAAGACATAAAGACAAAATGAAAAGATCTTCCAAGAACTTACATGCTACTTGTGGAAACGATGCACAAACAGATGAGTGCAAGTTGTATATTTCAATGTTGTTACTGTATCCTTAAGGCAATGGAATCTTGCAAATGACATTGTAACTTTGTGGAGGAGTTAACTGTCTTCAAGGAAACTATACTGAAAAGGTCCTGAGAGAATTGAGTTTCACCCTCATCTCAGTCAATAAGCATTTATCAAATGCCTGCTATGCATCAGGCGTCATACTAAGCACTGGAGTTACAAAAAGAAGCAAAAGACAATCTCTGCCTCCAAGGAGCCCACAATATAATGGAGTGACAACAAGCAAACATAAATGTATAAACAAGCTATTTATAAGCTTAAAAGGAAATAATGAAAGAAGGCTCCAGAATTAAGGAGAAATTGGGGAAAGCTGGGAAAGGCTTCCTCTAGAGGGTGGGCTTTCAGTTAGGATTAAAAGGAAGCCAGGGAGGCCAGAGCAATCTAGGCATGGCGGACAGGTAGAGAAAATGCTTGGAGGGAGAGATGGAGGGTCTTGTTCCTGGAACAGACCAAAGACTAGCTCTCTGGATCAAAGTGGGTGGGGGATAATGCCTAAGAAGACTGAAAAGGTTTCTGTTGTGTGTGTGTGTGTGTGTGTGTGTGGCTGAGGTTGTGATGGGCTCTGATGCCAGAGGGTTTTGTATTTGATCCTGAAGGTGACACAAAACCACTCTATTCTATTGAGTGGGGGGAAGCGTCTGCATGATCAAAACTACACTTAGAAAAACTATTTTAGTGGCTGATTGGAGGATGGATTGTAGGAAAGAGAAAACTGAGGCAGGCAAACCTACCAGAAGGCTACTGTAATAGTCTAGGCATGAAGAAACGAGGGCTTGTGCCAGAGTGGTGGCAGTTAGAGAAAATAAGGGGGGCCATATCAGGAGTACTGGGAGTTGGTGCAAAGGTGACAATGGACAGACCTTAGTAATAAATAGGAAATGGGCGGGGAGAGACAGTAAGGAGTAGAAGATGGCCCCTTGGTTGTAAGCATGAGATATTGGGAGGAGTGGCATTGACCTCATCAGTGATAGGGAAGGTAGAAGGGGGGAGCGTTGGGGGTGAAAATAATGTCTTTGGATTTTGGACATACTGAGTTTAAGATGTCTCCTGGACATCTACAATACATGTGAAAGGCCATGGGTGATGCAAGGTTGAAAATCAGCAAAAAGGTTAGAGCAGGTGAGGAAAGACAAAGACAATCAGAGAGAGGTAAGTAACAGAGAAGTTAGAGAACTGAGTGAGGAGAGGGGCTTCAGAATTTTAAAGAAGACCATCGTAGTAACGGTCAACGATGACTTTGCTTAATATATTCCAAAGGAAATTTATTGTATTTGTTACTCTTAATAACCCCTACAGTCTGTGACCTTGATGCTTATTTAAACCTAGGAAAAGTGGAGGGTTTGAGATAGAGACAGAATTGAGCACACCTATGGGGAAACAGATGTCTACTTTGTTATATGAATATAACTTAATGAACAGGAGTGAGGTCAACAGCAAGCCACTGAAAGTTCTCTTGTTTTCATTGAAGGTTCTTGGATAGACTCCTGACTTAGAAAGATTATTTTCACAATTACATGAAACATGGATCTCTCTGAATACCTCTATAAGTACCTAGCATAAATGTCTGGATAAACAGCAGAAGTTATCATCTGTTGAGCCTGGCTATCCAGAACATGAGCAAGAATTAAGAGCTCTCTCAAGCTAAAGCAGATGTTCCTCTCTTCAGTGAAGCTTTTCCTCTTTCCCATAGGAGAGTCCCTCAGGCCCTCCCTCAGTACCTAGATACCCTTCATTTACACCTAATTACAAGAGGCTCGGCTTTCTGGTTTCTCAGCCTACAGCATTTCATAAACAGCAAAATGGGAAGGGAAAAAGTGAAGGCATGGATGCAGAAACACTGGTGGTGGCAAAGGGCATTGGGCAGCCAAACAGAGAAAGGAGACAGAAGCAGAAAGTAGGAGGGAAAAAAAAGCTGACACAATCAAAACTCAATAGTCTGAGGCAATAGCCCAGATAACCTCAATAGCTGCCATCCTAAGGGTATCTGTATTACAAAATAGTTCCCTAAGTCATGATCTCCAGTCATCAAAAATGATTGTTTTTATAATGTACTTAAAAGGCAGAGAAGTGTGCAATGTCAGAAGACTCATGTCAAAGATGGCAGAAGTAGGAAAAGTTTTGTGACTGAATGGGAAAACTCCAGTTATTTGGAAAATGTCTCATGCAGAAGACCTGCTTTTCAGATGATGCCAAATAAATCATTGGATTTCAGAAGTGGAACAGAAATGATTTCTTTTGTGGTATGCTCAACAATAGGTTATTCATCCTTCCTTGAAAACTTTAGGGGAGGAGAATTAACTCAAAGGCATGCCATGCCCTGTTTGGACACCTGGTATGGTCAGGAAGTCCTTCTAGCATACCCCCCACCCTCACACACACACACACACACACACACACACACAAAACCCTTTAAAATCAAGCTGAAATTTGCCCCTTTATATGCTACCTTCCACCTATTGTACCGTTTTCTGCCTTCTAGAGTGAAAGGTAACAAGCAAATTCCTTTTTTCCCATGACAGTATTTCATATTAATAAAAAGAATGCTAGTTGTCTAGCTTGTAAAATTAAAGGTTGGACAAGGTGACCTTAAAGGTCCCTTATCCTCCAAATTCAATAATTCTGTGGGATCCTATGCTCCCACCTCAATATCTGGACCATTTTCCATGGGCAAACCCATTATATGCTGGAACATAGCTATCATTCCCGTTTCCCCTCCTCAGTGTCTTCCTTCTTAACCTGAGCATTTCTGATACCTTTCACTGATCTCCATGGAGCATGTACCCAGGGTTCTTGAGCATCCAGTCAGCTCTCTAACTTATCAATGCCTTACCTAAAATGGGATAACCAGAGGTGAACATGAATGCAGGTGTGATTTGGCTCTAGAGGAATTAACACTGAAAACTCAGCCTCTTGCAGTTCTGTCGGTGATCCCATGCTTCTGTAGAACACACCCTGGTGAAGCCCCCAGTCTCATACAAGGACATTGTTTTAAACATGATTCCCCAAAGCTTTGTTAAATAATTGAACCAATCTGTCAAGAAACACTCAGAATGTAAGAGGGGGATATAGCTGTGAACAATGAGGAGTAGGGGAGAAGGGGGCTGCAGAGATCAAACACTAATTATTCTGGACATCATGGAGGCCAGTGCTCTAAAAAAAATAGAATTGCAAAATGAGTGAAGGAAGGAAATGTGGTGAGGATTTTTATATTTGGGCCTCAGTCAAGGATTTCATATGCTTCTCTTAAGCAATTTGCCTTACAAAATTAGCTCAGACTAGAGTACAGTCAAATGACTTAAAACTGGCTGAATCAGTGGAGAGGGAACAGGAGCAATCTAGGGTAGGAGGTTCTGAGCCTCAGCCCCTGCAAGGGTGTTTAACAGGCTCAGGACAGCCTGACCTGCAACGCAGCAGAGAAGCTTGGCTAAGATTTCTGCCCTGGATATGCTGAAATAGAACCTCTGGATAATTCTGGGGAGGACAGAGTCATGTTCCTGGCCCAGGCCACCCCATCTCCACCCCATCGCCCCACATGGAACCCACCTGCCCTCACTCTCCCAGCTGGGCCCACTCCCCATCAGAGAAAGAGCAGCAAAGGCACTGGAAGTTCTGGACCTGGAGAGGAAGCACAAAAAGTGATTTTCAAGCATGTAGAGGGGAGTCACTTGCAAGAGGAATTCGACCTCTTTCTGAGTGGCCCTAGAAGGCAGAACCAGGAGCAATCAATCAGTTAACAAGTCAGTTAAGAAGCACTTATTAGGCACTTACTGCATGCTAAGCAAAATCAATGTCTGCCCCCAAGGAGCTTCCATTGAAATGGGAGAAACAATGAAAAATTGTGTACATTACACACTAACACACATACACATGCACACACACAATATATTACATATTATATATGTATATATATGTAATAGTCACAATGTATTTTATGTAATATGTATACATACATACGCATGCATATATATATATATATATATATATATATATATATATATATGTAGTGTGTGTGTGTGTGTGTGTGTGTTGTGTACTTCAATTGAAAAACTGAGGCACAGAGAAGTGATATAACTTTCTTGAGGTGACACAGTCAGTAAGGGACAGAGACAGGATTTGAACCCAGGATTTGGTGTCTTTCCACTGTACCACAGCGCCTGAAAGATCAACTATTCTTGGTCCTCTTTTTTTCAGATGAGGAGACTGAGACCTAGAGAGAATAAATTGTGACCAAAGTCACCTTTGTAGTATAAAATTGCCTCTCTGCCTGTCCTATGGCCCCACTTCCCATTTTGCTTCTCTGTTCCTCCCTCTCTTCCTATTGACGGCCAAGAAATGAGGAGAGACCCATCCTAGAAGGAAAACAACCCACACAGTGTCAGAGGGCAAGAGGGGGAAATAAAAGAGATGCTCCTGAAAGTGGAAACCCTAGCCTCTGCTGACAGAAAGTGGAACCCCCTGAGAGTTTCCTAACATAAATGAGGAAACACAGTCAAGTGCCAGTGGGGAAGGAATTTCCAAAGGTTAGTTGATCCCAAGGGGAGAGTATAAAGTAAAACAGAGACAGCGCCCCAGGAGACAGGCTGGGATCTGCTCTTGGATCAAGGAAGAGGAGGAAGTGATAGGCAGAGCAAGGCGGGAGAGGCCAGTTGAGGGGCTATGGGGTTTGGGGTGGGAGGCTCACCCTTGTCTCACAGAAGTTTTACTGTAAAGCACCAAAACAAAGCTGTTGGAGAAATTCCTCTCAGGGTTCTGGAAATGACCTCTCACACATCTGGCAGGACAGAGGCCATCTTGGCCCTCCACAGGAATGGCATGACAAAATGCTCACCCAAGGCACAGGGATGGGGGTTGGGGAGGCAGCAGTTCCCATAACATTCCCCCACTGAGACAAAGCTTCACATGGTTGCAAGCCCTTTCCTGGGGACATGAAACATTCTCCTTCCAAAGATACTCCCACAATGCCTGGGACCCCAAAGCAGATGTTGCTATCTCCCCTGGGAGTCCGATCCAAGCACCTTATTTTCTCATCAGAAAGCTCAGAGGATCACAGACTCTAAGGGCTTTGAGGCTGGTGAAGTATTTCCTATCCATCATCCCATCAGGCTTTCACCAGAGGCATGTGAAGTACAGTCTAGGTATTCCTATCTGTATTGACAGTTGAGGAACATCAGTCTCCAAGAAAGACTGTCCTGCTCAGGGTCCTGCAGCCCAGATAAAAGGTGGCAAATGCAGGCCCATTGCTCAGGTGGGAGTTGGCCTAGATAGTCATCAAGGCTCCTTCTGATTCTAAACACTAGCAACATGATGACTTACAGCTGGAAAGGACCTCAAATATCTCCTAGCCCATTCCCTTCATTTTACAGATGAGGAAACTGAGGCTCAGAGGAGTTGGCATGACTTGAGCAAAGTCACATAGTGTCTACAAAGCAGAGCTAAGGCTGGAGTCCAGACCTCTGCCTGATCTGGGCACTGTTTCGCAGGATGGTTTCGTGCAGGTATAGATGACTGGAACGGAACATTCAAGCTCTTTATTTTGCATCTTACCTAAATCCTTCAAGGGGTCCTGATTGTGACTGCTGCTTCCAGCCCAAATGAGCCTCAGTTACAGTGCTTTACATTTCTCTCTACTATCAATACAACTTTTCCAGAGCAGTGCCCACTGATCGGCTAATACAAATATCCTTCCACTGGATCCACCAATTCTGGATCATTGTTTTTGTGGTTGAGTTTTCTCACTCAAGTCTAATTCTCCATGACCCCACTTGAAATTTCCTTAATAAAGATACTGAAGTGATTTGTCATTTCCTTCTCCAGTTCATTTTACAAATGAGGAAACTGAGGCAAACCAGATTAAGTGACCTGCCCAGGGTCATACAACTAGTATGTCTGGATTTAAACTCATGAAGGTCAATGTTCCTGATTCCAAGCTCAGTGTTCTAACCATTATGCCACCTAGCTCTCTTCCCCCCACCCTTCCCTGATCCTCCTGGATCACTATCCATGATCAAAATTCATTCTGCCATGGTGCCTGGATGGAAGGTGCCAATTTGCACACTACACACTACATCTACTTAGAGATCTACATACTGCAGCTAGACACCAGGTATACAACCAAAAATGCCTGATATCAGACACTTATTAGTTGTGTGACCCTGGGCAAGTGGCTTAATCTCAGTTTTTCTTTAGTTTCCACAATAATGAAAGAGGGAATAATGTATCTCTCAGGTGGGTATATACCTCTTGAAAGTGCGTATGTACCTTTCAGGTTGTCGTGAGGGTCAAATGAGATGGTAACTGTGAACCACTGAGCATAGTACCCGATACACAGTAAGAAATACATATATCACATTAGTGCCTCTTACTCCCTGATGGCCCCATTCAGTGTCTCTCCCTGACTGACACTCCTCGATGGAGGCTGTTTCTTTTAATAGACTGTAAGTTCTGTACTGCCCAGGTCTCAGGGCAGTATTTGGAATATAACAGATGATTTCAAAAGCTTTTTCCATTCATTGATTTTTAAAGGCAAGGGTGGAGGAAGCAGGCAATTGTTAAGGCCTTTTTCAAGCCCCTTTCTCATGCGAGGAGCTGCGCAGACCCCCGAAGTCTGTTGAATCCCACTGCTGTGTCCAGCGAGAAGACAACCTTATGACCTGGGCTCCCTGTGGACAGAACTGTGACTACAGCTCCCAGTGCATCTACACCTGCTGCTTTGTCTCTTGCCTGTCCCCACAGGACTTTGATGGTATAGGAGATGTCTTTTGCCTTGTGCATAAATTGTGTTTAAGGGAGGCAGAGCGGATGGACTCATTAGCATCACTCTCTCTTCTGCAGTCGTTGCAGTCCAGTGGCAAGGCCAAGTCAAGATGACTGGTAATGGCTTCGGATGCAGTGGATGACTTTGTGGTCTCTGATGTCTATCCAGACTCTAAGCACTCCACAACACCTGGCTGATGGAGCAAATTGTTGTCATGTGAACATTCTGCCAGGAGAAGTCTTCACATGCTTAGGGTAGACATTCCCCCCCAAAATCACCAATAGGCATGAGCCTTCTCAGTTACCCTTAACCTGATTTAGCCTAATTTTACTGGTGTGACTGCTGTGCATGCAACAGCTTCTTGGAGCCACAAGTGAGAGTTGGGTGAACCATATGGACATAAAATGTGGAAAGCAGTCCTGAAAAGGGTTCCACAGCCCTCACACCAGAGATACCAGTCTCCTCTGAACAACTCTACACCCCAAGAAAAGGTATGGAAAGCAAACCATCCCTAATGAGCAGAAGCATGCTAGCTAAAATAGACTATAGAGTCCATATATTGAAGGGACTGATGTGTAAGAAGATGAGAGAGTTAGTAAAGTTGCAAATACAAACAGAGAAGTTTATAATTGCTTCTAGGGATAAGAGGGAGCCACAGGAGTTTGTTTAATAGTGAGGCGGGGACAAGGATTAGCAAAGTATCTTTGGTTTCCGTGTGGAGGTTGGATTGGAAAAGGGACAGCTGAGGCTGCATGCTGGACCCAAAGGTTATTGCTGACAAGTGACTGACCAGTCTCTCCTTCCAAAATTCCACTAACTTCCAAGGTAGACCTTCCCACATTGGGGCACCTTTAAATATTAGGAAATGGTTCCTTAGATCAAGTTAAATGTGTCTCTGTGTGTCCCCCATCCTCCATGCTCCCCATGTCCCCCATACCCCGCATTGCTTCTTGTTCTTCCCTCTGGGGCCAAGCAGAACAAGAGCCATCCTTCCCTACCACAACCTTTCAAATATTTGAAGGCAGCCCCCATGATACTCCTGAGGATGCAGGCTTCATCTCTCCTAAATACTCAGTTAATCACTACCCAACATGAACACAAGGGTCTCCACTCCCATGTCTTCTTCACTGGACACTCTCCAGATTGTCAATGTAGCTCCTAGAATAGAGCATCTGTGGCTGATTTCCATGTTTTGAGTGTTATCTGACTAGACCAAATTGAAAGGGGATGGCCGAGTCGTCATTCCTAGACACCCCTACCTTTCTTCACACAGCCTGAAGTCTCATCAGCTTCTTCGACTGCCTTGTATCACTATTGACTCCTAAGGACTTTGCACTCCCTGAAGACCTCAAGATCTTTAGAAAAATCATTCCTTCAAAATACACACACACACATTCATATGCATACAAGAAATGTACACTTCTATGTAATGTAATACAGTAGAACCTCAGTTTATGAGTAACCTGGTTTATGTATGCTTCACTGGATGAGGAAAAATAATTTTGCAAAATTTGTCTTGTAGGACCAACAAAAATTCACAGTACAAACATCATGTTTGGACTTGAATGGCTCATGATGTTCAACTAGGACAATATTTTTTTGCATGTGAAAATGCAAAATTTTCTTGAAAAACATCACCCAAATAAGGCTGTAGCAATGAGAGCCACAAATATTTTTTAACGATAATGCAATGTCACATTTCTGTGACATTCTGAAAAAAAGGCAAAAACAGGTGTTGTTAGATAGATTCCTAGTCAGAAGTGAATGTAGAGAAAAAAAAAACCAGTGAGTCAAAACATGAAAGTGATTCTAAAAAACAAAAAAAAATAAGTGAAAGCAGTAGTGCTACTCTTACTTTTAGTGAAAGTGGCATAAGAAAGAACACTCCCAACATTGAAATCCCCGATGTTCTCATAGGAGATTCTCCTTCCAAGCAATAACCCTTCCTCCTCTTCCTCCCTCTCATCTCCCTACTGCCAGCCACAACTCTTCTCAGAGGTAAAGCGCAAGTTAATTTATTTTATTTTCAGGTTATATTGTGTACTAGTCATTGCTATTGTATTTCAGGTGCATTGGGGACAAAAAAAAACTTACTTAAAATTATAAATCGTTATTTTCATACAGATGTTTTTGGGGATGTGGTGCTGATCATTCGACTTTACACTATTTCCTATAGGAAAATTCACTTTTCAATATGAACAAATAGCATGACGGAAAGAATCTCGGAACGGATTAAATTTCTAAACCGAAGTTCTACTGCATAATTGAGTTATCTTTGTTACATCTGAACTCCCTACCAGCTCCATGAGATATGGAGTTATAACTGCTCCAAACTTTTTTCTCTCACTCAGCACTTAACTCAGTGCTCTACACACAATAAGTGTTTAATATGTCTCTTGTATTTGTAAGATATCTCCACATTTTCCCCACATTGTTGAGGTCCAATGTTAGTATGACCTCCGTCGCTATTTTCTCCCAACTCACATGGAAGCCCTGTGGCTTTCTGAACATTGCTATGCCAGCGTTTTATTCTTCTCCCAGAGCCTTGAAGGAACATCAATCTTCTTAGGGCTCTTCTCTATACATTAAAGCTCCATTCTTAAGGCTATCTTGACGTTGGATTTCTAAAAGATTTATTTATGTTCAGTTGGTACCATCTTGTTGATTGAGCCTACATTCAACATAATAGAATGGAGGGGGGCACTTGACCCATTCTTAGTAATTCACACCCAGGATATGCCCCAGCTGATCCCCATTTTCTGACACTCTTGAGGGTCAAGTAAAAGAAACATGGGGCCCTTAAGGACTTTCGGTTCTAGACTTAGTGCTCAGAGATTTGTGTGTGTGTGGAGGGGTGGGCTTTGTGACCAGAAGCAACATGTGATAATGGAAAGAGTATTGGATGGAGAATGAGGAGGTCTAGGGTTCAACTGTGCCTTGGGCAAATCCTGACTCTCCAGGACTCAATCTCATCATCTGATACAGAGCTACATCTCTTCTATAACTTGGAGTCTCCCAGTCTATAAGCCTTTGAGGTGCCATTCTCTGGTTCAACTGCCAGAATGTGTCAGAGAAAGGGCTTGGAAACAGCTCTTCTGGACCTAGCTGGCTTTCTCTCCACAGTACCAAAATGCCACTAGAATGTATACTTAGATTTCCCTTGTTCATTGATTATATAGATGGTAGAACTTGTGCTTAAAAATGTATATTTTCAGTTAGTTTTTTAAAAAATGTAGCTGGAAAATTGTTGGCTGTCATTGGTTATGATTCAGACGTTGACAGGCTCATTAATTAAATGTTATTTTTCCCCCTTTCCAAAGTTCAAACACATCACCTTGTTATTTATGATCTGAGAGATAGGATCATATATGTAAACTGAAGAATGTTTATTAAAGTTGAAATTAACATTGATTGATTTGATTTCACTGATTAGGTAATTATGGAAATGAATAGGTAATCGGGGAACAGCTGCTTCTGGAAAGAGCAAGCCAGATTTTCTTACTTTGCACCCATACTCAACCTTTTTCCTCAGGACCACTGATGGAAATGGTTGGCATGGTCCAATACCTTAACCATCCTCTCCATCAATGGAGTTCTCTTAATTGCCAAATTCAATGGCATTTTCCTTTACCTCTCTGCAAACTTCAATCCCACTGATCACTCTTTCCTTCATGATATCCTCTTCTCTACAGGCTTTCAGGACACTATTCTCTCCTGGTTTTCTTCCTACTTGTCTGTTCTCTTGTGTTCAGGAATTCTAAGCTGCCAGGGACTAGGTCAATCAGGTGAGTTTATTAAGTCTGGTATTGGTCCTAACCCTAAGGTCAATCTTAGTACCCTGAAGCGAGGAGGCCGAAGGTTGCCTAAGAAGGGAGGAAGAGAAGTAGGTCAGGAACAAAGAGAACCAAAGCTCCCATATCTGTAAGAGTTGGAATGAACTGATGTGAGACAACTGCAGGTCCAACAAAAAAAAGCCCTCAAACCCTAAAAATTAAAGAAAGGTCACATACAAGAGCACAAGAGCAGTTTCATTTGAATGACGGACTAGGATGCCTGAGTACAAAGGGCTGAGAGGAAGAGGAAGTGGCAAGTGTAACCAGCTTCTTTCTAAGAGTGTAACAGTGGAGTCTAGTTCAGATCTTTTTAAGGAAGGAGAGTACTTGAATGAGTCATGAGAATTCAACCTACTTCTCCTTCACCATTCACTTCCCTGGCTTCTTCAAGATGCAGCTCAAATTCCCTCTTTGGCAGAGGGTTTTTCCTGGGCTCTTCCCCCCATGTTACAGAGATGACTTCCAATCTTACCTGTGTATTTCCCATAATTACTTTATATGCATGTCATCATCTCCATTCGAATGTTACATCCTTGAAAGCAACAGCTGTTTCGCTTTTTTGTACCCCCCATGCTAAACATGTTTGTTAGCACTTATCAAATACTTATTGACTGACCTTGTAGATAGGGAAAGACATACAGACAGAGACACACAGAGAGAAATAGAGACAGAAAAAAAACCAGAAAGACAGAGTCAGAGAGAAACAGAGACAGAGAGAAAAGTAGAGAGACAGAAGTAGAGAGAAGGACAAAGAGATAGAGACAAGGAAAGATAGAGACAGAGAAACAGAGAAAAGCAGAGAGAGACAGAGAGGAAGAAAGCAGAGAGAGAGGCAGTCAGAGATAGAAAGAAAGGCTAAGAGAGACAAAGAGTCAGAGACAGAGAGAGATGAGAAAAGACAGACAAAGAAATAGAGAGAAAGACAGAGAGAAAGGAGAGGAGACAATGTGCTAGAAAAAATGAGGGCTAAGGTTAAAAGCATAGGTTAAGGAAGTTGTCAAAAGACTGAGCAACTACAAATTCTCATAATCTAAAAGTGCTTACAAGGAAGAGAAAAGTTTATGATGCTTGGAGATCATTGGGTCAGTAAGAGGATGGCAAAGCAAACTTATTTCTTTAATTATCTAGAATGAGAACAACAAATCGCTGTAATGATAAATTACCCAGAAAGGTGTTGATTTGGGGAGAAAAACTTAATAATTTCATGAGATCTCATATTTGAAGAGTATTTGTTTTTGTGTACTAATTTTATTTATTTTCAGTGTTCTACAATCACTACCATATAACTTAGATTTTTCCCCATCCCTCCTCCCTATTTCCTCCCTCCCCAAGAGGGCATACAATTTTATATAGGTTCTACACATACATTCCTGTTGAATACATTTTCACTATAGTCATGCTGTGCAGAAGAATTAAAATGAATGGGAGAAATCATATAACAAACCAAAATGTCATACACACACACACACACACACACACACACACACACACACACAAGATCTGCTACATTCTATGACTGAATTCCATAGTTCTTTCTCTGGAAGAGTATTTATTTGTGAGAAGCATGCTGGACTCCCTTCTCTGCAGGCCGAAGTCATCCCCCTAGACCTAGTCATTCTTGCTGAAATTCTCAGGGAGGGACTGAGATGATCCGGTGAGTCTGTTTCCTCCAGTATGACAACTACAAGACAGGGTTAATGTCCCTTGTCTCCAGATGTATGGATGTCGTCCTACTCTCTATGTGGCGGTTGCATACAATGAGAACTCAAAGGAATCGGAAAAGTAGCTTTTCCCAAACTCTCCTCTCACAAATGAGGGTACTAAGAGCCAGAGAGATGAAATTCATTTCCCAAGGTCACATGGTTAGTAAATAGCAGCCTTCTCTTCGGATACCTTGGGCATTGCCTCACTCGGTGCTCTCATTCTCTTTTCTGCGGAGCCTCTTTGGTATCCTGGTGCAGTGAGTATGCCAGGAAGGCTACTTCTGGGGGCTCTATTAGGACCCTCAGGGATTCAAGGCTCTCTTTTCTCTGTTGTCATTGTCTTAAGCCTCGTCATCAGCTGTGTTTCCCCCACCATTAGGGGCAGTGACTAGAACATAGTCGCACTGAACCACTTCACTTTAACTAAGGATATAACTTCAAAGATATGGCAATGTACACACCCCCAACTGCAGAGGCTTTTCTTCTGTGTCTCACTTCAGCTTCTGAGGAAAGTGGTTGAGTTTCTACATAACACTGGGTCCCGCCAAAGGTATATCCAGATATGACATGGCTATCAGAGGTGTCTTCCTCTCAACTTCCTCTGGCCTGGGTTCGAAAGGTCACTTCGGTAACCCTTGCTCCGTCAGGTATCAGTGCTGATCTGACTGCAGATCCCAGACTAGGAATCTCAGGCATCTGACCTTTCAAAACTCCTCTAATGGAAGAAAACCAAACCCAAACCCTGAGATGGAGAGTATTGGTAACTTTCTCGGGGCCTTGAGAGGAAGGAGGAACCTCAAGCCCTGCCCTTCCAGAGTCATCTCCATGGAAGACCTTCAGAACAGAAGCTAGTCACCAGAAAGCAGTTAAAAGCAATGATGCGAAGAGACTAGAGCTGACTTGGAACAGACGCAAGCTGTTTAAAGACATCCTTATTTCCAGCTTTGTCCCCAACGGAAAAAAACACTTCTCCTAAAAACACAACTAGTAGCCTAAAAGCAATTATAGCATGTTTACACATGAACTAGAGTCTCTCAAATGCACTTCATTACATGTTGTCATAACTCACCACAAAACAGGGCCCTCCACTTGTGGAGACATCATTAGGAGTGCTCTGTACATGTACCAGACTTCCACCCCCACAATTTCAAAGACCTGATTTTCATTTTTATAACTAAGATTCTCCTCTCTCCAGGCCTGTGGCCAGTGTTTCTTAAATACAATCAAACAATAAGAATGACCATCATAAAACAAGATCTATTACTTAGCACAAGGCTGACATAGAGAAGGTGCTTAATAAATGCTTATTTATTACTCCTCCAGCTCTTCCTACTACCACTGCTACTATTGCTACTACTACTACTACCGCTACTACTACTACCACCACCACCCTTCTACTCCCAGCATCTTCATGTCACTTTAAGGTTTGTGAAGCACTTCACACATCTCATTTCATTTTATCCTCACAGCAGCCTAGGCTCCCATTTGGGGGAGGAGCCCTGGTCTTTCAGCATTCATTCTATTCCTCCTTTGGCTTCTTAACATTTGGACCTTGTTATCTCCCATCCAAGCTTGCCCTGAATCTTTTTCAGCAATCCCTGGGGCCTCCTCACCCTGAAGCAGACTTCCACAAGGTGATGTACTTCTTGGGCCTCCATTCTGGGGAGAGCCCCCAAGACAGCTATCTCACCATCCCCTTCTCTTGAGATCATAGAGTCATGCCAGGTATATATGACCACCTTCACCTCCCATTTTGGAGTGTCTTTCCTCCTCTAAAGTGTAAGCCCTTTGAGGACAGGCACCACTTTTCTTTTTTCTTGTATTTGTCTTTACTAACACTTATTGTCTATCTCACCTGTCCTCAAGCTTCCTTATTATCTGCTCTGGGAGGTAGGATGTATTGTGCCTGTTTTACAGATGAAATTGAGGTAGACAGAGGATAAGCGATTTTCCCAGTCATATAGTGAGTATGTGTGAGAGGTGAGACTTGAGCTCAAATCTTCCTGACTCCAAGTCTAGTGCTCTATCCATTATGCCACATAGATGTATTTAGTTCCATTCAGAAATTCTGTAGTCTTTCTTTTTGCCCTCCCTCTTTAGGAAAAAGATACTTCCCTGCCTTTTCCTGGGTCTCTTTTCTGGTTGCCTTTTCTTATCTTTTTATCCATTCATTCATTGCCTGCCTTTGTGGCCCAACCCCACTCTGGGGCCTTCCCTTTTCACCTGCCTTCTATAGCTAGCTCTGAAGTGTCTTTAACTCTAACCTTGGCACTGCCTTCATCTCTTTCGTCTTTCTAGCCTTCCCCTGAATTAGGAAGGGGGTGGCAAATTGTGCCTTTCTCACACTAGAACATTGAGTTACACAATTTTTTACCCAATCTCTCAGGGGAAAAGTCAAGGCAGAAATGCCATCTCCACAGTGCATGACTGCAAATATCCAGCAGAACTTTGGGATATCTGCATGATCTGTTCAGTTGACCCCCTGCTGTGGAATCAGCTCCCTTGACTTCCCTGATGAAGCTTGGCTGCTGAGGGAAGGCCTGGGAACCATAGGATAATGCCTAATGAGGATAGTCAGGCTGGAGAATTGGCGCTGTGAGCTTGGACAAACCCCTTGTCAAGCTTATGAGAGACTCAGAAATGGCATGGAGAGCTATCAAGACAGGAATATGATAGTCCCAAGCATTCTCCATGGGCTATGAAAGTGGGCACTGTCAAAGGAGATAAAGCTTTCAATGCATTGATGGATTCATGACCCCAAAGACAAGAGGATCCCTTTAATGAGTAGAGATCAAAAACCTTCCCTGTAATTTATACTATGAGACTTTTGTTCTCTTACCTGGACTATTGTTATAGCTTCCCAGTGAATCACTGGACCTTTGGCCCTCCCCTCTCTGTAGAGATGTAAGATGAATACTCTTAATGAATAAGTAAGGCTTTAACCCTTTCATGCCCATGCTCAGGAATCCTCAGCAGCTCCTAGTGTCCCAAAGATAAAGCACAATCTCCTCTGATATTTAAAGCACTTCACGATCTCTTTATTTCCAAACTGATTGTATGTTATTTCCCCTCATCATGCCTCATAAATGACATTTCGTCTCTGGCTTTCATGCCTTTGCAAGGGCCATCCATGTCTGGATTTGTTTCCCTCTTCAAATCTGCCTCTTGGAACTCTTAACTTCCTCTGATTAATCAATCAGCCAATCCATCAATCAATCAATTGCTAATCAAACATTTATCAAGTGTTGGATATGTCCCAGGTATTGTACTAAACCTGAAGGATGTCAAGAGTTCATTTTATAAATAATTTGTATTTGCTGAAATACTCATACACATGGTGTTTTCCCCAATAGAATACAAGCCTCTTGAGGACAGAGACCATTTTCTTTTTGCTCTTTGTATCTCCGGTGGCTAGCCCAGCATCTGGCACAAAATAAATGCTCACTGAATGTTTGTTCAATTGAATGGAAATGTCCATGTCTTTCCATAAATTCACCAGCAAACGTCTATTTCTTTTTTCTATTGAATCTCCCATAAGTACTAGGGCAGGACTGGAGTGGTCCATCTGTTTTCCCTCCCTCTCTCTACATGATTAATCCACTTCCTTTTCCAGTCCTGTGTGTCCTTGATGTCCCTTGTGCCACTTCTCATGTTCGAGTCATTGATGACAACCCACTGCAGCTGGCTTCCACCCACCATGCATCTTGTCACTGCCTTTGGGTCATTTGCAATTTCACTTCTTTGCAAATGATGGTGTTCCCTAATTCACAGACAAAGAACACCAAAAAGAATGTTTTTTTCTCAAAATTAAAATAAAAAGTTTTAGCAGCAAGTATTATGGTGTCACTGTGAATCTCCCATGGCTGCCTAATGCAATCTGTCCTGATATTTCCTTTCCGTTTAATACTGGGACCAGATCACTGCCCACTTACAGTACCTGAGTAAGAAAGGCATGTCAGCCAAAGGACCAATCCTTCTCACTGCCTGAAAATTTAATCAAAATAACTTTAAATTTAAAAGGAAGAGGGAGAGAGAAAATGGACTGTGCATGTTTACCAAGTCAATAACCATAGAAAATCTCTATAATGGATAAAGAGGAAGAGAAGTTGAGAAATCCCCAAATTTATTAGAGATATATTCCAAGAAAACAGCTTCATATGTCCAAACTCAAAATCTGAGTAACAAACAAGACGAACTTAAGATCCTAATGGAAGGAGTCAACCTGGACTTAAAAGTATCACTAAGACTTGGATATGGCTACAGAAAGGTATTCTTTATTCAAAGAAGAAAAAGGATGTGAAGTTAGGGGGAACCCATCATAATATAATGAGAAGATGTATTTGCATGTGGAAATCCCAGGATAATGGGGTGGCATTTGAATGAAGATCAAAGAAAGATGAATGAAAAGCAATTATTTTGGGATAGGAAGAAGAAACAGATGGAGAGCTCAGAAACTAGACCCAAAGCTTAGCACAGTCACATGATAACACTCCATACTCTGATGGGTCTGGGAACTCAGTGACTGGAAAGTCTCCTTCTAGGCTGCAGCTTACATCCCATCTGTGCCTGCCCATCCTGGACGACTCTTGTCCCACAGATTGTCCAAAAAGGATCCCCCACAACGATGGATGCCTTTCTTGGGTTGTCCTGCCATTGTGAGCTGTCGCCTTTACCACAAGTCATTCCCTCTCTCTTCTATTCATAATATTTTCCTGTTAATAGTGATGAGGGACTTCAATGATCTGTTCATTTACTAGCATGTTCTTATAGAGAAAGTAGAATAGCTTTTTACTTATGTTTGCAAATACCCAAATATGCTCTTTTTTTGTTTGTCCATTACCTTTATTTCTGTATAAATGTCTCTGCCTTTCTGTACCAAACCCAGAGAGCTAACTCTAACAATGAACAAGAAAGGAAGAGAAATGGGTTTTCTTTTATCTTAATGGAAATTTTACTTATTTTATCATTTTTATCAAATCAAAAGATGATTCTCATGAGGAAGAAGCCACCATTTGTTGGGGGTGGGGAGGGAAGGATGAGAATCTTGAGATGACATAAACAGTCCCTAGAATGATTTGTGTTGGAAGAGAAGGAAGTCAAGAGATGCTCCCCCTTACCGGAGATTTTCCATCAGAGACTAGATGACCACTTAGCAGGGATATTTCTCAGGGGAGTTGTGCAGATATGGACTGATCTGGATGGTCCCTAAGGTCCCTTCTGGCTTGGAGACACTGAGTCTGCCCAACCAAGTCTATGCCATAATATGGCCAATATACACTGTAATGAATTCAGCTTTCCTAAGATGGATATCCAGGTTGACCTTTGTCTAGAGACTAGAGATTTCTCATATCACACTTCCAGAAACTGCATCTCAGTGAAAGTAGTCTACTGTGACCTGCAAATATAATCAGTTTGATTTAACAAATACTTATTTAATACCTGTTGTATATTAGGCTCTGTGTTAGGTGCTAAGTGTGCAAAAACAATAAAAATGTTTATCAGAAGCAGAAGTTCTTCCAGGCGGACTCTGTGCAAGATAAACTCCAACCCCCTTAAATGAGTGTATGTCTCCCTATAGAACATTTTAATTGATGTTGATACTCTGCAGGCCATTGGGAATAAATGTTAAATTGGACAGATTAAAAAAAAGAAACAGTTGCAGATTTATAGGGCATTTGAGAGGCATGGTTCTTAAATTGCAAATGATCTCTCAGATTTAGTTGACTGAATGAGGAGCAATGATTGAAGAGGGGCACAGTTTTGTTCAATACAGGATGGGGGGGTGACTTGCTTTGAAACAGAATTGTCCAAAAGGTGTGATGAATTGCTTTAGTAGGTAGTAAGCTCTCTGTCTAGAGTTGTATGGGTAGATGGATGATTGCTAGTCTATTACAAAGCTGATGGACCTTTAAGATCCCTTCATTTGAAATTCTACAATTCTATGGCTTGTAGGACTTCAATTTTTCACTGTGTAGAATGAGGGGAGTGAATCAGATGATTTCTAAAATCCTTTTCAGTTCTATGATGCACTGATATCATGGTTCCCAAGTGGGTCTGTGCCAACATCTCCCCAGAGAAAAACATCCCAGACACAAGCCTTAAAAAGGTTTTACTTGGGCCTTATTTCTCAGCTAAGGGGAAGGTTGGTTTCTCTTCTTTGTTGGAGGAACCATTGCCTAAGGGCAACGAAGGTGGAAGTTAGACGGTTATGGCCCAAGCAGATGCCCTCCAGACCATGACTGAAAGTATTACCACAGTTTTAGAAATCCTGCTGTTTGACCATCAGGCAGCTTCTCCTTCACTAGAATCTTGAACACATCACCAGCAGGCTTTTGAGGAAGAGGCACAAAGAGGGGGATATGAATTGGTTCCTGGGCTCAGTTCCTCAGCCTCCTCGTTTTGATTCTACAAAAATTACTGATTTCCCAGATTCAAGACTTTCTGCCCAAGAATACCGAGAGTGGTCAATTTTAGACATATTTAGAGGATGGAATATTTCCCTTTGGTCTTGCCGAGTGATTGCCATAGACAACATACTGACCTGAATCAGTTTGGTTAATAATCGCTATTTATTTTTGCAATGGACACCTTCACCCTAGGCAAAGTCTGTGGGCTTACTGATGCATTGTGATTGGCATTATCTTGCCCCTTACTTGCCCTGTACCCACGATTATCTGCTTTGGAGCTGGCCTGTGAGGAAGGGGTGTAAAAATATTGTCTAGGTGACTGGTTTTGCAGGATAGGTGATAAACAAAGGTATGTTCCCTCCCCCTGCCAAAAACTCCTCCATAGACACACACACTCCACAAAGCCCCTAAGTTCAAGACCTCAGGTTATGACCAGAGTCTAAAGGCCAAATTCCTGTTTCCTCTGCTCCCAAGCATGAATACCCCTGCACACATGCTCCCTATCCCCACCATCTCTCAGCTGCCAACTCTCACCCTTTTTCCCTCTTCTGTGTTTCCTCTGCTGCTCTGGCTTCAGCTGGGGGAGGGAGAGAGGACAGCTGGCCAATCACTCCAACCATCTGAATAACTTTTCCAGCCGTCTCCACCATTGATTTGGCTGCAGCAGCCAGCACAGCCTGAGAAGACATCCAAAATGGCCAGCCGGCTAAATGCAATTGTGGGGAAGGGGGGCTGCATAGGCGCAGTTGTTTCTGTTGAATCAAGAAATGTATATAAATACACCCACAAGCCTGGCCCTGATCCTATCTGCCAAGGGCCTGGAAGTAAATGGGCCAGACTTTCAAAGCAATCAGGGAAGAGCCGTTCCAGGTTGCCAAAGGACGTTTGTTTTCCCCTTTCATCAGCCTCTAGTTTTCCTGCCCCAACACCCTGGCCCCCACTCTACCCTTCACTCTAGAATTCTGGTTCGTGAAGGAAACTCAGAGATCCCCTTCCTCACTCTGTACTTGAAGTAAAATCCCTTGTTTGACATGCCTAACCAGAAGTCATCTGGATTCTACTTAAAGATGTCCAAGGAAGGGGAACTCAAACCCTCCTACACCAATATGTTCCCCTTGAGAACAGCTCTGACAACTGGGACAGCTCCCATTCATAGGTATCTCCTTCTCCAAGACTTCAGCGGAATGAACCTTGAGAAGACCTCATTTAGCAACATCCATTATGGCCCTGTCCTGCCCAAGCCCTTTATGATGAGTCCAGGTTCCTTAAAGACAAATTAGATAGGTTCTCCTCCACCAAGCCTGGTCCTTCTCCTCCTTCAAAATAGGACTCAAGATGGAACACTTTTACTCCTTTCTGCTCTTCCTTGCCCATCTGATCACGAGTTGGGAGGTTTCTTTAAAGGACTTCTCTGGTCGCTCCCGAAGAATGAGGAGATTCAGTGTTCAGAGAGAGGAGGTGGCCTAGTAGAAATAGCACTGGGATGGCAAGAGACAAGAGTTCGAATCCCACCATGGTCAGTATGTATCAGGTGTAGTGAAGTCTACTCAACACAATGCTTATCTTTACTATCTATGTATCTACTTATTTATCTATCTATCTATACTTTATTAATCAATATTATATTTATCTATCTATTCTCTGTCATCTATCTCCCCTTCATTAATATATCTATCTTCTATCCATCATCTACTAATCTATCAATAAATCTGTCAATCTATTGATCTATCTATAACTATAGATAGTTCTCTATATAAGTAGGTATACATATAAGCATATACTTCATATGTATGCATTTACATATATATACATACACACATTCATGAATCATAAAACATGCATAAATCATGTCTACCCATTAATTTGTGCCTTAGAGTAGAAGATAATAAAAAAAAGCGGTGGGTTCATAATCAGTGTGTTTCTCACTTGGGGACAGGCTGAAAAAGACTTCTCATTTAACAGCGGCATTTAGAGAAACCCCAACAGAAATGAACCCATGTGCAAAACCTGAATTTGATATCACAATAGTCCTATAGTTGACAGAGGGCTCATAAGATACTTTGGTGTGCACGAAACATAGGAATTATCCAACTGTGACAAAGGTGTGGACCCTACCAGGTTATAGAGAAAATGCAACATTTTCCATTTTACAAAACAACTCCAGAAAATGATCAGGCCCCTCTAACAGCAATGTACCTGATGCATTTATTACCTATTCGTCAAGATCTAACATCGGGATGAATGGTCAGTCAGTGATGCTGGACAGTCTGGTGAGCACATTCAGATGGAAACAGCTCACCTGCCTATTACAGAAAGCATGAGAGAGCTAGATAGTAACTTGGAAAATTATGATACTGTTGAAGAAGAGATTATCATTAACCACCCCACAAAGAGGCAAAGAACTCAACCCCATGCATCTCAGTCACAGAGGAATGAAGGACAGAATGATAATGAGGACTGAGCTCAGGGAATCTGTTCTATCCCAACGCCACAGGTAGACAGAACAGGGTGCACTTCCAGGGGGCTGTGATCCTGTACGTGAACCACTTATGGGCAGAGACCTAAAATTATGATACTGATGAGCCTAAAGTGGATATTTAGAAACTCTGGATAAGAGTGTAGAAGTATTAAGTTGATGATCAAATCCCTATACAATGCCCCAGGTATTCTGTTATGGCAGTTGTATAATGTGTGACTAGATCTGGCTCTGTGTTTATCATATTTATTGTTTTTTCAATATAAATCTATTTATTTAACTTTTTACACTCATTTTCACAAAATTTTGGGTTCCAAATTTTCTCCCCATTTGTCCCCTCCCCCCACCCCAGTACACTGAGCATTCTAATTTCCCCTATCACCAATGTGCCCTCTCTTATGTCATCCCTCCCTTCCCTTACCACATCTTCTCTTTTGTCCTGTAGGGCCAGATAACTT